>SMSR01016140.1:181388-210059 GCA_019453355.1 Ceratina japonica | reverse complement strand
ATCCGCCGGCTCGCCTGTATCGAATTTGACGCGACAATTTTTTCCATTTCCCCCCCCCGTTTTTCCCCTCGAGCGAGCCGGCGAATTTTAAGCGGTCAATGAAACACCGATTAAACGGACCTAAAATTGGATTACCCGAATACGGAAATATGTTTCATGGGAAATATTGAACGATATTCTTGATTCCGGTGGAACGGGCCGGCGTCGACTCGAGTAACTTTTAGCCGCGGCTGGAAATAAACGCGACCCGATGCGCGCGTACGCGATACTTAATCGAGGCGGTGAAAAAAGGATCCGGGTCGCCGGACTCGGGGCCGGGCGCGTGCTCGTTTCCAGCGACACGGAATAATTCACGAGAAACCGTGAACGCGGGTTACGTTACGATTCGTCGGGGGGTATTCGCAGCAATAATTAACGGCGCTCTCGAGCAGAACGTAAATAAAAGTTCGGGAAAACGCGGGGGATCGATCGGCCGCGTCCGGGCAACGGGACGACGAGAGAGAGACTGCGAGTGTAATTTTTATTACCCGTTCGTTTCGCGTTATACTCCGGCCCGGGAGGCGGGAGGGCCGCGCGTTTCCCGTGTCTCTGGAAATTGCTCGGATAAACGAAACGGTTAACGTAAGAATTCGATTCGCGATCAAACGGGAGTGGTTCAAGTATCAGCGGGGGGCAGAAATTAAAAAGGTCTGAACCCGCGTGCCTGCGCGGGGGGGACGGAAGAAGAGGTACGAGTTCGATTAAATTTCGATGCAGCCGGCGGTCGAAAATAAACGACGGGACGGCGAGGAAAAGGAGGCGAATCGATGGCCTAGACCCGGATTAATTTCGTGGAATCGCGAGCGTCGAGCCCGAAATCACGTTTAACGTTCGACCGTCCGGACGCGCGCGCCGGTACGTACAGGTTTTGCGGGCGTACAAGGGCCAAGAGGATGGGTTCCTCGTGGGACCGGTGATCTACGATATTGGCGTGATCGGTCCGAGACCACGAATTCGTGACTCGAACACGTCCGGCGACTCCGCACAATTTTCGAGACACCGCCCAGATAGACATCCACGAGGCTTACGAATTAATTCGTCAAAAATTCCAGACGATCTCCAGATAAATTCTGCTCGAGCAAATATACTGACGTCGAACTTACGCGAATTTCGCGAGCAGATTTTCTTATCGACGATTACGAGCAATGAACCGATCGACACGGCACTGTTTCGTTCGGCCAGCGAAACGATTAAAACGTCAGCGGACAGAAAGCACTTTAAGTCGCCGAAAATCATAGAAAGGCGATAAGCACGTAAGGCCGACAAATGGTCGACTTTCACTACTTGATTACTGGGGTAGGCGGCGGCGGCAATAAACACGTAAAGCCGGCCGCTCGAGAACATATTCGAATGATTTTACGGCAGACCTTGACCGCGCGAGATCTACGGTCTACAGACTTTTATGGTCTCGCAGGAGAGTTACGGCGGATCTTTATCAGCGCCCGGTATCGCGATAGGTAAACGGTTTCACGAAACTTTCCGCGAGATCGTCGCCCATTGTGAATGCATAATGGAAGGTACACCGTGGGAGAGCGTGATCGACCGATCGGAATCGTCTCAAAAGCGAAGTTCCCTGTATAGAGGGGAAAAGAAGGGGCCAATCGTCGACGACCGCCACTGTCGTCGTCGGCAGTTCCGTATCTCGAATAGCCCGTGTGGCCTATACCGGACCGCTAAGAGGGTGGAATTGATTAAATAATTGGCCCCTTAGATCGGACGGAGGACGGGGGCTTAGTTTCTGGAATGAATACGCTGGCTCTCGGCCAAGGCTCGTTCGAACCGTCGGAGACGAACGGGGCAAAGGAAGAACGGCGGAAGGGGTTGAAAACCACTCCTTCGCACGAAGTACCCGCCGCGACCACCACGGGAACACCGCTACTACGCGGCTCGATAAAGATAAAGAGCAGGGAGAGAAAAAGAGAGAGAGAGATGGTCAGAGGTCGTCTCGCCTCTTGCAATGGACGACGCGATGCTTCGTACTGCGTTTCGGGAAATGATTCAGAAACGAAAAAAATTAGAGCTTATCGCGGTCACTGTGAAAATACTCGGGTTGAAATACTTTGCCGAGCTTCGTATCCGAACTGCCAGTGGCGCGTCATCGAGCGTATTTCACGAACCGCGTTAATTAACGTACCTTTTATGCGAAACCGGTTCGATCGCAATTTTTGCGATAGCAAAAACGGCCACCGGCTCGAACGATCGACGACGACCGGTCCGGCGGCGGCCCGAAATTCCGGCGTGTACATATACGTATGTATACGTACAATGTACGACCCCCCGCGAGTTTTCCGCACTTTCGAGCCGTTTGTTTATCGTAACGAGATAAGATACGCCAGCCACCGGTGCGCTTCGTTCATACATCACCGGCACGTATTACGTAAAACGCGCGTACGAGTTTTTTTCCTCTGCTTTCCGAGGCACCCGCTGGCGCACTCGCATTTTATACTCCCCGGCCCGGTTCTCTTTTTTTCCCGCGTCCTGCTGCCCCCCCCCACCCCGCGCTCTTTCTCTTTCGCTGTTTTCCGTTTCGCACGCGAATCGCAGTCCCGATCGGAAAAGCGGATAGTGGAAATGCGACCCAGTAACAAGAGCCTGTAATTTCAGCTGGCCGGCGGCGGCGGCGGCGGCGGCTCGGCTGGGCCGCCTCGGTCAAGCCAGCCGTTAACACCCACGATGCGTTAAAGACCTCGAGACTTCGCGTGATTAGCCCTTCGAGAAACTCGTTTTCTAGGTGATAGGAGGCATGCGATTAAAGCGACTCGGCTTCGTGTGTTCCGTGTACGTACGCGTTGCTATACTAATTAGAGCTCGGTTTCCATGACGCGGCCGAGTTCGATGCTGACGTACGAACAACTTCAATCGGATTCCCGTCGACGAAACAATCGTGTTTCCGAAACCCGTTCCCGAACCCGCGGATCGATCGACTTACAGGCGATACGCCCGTCCCCGGCGTGCAATTTCCACGACCCTCCTTTCCTTTCCTTCCTTTCGTTTTGCCGCGCGGCGAGAAATAACCGGGCCGCAATTATCATTACCGATATCGCGCGGGATATTTCCAAGGGGGAGTTAATCGATTCGACAAAGCGATTCCAGTTGCCGGTCGGCCGATAAGGGCCGATACTGTTTACACGCCGATACCTCTCGCGATTCCGAATCGCTGCGCTCGCCGTCCGACGTGACCAGGGGAGATATCGTACGCGAACAAATTAAAGTAAAAACGAATTTAAAGAGGCGGGAGTCGTAAAATTATCACCGACCGAGCCCGGGAACCGGTTTGGATGCCGATCACGAGGAAACAAAAAGGGGAAGCGCGGGGACGGTCGCGGCGGGTCCTCAGATAATAGACATAAATATTCCGCGGGTTTTTCGGATTTATATTTCGCGCGTATCAGAGCCCATCTCATTTGCATGGGGAATTTACTGTGCGCGACGCACCCTTTTCCCCGCCGGTTTTCCACGTACGCGAGCCTCGAGAGAGAGAGAGAGAGGAGCTAGAGCGGGCGATCGCGAGCTCTCTCGCTGGCTAGTCAAACTCTCGGCCAACAAAAGGAAACGAAAGGGCGGGGCAAAAAAGCAGACGGAATGAGAAATTGAGGAAAAACGAAGGGGCAACGTTCGGAAGATATAGCCGAGGCCCCGATATAACTCCTGACTAAGCTCGGCTATTGAAAAATGATATTCTAGTCCCGCGAGTGAAATATTATCGCTTCCTGTTCCGTCGCGCGCGGATCTGGAACCGTGAATAACCTCTCCGTACCGCGGGAGCTCCGCCGCTCGAACTCTTCTGACCGATCGACTCGAATCCATCCGGGTCAAAGACAATTATTAATGACTGGCTCCAGTTTTTCGAAAAAGGGACTCTCGAGACCGAAACGGATTCATCCGGATAAAATTCCAAAGGGGAACCGTACGAGAGGGTTCGCGCTTTATCGGATACAGCCGTCCGCGATACGGGCGGATCTGACGAAAAATCGTGAAAACTGGTTATCAAAGCCGGTAAGGAGTCTTCTCCCGGAAGAGATTATCGGCGGAATCGCAGGGACGAGTCGACGCAAACGATTCGTAAGAAATACCGCGCATACGGACGAGTACCTATACGGATTCGAGAGGAAGAGCGCGGGAATAGGTCGAGTAATTCCCTTTTACGGTTTTCTCGGCCCATTCTACCGGCCCGGGTAATGTTCATGGCGCAACGGCGAAAGAGAAACATAAGCGGCGGCGGAGGAAGGACGCCGGAAACGAGCTGAATCGGTGGAAAAGAAATTCGCGGGGGCCGAGAAAGAAAGGAGACCGAGTCAATGGTTAGCCATCCCTCCCCTCGTTCCCTGATTGCAAAAACTGTTCGAGATTTTTACTAGAGTTTTATGATTTAAATCGCGCACTCCGCGATATTCTCTCTCGTTCCTCCCTCTCGAACGGAATAAGGCAACGATCGAGTCAGCAGTTGATTTTACGCTTTATTTTTACGGCCCTGCCCCAGCCGACCGGTCTCTCCCGCTACCGTTTTGTCCTCCTTTATCTCGCGATTCCGACGCTAATTTACGCGCAGCGCGCGTTCCGTTTCATTACCTTCGACGCCGGACAAATCATAACGAATTCGTACGGCGGCGCGGATCGGCTCGTTCAATTAGATGAGTGACCGAGCCGCGTTTCTTTCCCGGCCATCCCTTTCGATATCGACGTCAGAACGAAACGGTGGTAACGCGCGCGACGCCCATTCCTCCTGCTATCCGGCAAAATGCACTCGATGACGGTGCGTGTGCATTTCGGTTGGTTCGCGGTGAACCGCGCGCTATGATCAGGACGGCGTAATAACGAGAAAGCATAAATTGACAATTTGTCTCGGAGTATTGGTTTGTGCCCCGGCTACCGGCCAGGTCAAACGAAATAATTGGTCCTCCCTGTCAAGTACTGCCTTCCGCCGCCGCCGGCCCCGCTTCACCCCTCGTCTTCCCGGGGGACGCCGGGAGACGCTCCGTCGACCGTGATCTCCGCGAGACGTTAACTATTTGCGCTCGAGACGCTTAAGCATTCTATAGACGATCGGCGGGACACACTTTTACGATCGGTGCGCGATCGCTGCATAAATCCCGGCGGCGGCCGGCGAGTACAATAGTCTTCCGAGCGGAATCTGCGATAAACACGATCGACGAAAATTACCGGCGATAAAGATCGCGATTCTCCGATCCCGATACCGATACGTTCCGATGCAAAGAGGAGTCCCCGTTTTATTTACGAATCGTTTATACCTCCTCTCTCCCGAGAACGGTAGTTCTACACGCTCGATTCGGTACGAGATGGAGCCCGACGGAGAAATACTCGTAAACCTTACGGCCGGAAATCCAAGCCCCGGTTTAGGCGAACAATTTACTCGGTAGAGTCGCGTGATTCACGGAGGCTCTACCGAGATTTCAAAGAACAGCCGAAACATCGGAGTCGGGAACGACGATAGAAAATCATTTCGCTCCCGAGTACGACCCGGCGAAAGAGATAAGACCGATGAGTATCTCCTGGCCGAGAGGGGATCGCGTTCGGAGGAATCTCCGATTAAAAAGCTTTCAGCGTTTTTTGGTAAGCCCCTTTCATCGTGCGGCGAGGGCTGTTAGCCCGGCGATTCCCGCGGTCGTTACGAAATCTGTTGTTTTACGAAATTAGTCGTCCGGAGGCTCACAAAGCCAATCGAAAAAATTTGCTTTGAAGCCGGCGGAGCCCGGCGTCACGGTTTAAAAGCTTTATTGTCGCGTAGGCTTTTAAATCGCGGTTCGAGCCCGACTCACGGCCACTCGAAAGACGCGGCCCGGGTGTGTTTAAAGTTTGCCGTTCCCGTTCCCGTGCATCGATTACGTCTCCATTAGCATCCTAGATTGCTGGCAAAAGCGTTCTCGAGGCGGATCGCGGTCCGACGAGGGGTCGTTGCCTCGGTATCTTCGCGCCGTCTAGGGAAATATTGTTGGCCGCGGGTCATAAATTCGAACGGTGCGGTAAGGTTTTCGAGTCAAAGAGGAGCAAGCAGCCCTCCCCCCCGTCCCCCCGGCCTTAATGTTCGCGGAACGCGGGTAATAACGCGGGCCCGAGTTTTTCACAGTGACTTGTCAGGGTTTACCGAGCGAGGGAGAGAACCCCGGCTTTTATTTACGTTAGCTTCCCTTCCGAGTTTCCGCCGAGAATATCGTGCGGCTTTCGCNTACCGGCCAGGTCAAACGAAATAATTGGTCCTCCCTGTCAAGTACTGCCCTCCGCCGGCGCCGCCGCCCCCGCTTCACCCCCTCGTCTTCCCGGGGGACGCGGGAGACGCTCCGTCGACCGTGATCTCCGCGAGACGTTAACTATTTGCGCTCGAGACGCTTAAGCATTCTATAGACGATCGGTGGGATACACTTTTACGATCGGTGCGCGATC
This sequence comes from Ceratina japonica, assembly GCA_019453355.1. Lineage (NCBI taxonomy): Eukaryota > Metazoa > Arthropoda > Insecta > Hymenoptera > Apidae > Ceratina > Ceratina japonica. The sequence goes on along the minus strand of SMSR01016140.1, from coordinate 203,621 downwards.
GCTGCATAAATCCCGGCGGCGGCCGGCGAGTACAATAGTCTTCCGAGTGGAATCTGCGATAAACACGATCGACGAAAATTACCGGCGATAAAGATCGCGATTCTCCGATCCCGATACCGATACGTTCCGATGCAAAGAGGAGTCCCCGTTTTATTTACGAATCGTTTATACCTCCTCTCTCCCGAGAACGGTAGTTCTACACGCTCGATTCGGTACGAGATGGAGCCCGACGGAGAAATACTCGTAAACCTTACGGCCGGAAATCCAAGCCCCGGTTTAGGCGAACAATTTACTCGGTAGAGTCGCGTGATTCACGGAGGCTCTACCGAGATTTCAAAGAACAGCCGAAACATCGGAGTCGGGAACGACGATAGAAAATCATTTCGCTCCCGAGTACGACCCGGCGAAAGAGATAAGACCGATGAGTATCTCCTGGCCGAGAGGGGATCGCGTTCGGAGGAATCTCCGATTAAAAAGCTTTCAGCGTTTTTTGGTAAGCCCCTTTCATCGTGCGGCGAGGGCTGTTAGCCCGGCGATTCCCGCGGTCGTTACGAAATCTGTTGTTTTACGAAATTAGTCGTCCGGAGGCTCACAAAGCCAATCGAAAAAATTTGCTTTGAAGCCGGCGGAGCCCGGCGTCACGGTTTAAAAGCTTTATTGTCGCGTAGGCTTTTAAATCGCGGTTCGAGCCCGACTCACGGCCACTCGAAAGACGCGGCCCGGGTGTGTTTAAAGTTTGCCGTTCCCGTTCCCGTGCATCGATTACGTCTCCATTAGCATCCTAGATTGCTGGCAAAAGCGTTCTCGAGGCGGATCGCGGTCCGACGAGGGGTCGTTGCCTCGGTATCTTCGCGCCGTCTAGGGAAATATTGTTGGCCGCGGGTCATAAATTCGAACGGTGCGGTAAGGTTTTCGAGTCAAAGAGGAGCAGCAGCCCTCCCCCATCCATCCCCCCGGCCTTAATGTTCGCGAAACGCGGGTAATAACGCGGGCCCGAGTTTTTCACAGTGACTTGTCAGGGTTTACCGAGCGAGGGAGAGAACCGGCTTTTATTTACGTTAGCTTCCCTTCCGAGTTTCCGCCGAGAATATCGTGCGGCTTTCGCCGATATCGCGCCCCGGATAAAGATTAACGAGGGGAACGCGGCGTACGAAACCTCGCCGCTACCGCGAGCGCACCCGTGGAAATTAGACGTGTACAAGTACGATATCCGAGGAAAGTTCCGAATCGGGGGAATACGAGCGATAACGTATTTCCCGGCCGTAACATCGAATTCTGGTTCTGTGTTTTTTGCCCCGGAACCCCGTTGACCGGCGGTGTACCTCGAAGACCGGCCGGCACTCCCGCGAAAGTAAACGGCGAACGATTAGTAGAGTTTTCCTCTAGTGCTCGATACCGTGGGAGAAACGAATCGCCCGGCGATTCCTTCCCGTAGGAGCGGGAGTGGCCCTCGAGTGTCATCGTAGCTTTTAATTAAGCTTCACTTGGCCGTGCAAACTTTGTTGTTGGACGCCGGGACGTAGACTCCTCTGGGACAGGGTCAGGTAATTCAGTCNAGCAGCCCTCCCCCCCGTCCCCCCGGCCTTAATGTTCGCGGAACGCGGGTAATAACGCGGGCCCGAGTTTTTCACAGTGACTTGTCAGGGTTTACCGAGCGAGGGAGAGAACCCCGGCTTTTATTTACGTTAGCTTCCCTTCCGAGTTTCCGCCGAGAATATCGTGCGGCTTTCGCCGATATCGCGCCCCGGATAAAGATTAACGAGGGGAACGCGGCGTACGAAACCTCGCCGCTACCCGCGAGCGCACCCGTGGAAATTAGACGTGTACAAGTACGGTATCCGAGGAAAGTTCCGAATCGGGGGAATACGAGCGATAATGTATTTCCCGGCCGTAACATCGAATTCTGGTTCTGTGTTTTTTGCCCGGGAACCCCGTTGACCGGCGGTGTACCTCGAAGACCGGCCGGCACTCCCGCGAAAGTAAACGGCGAACGATTAGTAGAGTTTTCCTCTAGTGCTCGATACCGTGGGAGAAACGAATCGCCCGGCGATTCCTTCCCGTAGGAGCGGGAGTGGCCCTCGAGTGTCATCGTAGCTTTTAATTAAGCTTCACTTGGCCGTGCAAACTTTGTTGTTGGACGCCGGGACGTAGACTCCTCTGGGACAGGGTCAGGTAATTCAGTCTGAACGGACGGACGGACGGACGGACGGTTGGGAACGAGAAGTTTATATTGGTAGACGCGTCACCTCTATTATTATGTTTCGCGTTTCCCGTCCGCTCTCTTCGGCCGCGTCTCGCGCCGATGGAACTCGCTCGGGGAAAAAAGGGGGTCCGCGAGCAGAGCCGTCGCCGTTGGACGAATTAATTCTGCTCGAAGAGAAGCGATAGGCGAAAAGAAAAGCGAGGGCGTTCGGCCGGAAACCGGGTCAGCTTTTAATTGCGACCGAACGGCCGGGTTCGTTTCTCGGAAGTAGCTTCCGGTCGGTCGTTTCAGCCCGGGGTCAGAAATTCCTCGCAGTCACGGCGCGGCCGCGCGCCGTTGTTATTGTCCCGAAAGTAAGCCACCGGCCGACGGGGATCAGCCTTTATTTTCTTTGGGAACTCGCGACGAAAAGCTTATCTCGTTCCCAAGTGTTTCGCCGCATTAACGGCTAATCCTTTTGAAAATAATTACGCGACGCTGGCCTCCCACGATCCCCATGAAATTCCAGGCGCCGCGTCGGAAGAGGACTGTCCGCGGAGAGATCTCTATTGCTCGGAACGACTTCGATTAGGCGAATCGTTTCGAACAGTCGATACTGGTCGCGTGCCAGACCGGTCGCGACGTCGGCTTGACAAACGACGACTGTGTGTGACGTTATTTCGCGAGAATCGTATCGATTCCGTTCGAGTGCCTCGCTCCCCGGCGACGCCAAGAATTTTCCAACCGCGTCTGGCCAGTCACGGCCCCGTACCGGTCGGATAAATGGGCCCTAGAACACGGTTCGGGAACGATCCGCGCGCCGGCCGTGCGGCGACAAAAAACTGTTGATTAAGCGCGCTGANTCGCTCGAAGAGAAGCGATAGGCGAAAAGAAAAGCGAGGGCGTTCGGCCGGAAACCGGGTCAGCTTTTAATTGCGACCGAACGGCCGGTTTCGTTTCTCGGAAGTAGCTTCCGGTCGGTCGTTTCAGCCCGGGGTCAGANCGAAGTCTGAGCCGTAAATCGTAACGAGGCCGACGCACCGCGGGGAGGATAATTACGTGGAAAAATCTTGACAAGAATTACCACCTTCGCGAAATGGAAATCGGGGGTTGGCCCGTATAAGAGGGAGAATCGAAAAAAAATCGACTTCGTTATCGTAACCCGTGAATATCGGAATTATTAAAATCCTACCCTTCCCCCCTCGNGAGGCGCGAGGGGTGCGGCGAGAGTACGAGAGGGACGAGTCGCAGGGTCGTGTTCGAGGCTGGCTTTAATACAAGTACAATGCCAGTGGCGTAGGCTTTATGATGACGAAGAGCACCTGGGGGACCGAGAAGCCTGCAATTTCCTCGCTGCCCCGACCCGTCGCACCTGTACCGGCCGTTACACATCGACTCGACGTTGTCTCTCTCTCTCTCTCGCTCTCTCTCTTTCACTCTCTCCCGGTCGGCGGTGCGCACACGCGGACCCTTCTCCTCCTTCCCACGGTTGCAAGGGACCAATTTGTATCCGGACGCGGAATCGCGGTGATGCGTCTTCGATAATCTCGTTGGGAATTAGCCAACGACCGCTACTCGAGGAACAACGGCTGCGTCCGATAAACGCGCGGCTCAGCCAATTGTCCTTCCCGTTTTTAAACGTTCAAAGGAACGACGGGACGAGGTTCCCCTAGCGAGGCCGTGCGATCTCGCGAGGGCCGACGGTTCGACGTCGAAGCACGGCGAACGGGTTCCTTTACGGAACGCTGCGTAAGCAAGCTCGGGGACGATGCTATCGGCGAGGCTCGTAGATTCCCGATAAGACGGTTTCCTTCGACAGGAAACGCGAGTCTCGTTAGGAGACGCAGTCTTCCTCGGTAGACTCGTACGTGCCCGTTGGCTGACGAGGGACGGGCAACGTCGCAACCGTGAAAACAGCCGGAAAACGGAAATAGCCGAAGCGGCTACGAGAGGGGTATAAAGGGCGAAACGAATGCGAGAGAGAGAGAGAGAGAGAGGTGGGCCGGCTTCCGTGCTCGAAGCGGAGCGGATCGTTAAACCGGAGGAAAACTTTTAATCGTTCCAACGACGACTCGACCGCTTTTCCTTATATTTGCGTTGCACCGAGGCTGCGATTCCCATCGAGACGCGTCGAGAAAAAACCCGAGGGAGCCGCCGCCGCCGCCGTCGTCGTCGCCGACGACGACGATATTATCTCGCCGGAAAAGTTTGCTCGTAACGAAACTACGGCACACACGGTCGACGAGAAGGGAAACAAGATTTTGTCTGGAGATCGTCGCCGTCGCAGCGCGGGTCGTCGTCGTCGTCGTCGTCGCCGGTCGTCCGGAGCGACCCGGGTTCGACGGAACGGAATCGAAAGCTAACACCGAGACGTTCGGGTTGCGTTTTTCGCGAGCCGCGCGAAACGGGGGCAAATAAACAGGCGGAGAGAAAGCCGCCGAGCGGGGAACGAAAGCCGGGGCTGGGAGTTACAAGATTTCCTGGACTCGAAGCCGGGGCGCGCGCGCGCNTCGGCCCCGTCCGCCTCCTTCTTTTTCCCTCCTCGGATCCTCTTTAATTTACGAGCGGANGCTCGGCCGAAAGCGAGCACCCGCGGGACTCGCGCGCGAGGAGGGAAAAAAGAGCGGAAAGAAGCCTACGGAAGAAACCACTGTCGACGCGAAAGAGGTGGTGGAGCGAGCGCGAATTCCTGGGAAACACGGAAAAGTTGGTAATTAAAGCGCGAGGGAACCGAGAGGGACGGAGAGAGAACGAGGGGGAAAGAGAGAGTGAGAGAGAGACGGGATGGTGCAGCTCGAGAACGCTCGAAAAACAGAGAGAGTGGCCGGGGGGAGAGGTGGAAACCGAGGAGAAACCGGCCAGGAAAATGCATGGAAATGTATTCCCGGGAGCAAAGGCGCGCCGAGGGTGAAACCAAAAGACCGGGATAGGAAACTCGGAAAGGGGGAAGCGGCGAATGCCGGAGAGAGACGGCGCCGGGGCGATGACAGAAACTGCGACCGGGGCGTTGAGGATATTATAAAGGTTGAAAAGCCGACGCCACCCTGTCACCAAGAAATTATGCCCGATTCTTCCGACTAGCCGTGCCCGAAGGCGGTGCGCGCCCCGGTGGCTTTCGCTCCTCCGGCAGGACGCGTCCTCGACGTCGAGACGCTCCCCGCGATCTCTCTCTCTCTCTCTCTCTCTCTTTCGGCTCCTCGTTCCTTACTTCCGCGCGGTTTATTCGGATTATCTTGCCCTTTCCGTACACCCGGTCCTCCTCTCCCATCGACCATCTTTTTTGTCCCTTCAATTTCAGAGAAATTCCATCGGCCGCCGCGGAAACGGTTTTACGTAATTACTATTATATGAAACTTTTCTGAAATGGAAATTGCCTTCTGGAGATAAAAGATATAACGGGCTCGTTTACGATGCACTTTGTTTCAAGTTGATAACTCGATCGGGGGCCCGACGGTAATCGGATGAGAACCCGCGAGCTCGGGAACCGTTGACACACGCGTACATACCCGGGTGGCCGAGGAGGAACGCCAACCACACCCTCTCCCTGCTACCCCTTTATCAAGCTCACGGACTTCGCTCGCTTCATCGCCCACCTAATTTCTCCCTTTTGTCCGTCGTTCCTTCCGGTCTCGAATGGGGCGGGCTCCTCTCTTCTTCGGAATAAGTCGAACGAGCCCGGCGAAGGCCCGAGAACACGACGACGGCCGGAAGGAGGGCGGGCGGACGGGAGAGGGTTCCGAGCGGAATTTCGGCAGTGTCACGCGGTATAATTTGCTCGGCGACCGTCCCGGTACCGCGGTATTACTTTGCATCCCGAACAGGTCCCTCGCCATAAAAAATTCGTCACGAGTTTGTCGGAAGCGCGTTGACAAAACAAAATTCGCGCGACGAGACGCCGCGAGAGGAATTTTGAGCGTCGCCGGGCCAAGGGTTGTTTTCCGAAGGCCCCGGCGAATCGACGGATCGGCACGAAAATCGAGGGGGAGAGGGGTCGACGCGTCTCGGCCAAGAATGGAACGAAAATTAAACGATTCGTAACACGTTGCCACGGGCGCGCGTGCCGTTAACAGTTCGGTAGTTAGAACGCCATTCACCGGTCGATTCGAGCCCGGGGTGGTTAGCTCTCTTCCCGAATCCAGGTCGGCGAGCGCAAGAGCACACCCCGGTTTCTAATACTCGACTCGTTATTTTTATCGTTTCCGGCACGTGGAACTGCGACGAGGGAAACGGACGAGCGATCACGGGAACGTTCAATATTTGTCAAATTCGCGTGATCCAACTAGAGACGGTTCCGGCGGGACGGCGCGGCGCGTCCGCCGGGCAGGATCTCTGGGTATCCGTTTTGGTTTCGGGGTAACTGTAAACAAGACTCCCCCGTTCGGAGAACTCGGCGGGCCGTGAGGCGGCCGTTTAACGGCGAACGCAAACAGCCGATGCGTGGGATCCTTCGGCTGCCGCTGCTGCTACGTCTGCTCGTACCTCTCGGCGCGCTGACCCGAGTGTATCGACATCGAGGTTACACGGAACCACATGCCAGTGCGGTCTCTCTTTGTGTGCGCCGGTGTGGCCGGCCCTCTCCTCCATAGACACCGACTGCTTCTCTCGCTCGCTCTATGCTCGGCGAACTTAATTTCCCCAATTTCGACCGCGCTTCGTCGACCACACGATGCAATTTATACCCGGGCAATCCCCCGCGCCCCTGTGTTCCACGCGCCCGTGTACACCACCGGTAATATCTCGGGAGGTCGTGCGCGACGATTTAGGATGCTCCGACGTCGGTGCCCGAATTGGACCCGCGATCATCCTTTACTCTCCTTTCTTAAAAAGCCAATGAAAATTCAGGATTTTACGAGGAGTTCNCAGAGACGGTTCCGTCGCGGCGCGTCCGCCGGGCAGGATCTCTGGGTATCCGTCTTGGTTTCGGGGTAACTGTAAACAAGACTCCCCCGTTCGGAGAACTCGGCGGGCCGTGAGGCGGCCGTTTAACGGCGAACGCAAACAGCCGATGCGTGGGATCCTTCGGCTGCCGCTGCTGCTACGTCTGCTCGTACCTCTCGGCGCGCTGACCCGAGTGTATCGACATCGAGGTTACACGGAACCACATGCCAGTGCGGTCTCTCTTTGTGTGCGCCGGTGTGGCCGGCCCTCTCCTCCATAGACACCGACTGCTTCTCTCGCTCGCTCTATGCTCGGCGAACTTAATTTCCCCAATTTCGACCGCGCTTCGTCGACCACACGATGCAATTTATACCCGGGCAATCCCCCGCGCCCCTGTGTTCCACGCGCCCGTGTACACCACCGGTAATATCTCGGGAGGTCGTGCGCGACGATTTAGGATGCTCCGACGTCGGTGCCCGAATTGGACCCGCGATCATCCTTTACTCTCCTTTCTTAAAAAGCCAATGAAAATTCAGGATTTTACGAGGAGTTCAATTCGTTTTTTTCTCCCGTCCCGTTTGTAGCCGTTTGTTCAGACCTTAACAACGAGAGAAACGCCCGGCGCGAAGGAAGAGGACGACGGCGCCTAGGAGAAAGAGAGGATCGGAGCACGGAGAAACATTTTGGTTTCTCGGGAGGGTGGTTATTCACCGCGACAATTTATCCGGTAAATTGCATCGGGGGGTTGGCCGCGGCTCGACGGATTCCGTGACCCGTCTACGGAATTCAAGGGATCGCGTCTCGTTCGTTCGTTCGTTGCCGGCGGTTCGATTCGATTAGAGTCGATCTCGCGGTGTAAACACGGCGCCGCGGGAGAGGTACACAGAGACGTATTTGCGATTAAATTCGATCACGATCCCGCTATCTCGTCGCGGGAGCCGGCTGCCCGCACCCGCCCGCTCGATTAATGATCCGGAAAAACGATAATTCGTCTGGAAGGTATCGGGAGACCGATTCCGAGGACCGTCTTCGTCCGCCCTCAACCCCCGCGCACGTAGCCAAGATTACGCACGAGCGTAAATCTCTCCCCCACGGGTTCCCAAACGTCGGGATTAATTCGCCAACGAACGGTTACCTAAACGCGGCCATAAAATCGAGATTCGAACTCCCCCCCGTCGGCCGGGATATCACTCGATTCGATGACTTATCAAGACTAAACGGTCCTTCGAATTACGCGTAAAATATTTTCGCGCCGGGGCTCGGTTCGGGGCGAAGACGATTACCCCTCGGGAGTCTGGATTCGAGCGGGGACCGTTCGCGGAAAGATATCTCGACGGGCAGTAGCTCGCGCGCGATAACTCGATGAACGGGTGGACATTAGTAGGTGTACCGCGATGATAGCGCAAAATTACTAGTCGGCCGCGTTTACGTGACTCCGTGGTTAACGTACGTAGCACGCGTATACGGCCCCCGCGCCGGCTAAGGCACAGCTCCACGACGATTACCGTTTACCCTAATTGATCATAATAGCTAGATAAACGTTCGAATGACTCAAATCCCATTGCGGGACGCGCCTTCAATGCTACCCACACCACCAGTTACGAACTATTTGGATAGCTGATACTACGTACAGCGGATTAAGACATTGTCCGCGAGCCAAATCCTGATTCTACCGACACCCGGGACAGACGACTCGATCTTTTCGAAAACGCTTCTACGGAAAACAAGTTTTATATATGAAAATGTCTGGCAGTTTTTCTTGAAAACTGTTCGAAGCGAGATTCGATTAGTGGGGCGGTTTTTAGGAGGGGTGGAGGTCGTATCTAAATCCGGGCAGGACCCGTATCGCAGGTGGATACGGTCGAACGGGATGGGCACGGGGCAGCAGGTACGTTAGGCGGGATGCAGGAGGAGCATATGGTTAAACCGTAATGGTGGAGGTGATATATTTAAACCCGGGAAAGTTTGGTGCTTGGCTGTGCGCGCGGAGCGGCGGGGTGTGCCCGGGGTGTCGGGCGTGCCTCGCATAAGTTTACATTATCTTACCATCAGATAGCAACTATACCGGTTCGGGATCCGCGGACCGAGCCAAGAGGTCGACCCAGAGAATATCTCCTGCCCCTGGAAAACCGTTCGTTCCCCTCCCAGCCGCCCCTACGGCCCGGTTTCCCTCCTCACTCGATGACGCGAAACAACGGGAAGCGTTAAGTGCGTCGGTTTGACGAGCAGAAAAGGAGTCGGGCTCTGAAACGACCGTGACCGGTCTCGTGACGCCTCGGCGAGGGTAAACGTCGGTTTGTACTCTCGCGAGGGTTATTAGTCGGACGCGACAAATCAGGTGAAAGCCCGGATCGGCTGACGGTGACGGCGATGAAAGGCACTTCCATGGAAAAAAAAGGGCAGACCGCTATCCGGGACGGGATCGTTTATGTTTCTCGGAAAAAAAAAGGGCATTTCTCGTTTGCTATACGCACGCGAGCCGGTGCGCGCGTCCACCGGTACCGTAACGTAATTAGCGTGCGACAGTCTCGTCCATTACTCGAAGCGATGGTAGCAAAAATTGAAGACCACTCGAGATCCACTCGAGACCCGGTTCCATTAAACCGGGAAGAGATTACTCGGGGAGGGAATCGACTCGGGGGAAAAAGGAGAGAGGTACCGGCCAAGAAAACCATCGCGGAAAGTTGGTGGTAAGCCAAACAGTTTCGCGTTCTCCCCCTACCCGTGTCCTTTGTCTTTCATTATAAAACACCCAATTAATTCGAACTCCGTAAGAGGATCAGGGGATAATTAATACAATAAAAATAGACGCCGTAATAACAATAGCGAACTTGGACGAAATATGCTAAGAGGCTTAGCGGGGGAGGCTTGTTTCTCCGGTGCCGACTCGCCGACTCCTATTTCGTTTCCGGCCGGAGGAATCGACGACCGAGTCGAAACTGTCACGTAAGGAAACGAACGCGCGCGGCCGAATGATCGCGCCGCGAACCAACGGGGTATTATACTTTCGCAACACGCCATTGCGTAATTACGTGCTTCGCCTCGTTAGGCGTATTACCGACTCCCTTGATCAGAACGACCGGCCCGCTTGTTTACCGACCAGATCCCTGCCTTTGGATTCCCCCGATAAGGCTTGTCGGTCACGTCGATCTCGAGGAGCTCCGAGAAATTTCGAAGTTCCCTTTCGTGGAAATCCACCCCCGAACCGCCTTTGTCGTCGCGAACTCGCGATGCCGTGACGCGGGATAAAGCCCGAGAAATTCCCCGACCACCGTCGTAATAAGTAAAAAGAAACCGCGGAGATCGTCGAAGCGACGGTCTCCGAAGGATTCCCCCCCGTCAGACCCCGAGAGGACGTCGTATCCGTCGACGTTTTAAAAAAAAATACGTGTTCCGTTCATCGAAAATAAGGATAAAACCCGGCGACGCTGACGGAGACAGATCGTAGGTGAAATAATTGGTTGACCGTTCCTCCACAAATATGGCGAGGTTTAGTCCGAACAAGGTTGTGAAACGAACCCGTCGTCTCTGGACTCGTTCCGTCGCGGCTTGTACATCACGTCGAGCGATAGGCGTTGGACAAATGACGCGAAGTCGCGGACGGCTCAAGGAAGAATAATGTATATCTCGTATGGGTGTCGCGGTTTTTATTCGTCGCCGTCGAAAAGCGAAATTAGTCGGTATCGAAAATTTGCCTTTCGCGCCTCGCCTTCATTTAATCCCCAATTTGTACGAGCTGCCAGCGCCAGCGAGCGAGCGATCGCTTTCGCCCTCCCTCTCGACGAACTTTGTGAGCAGATTGACGTAATCCCGCTTCAATGACGCACCAACGGAGCACAGTATAACGTCGAAACCGCCGATCGCTCTGTTGCGGGCTGCGGTTACTCGTTAAAATAAAACCATGGTTTGTCGAGCCGCTGCGTGATTGATCCGGTTTTCGCCGCAGCGAAACGCTGTCGCGAAGCAAACCCCGTCCTCCTCCCGCCCGGATATACGCCACCCCCCTCGGGACTTTGTCCGTTCTTAACCGACTCGGGAGAGGGCGGAGGAAATAGAAAAAAGCGGAACTGGAAGATGGAATCCCGCGTTTCTGCCGCGCGAGGCAGGAGAAAGGGAGAGCTCGTTTAAAGGACTTCCGCGCGTTCCGCAAGCAAAACCCGAACAATCTTGTTGCTCTCGCTGCCGGTGATTACGGTCGCCGTTAAATCTGGTCTCCATTAAAAGATCGTGAAACCCCCGGGGGAAAGGTGAAACAGAGGTGCAAAGAACAACGGGCAAATAAAAAGCGTCGCGCTGCCGTTTCCCGCGACGAATACAACGTTACTCTTTCCTGTAGACCGGCCGTTTCTTCGTCGCCGCGGAGCGGAACAAACGTCGAAAGACGGGGAGAAGTTTGATTCTTTGAGCGTACGCTCGCGTCGGGTCGGCGACGACGACGCGTTTTAAATAGAATTACGCGAACCACGAACCCGTCGATTCTTCGCCCATCCCGTTTACTATTCCCCTACGGTTCCCGGGATTATTATTATCTGCGATGATGGGTCATGTTTCTAGATTCCCGTGTCCAATTTGTCAAGCGGACGCCGCGATTAAAATCCGTCGAAGGGGACGTGGGACAGGGTAGTTGGGTCCGGTGGTCGGTGTTTTGTCGGTCCCGTTCGCTCGGAAAATGGATCGTGTTTCTTGCGGCGAAATGCAAAGCGCGCAAGTTCGATACACGACAGAGAGACACGTACGGGAGGAGAGCAAGCGTCGTATCAGCCCCCCCCCCCCGTTCCCGTCCCCGAAATCCACGCTGTCCTGGAAATCCTTTAATTTAACGACCGAAATTAGACGTCCCCGTCGTCTGGCAGGTTTTGCGAGCAAAATTTCGACCCGAGTCAATTCCGACGTCCGGCACGGAACTCGTGCCCTTTCGAGGTTTCCTCGGCGCGCGGCGATGCCACAGCTTTTCGGGGAAAGTTGAAATTTTCGCGATGGCTGGAAATCAACGATGGAACGAGGCGGCGGCGCCGCTCGTAACGTCGATTTACGATTCCATCGCGTAACGAGCAACCGCTCTCTACCCCGTCGGCCCCGTACCCCTCCCCGTCCCTCTATCGTGCACATAGCAAGAAGAACGTAACCGGAGCGGAAAAGCCGGGGGTCGATATTAATGACATCGAGCACGCTTCGGTGTAGCAAACATAGAACACCGAACCATGTAGCGCGATTAAATTACGCATCGACTCTCTCCCCCCGCAACGACACCGTCTCCCGGTACCCGAGGATCGACGCCCCGAGGGCGTCTTCTGTGCAGCATCGAACGTCGTCGCTAATTACCGAGTGAATTTACGATTCAACTCTCGTTTCGCATATCTGATCGCACTCGCCGTCGCCCTACCCCTAAGCCCGACACAGAAATTGCGAAAATTCCTCCTGGCGAAAGAAATCGTGCCGAGTCGTAAAGCAAAACGCAATCAAGCGGCCCGGCATACGAGCCCATCGAAGCGCGACCCGCCTTTGGTACTTTGTTCGTCCACTGGACGTCGAACGTCGTTCCCCGACGTTATATGAGAATTTTACAGCTCGTTTTTCGCGCACGATTCACTCGGCGACCCGCGAAATTACAACTGAGCGCGGAACGCGTCCGAACAACGGTTGCGTCGAAAGAGAAACCCTTCGATCGATCGATTTTCCGTGGCCCGTCGTAAAAGGGCGAAACTCGTCGAGAGAATACGCTCGTAGATCGTTTTAAAGTTTACAAGGATCGGCGAACGCGAGAGGATTCCGTGGCACGTGGCGTTCGTTGAATAGGAATTGTGGGTAAATCAGTCGGGAAGAGCGGTTGGTAAAATCGGCGTGCGCGCTTAAGTACCGTAGAACTTGTACGACGTCCCGCGATCATTCGTCGAGCACAGCTGTTTCCCGGGCTTTACAGGGATCCCCCGATCGAGTAAATAACCAATCTGTGGTATTATTCCGTTGTAGCTGTTGTTCCGTCCAAGAATAAAGGAATTCGAATAACGTAATCACGGCTTTGTTCACTCTTTGACGTCCTCTCATTTTCCTCTGAACCCGGCTGAAATCTATTAGTATTGATCCTCGGCCTCGTACGCCAAAGACGGTCTCCACGATTTTCTTTAACCCGACTCAAGGGTGCGGTCTGTCTAGGTATATGCAACGCGTATCCCAGAATCCGAGATATTCGTGGACGCGTTCGGGATGGGGTCGAAATTCGATCCTTGGCGATCCGGGGTAATTTCTTGGCGCGCTACGTATCCGTAGAATTTCCGATCGGCGACTCGGATCGCGTTACCCGCGTGATCACGTGGGTTCCTCGCGAAAAGAATACGATTCCCCGAACGGCCGCGCTTTTACTTCTCTTCAAAAGCGTACTTTACGACTCGCGGCCGGGAATTTTGCGCGTCCATGATCTCCGGCAATTATTCATATTTTATGACGGTGTATAATTGACGCCGTAAAACGTCCATTAGTTACCCTTCCAATTCCGGCATCTCTTTCTCCGGTATCCCAGACGATTCGCTCTATCGATTCCGGTTTTCCTTCGGCCGGCGAAACGGGGACCGGCACGGATCCATGGCCAAAATTACCGCGGAAAATTAGCCGATGTCCCGGGGGAGTTCTCCCCGGCCACCGGATCATCCCCTAGCCCCGGATTCTCCGCTCCTGGACCGCAGAACGTTCACGGTGAAACCCCGAGCCCCGTTTGACGAACGTTCGGCCCGTCAGTTCTACCGCGGCGACGCGTCGTTTTAAAAACACGAGAAAGTAGTTCGAAAATTGATATCGGAACTCGACGGCGCGAACGTCGATCACGGATATCGGTCGCATTTAACGACCGCGGGGTCTCGATTAATATCCCGTTCCGTGAACTAACTTCGCCCCGTGTATATACTAATCTGCGCCGCCCTCTCCTCCGCCGCGGCTCGTCCAACCCCTTCTTCCGCGCGGAACCCCCGCCGACCTCTTCTTCCCACGATTCGCGAAGGCTATTAATCACCCTGCAGCCAACGGCAAGTCGTGCCACCCGGAGAGATAAGCTTTTTACCGCTCCAAGTATCGCGGCGGCGGCGGCGGCTCCTTGGACGTGGCACGCCTGCCTGGCGTACGCGCGATCGGCCCGCTCCGTCTTCTCGTTAAGACCAATTAATCCAGCGGCGGCTGCCGATCGACCCCGCGATTTTCCGCGAAACGAAAACATCGAGAACCCTCGCAACCAGGCGGACTTTCCGACGCAGGTCCGAAGAAGCGTATCGACCCGGACGCGGCCTCGCCGCCTCCGCTACGGANAGGCTGCCGATCGACCCCGCGATTTTCCGCGAAACGAAAACATCGAGAACCTTCGAAACCAGGCGGACTTTCCGACGCAGGTCCGAAGAAGCGTATCGACCCGGACGCGGCCTCGCCGCCTCCGCTACGGAGACGAAAGAACGCGCCCGAATACTCTCGACGACGCGATCCCTGCGGCGAGCATCGGCTCTCTCTCTCGTTAATCACTCGTCCCGCGGCGCGATCCCGATTTGATCCGGTGCCTCCGACGACGACGACGCCGCCGCCGCGGTTTTAATCTCGGCTACCGGCGGCACCGGTCAACAGGAGTCAANCCGACGCCGCGGTTTTAATCTCGGCTACCGGCGGCACCGGTCAACAGGAGTCAACTGGAAGCGTTAATAAAAGCGGACACATTTTTAATAACGCGAACCCTTACGAGCAGTAAACGGAGGCACGATCCATTAATTAACTCGTAAATCGCGGGATCCGACGTCGGGCCGTCGTCGCCGGAGGATCAGGCGTCTCGAAGGACAGTCGGAAATTTTGCTTTCCTTCCTTCCGAGCGGATCGCGTCGGCCCGTGGTCGATATTAGCCCCCGGGACGTCAACCGAATGGATTCCCTTCCGGTTATTATAACAGTGGCGTGACTCCGCGCCCGCAGGGATCCTCCTCTGTTATTCATATTTAATCTCTTCGCGTGTGTGCGCGCCTCGCACCTACGTACGAGCTTTGACCGGTGATTACCGCAGACGCTGCCTCGTTATCACGCGTTACTCTCACGTTGTCGGGTTTGTTCATTACGCGTAAAGGGAAACAACGCGGATTTTAAATTATGCCCGGGACAGCGGAGCTAATCCTTTGGAAAGGGGGAGAGAGATAGAGAGGAGACATTTCGACGTCTGATTTAATACCTGTCCATATCCCCTCGGGGGAAAAGAAGCGGACGAAAGGCGTCCCCGGCAACGATGAAAAACGATTGCCGCTAATCAAACGATAACGATGACCCGCCGCCTCCCTCCCGCCGGGTTCCGTGGAAGTTTGCTTTAAAATTGATTAAAACCCCTTCGCTCTCCGTGAAGTCTGAGCCGTAAATCGTAACGAGGCCGACGCACCGCGGGGAGGATAATTACGTGGAAAAATCTTGACAAGACTTACCACCTTCGCGAAATGGAAATCGGGGGTCGGCCCGTATAAGAGGGAGAATCGAAAAAAAATCGACTTCGTTATCGTAACCCGTGAATATCGGAATTATTAAAATCCTACCCTTCCCCCCTCGGCTCCGGCCCTGGTCCGCCTCCTTCTTTTTCCCTCCTCGGATCCTCTTTAATTTACGAGCGGAAGCGAAACGGTCCGGCGTTAACGTTACTCATTCTGTATTCTCAGCATCGACGTCATAATTCACGATGATAAATTCGCGTTAGCATCGAACGCTCGCTCACTTTAACACCCGCGTCCTCGTTTTTCCAGGCAATGAGAGAGGAGCCAGAGGAACCCGAGAGGAACGACGACGACGAAGACGACGACGACGCTCTCGTCCCCGTCGGGAATTCCGGAAAAGCGTGCTTTCTTACAAATGGAAAACTGTTCGCGAGGCGCCTTTAATCCCGCCTGGGATGCGGGACAATTCTTCTCCGCGAGAGGAACCTCCCCCGTCCCAGTCGAAGCGATCGTTTCGCGATCCGGCGAGATCCCTGCTACGCCTGAATCTTCCCTGAGCGGAGAAAGAAGAGGTTCGGATCCTCGTGTCTCGGCAACGCGATACTTTTCCACTTGTTATCGCAGGACGTTGCGCGATCAAAGCCCCGGGTTTAATCGGCGATCGAACACGGAAAGGGAGAGGAGGAATCGTCATCGGGTAAACAGGATCGGAGGAAAAGAATACGAATTTCCATTTCTCTATCCGGGGGAGATCTCCGGGAGAGACGTACACGCGTAACGGGATCGTCGCGATATAAATGTAAATGGTAGAACGGAAGCCGGCGAGAAGGACACCTGCGGGCGTGGGAGGCGAGGAGGCACGGACGGAGGAGGTAGAACGAGGCGGAAGAAGACGCGGGACGAGGAGATCCAGTTTCTCCTTGCTGTTCCCTCTTATTAAAATATCCAACATGATTACTGCAGACTTGGCAACTATAATAGAGCGACTCGAAGTCGAGTTTGCGAGGGAACGGCTCGGGCCTGCGTCGGCATCTGCCGCCTCTGCCCGCGTTCCCTCGCCGCTCCTCGAGGCGGTTCATCGTTTCCTAGGGAGGCGGCGGTTAAGCCGTTGAAAGATTCCTGGGTTCCGGAAGGGACGATGAACCGGGCCGCAGAGATCCGTACCGAAACCGTCCGATTTCTTTGCCCGCACGTTCTCCCTGAAGAGGAGCGTGTTCGCCGGTCTTATATCCAGGTTTAAGGGGTGCAAAGTCCTCGATACGTGGGAGATCGCCCGGAAGTTTCGTAGTCCCGAGGGACGGCGCCGAGCATCGAATATTTATGAAAGAGAGGGAGTTCGACGAGGGGGGAGGGGCGGCGGAACGAGAAGAGAGAGAGAGAGAGAGCCGGATGAAAAAGCGTCGGAATATAATTGTCGGAGTGGTTTTTCAAAGCGCAGATTAACGGGAACGGGAACGGGAAGAAAAGAGATTCGTTTGTGCGAACGAACGCCGGAGCGAGACCGGAGAAAAAAGAGAGGAATCGGCGGCGGCTGTATCGCGAGCGAAATTAGCTCGTATTCAATTTCTCCCGTGGGTAGCTGCGCTACCGGCGACCGAACGGAACGGAACGGCGCGGCCGTGTCCCTTTTCCTAGACTTCGCGGTGCGAGAGAGCACGAGGTAGAACGGCCCCTGTGCGCCACCCCAAGGCGTCTCATAATTAAATTCGGCCGAATTTACCCCACTCCGACCATTGTCCCGTAACAAGCTATTGTGTCGGGCGTCGCCACTGTCACACCGTGCCAAACTTTCTGCTCGAATTTTCGCTTCGCTTCCCAAGTTTCCTTCCCTTTTTCCGGATCTCGCTCGACGATAAAATCTACCCGATGACTCGTGTCCCGCGCCAATACTTAACGCATTAACGGACACGTCTCCGAAATACGACGAAAGCAATATCCGTTCCCTTGTTCGGAGCGTTAATACGTTGGAACGGGGATCCGGGCGGGCGAGCGAGCCGGGGATTCCAAATCGTAAAACAAATCAAGAATCGATAAACGATGCCGCCGCCAAAGAAAATAAAAGAGCCGGACGCCGGATTGGCACGTGATCAACGAAATAAAGGTTGCCGGTATCGCGGTCCGAGAATTTAAGTGTCTGCCGCTGGTGGGTCGTGTGCGCCAGCGGCCACACGTACACGCGGGCGCAGACGAAAGAGACGGCGGGTACAGATTTACGTCCGATAGGCAATTGTTTTCTCGGAACGCGGTAAATTCGGGAAAAAAAGTGTCGGACACGTTCGCGCGGGGCCAGCGCGTCTTACCCGGAGAGGACGCGTGTAAATTATGTCCGTCTAATCGAATCGGCGCCCCAGATTTACGTCCGGTCGTATTGCCGCCGTAGGCTCCGCCGGCCCCCGGTCCCTGTTCCCCGTTGATCTTCATATTTCACGGCACCGACTCGAGACGAGATCCGACGAAAGCTACTCGACGAATCAAACATTTTTCGTTTCCGTTCCGGTCGGCGGCCTGATCCGTTCTAAGTGATTGGTACGGAGGACCAAAGGAATCTTCTTCGATCTCGAGGCTCGCGGACGCGTCGGAAAGTTTCCGGGAACGCGGAGAGGGAAGCGGCCGGTGGAATTTGGCTGGGTCGCGCGAGCCAGACAGAGAACAGCCGGGTTCTCTTTAGTTCTCATTGTTCCACGGCTTGATAGCGAGACATACTGGCGGCCGGGGGGGCACGGGGTAGTCGAGCAACACCAGATATGTGTTAGGGTGGGCGCCATTGTCCCGGGAAACTCCCGGATTGCGACGCTTACAATACGACGATTGTTTCTACCTTTGGTGTACCGAACGGGCTGCCACCTCCGCCACCTTTTACCACCTCCGTCGCACCCCACGCCCGTGTACCATTGCCGCGTTCCAGCCCCGTGCCGAAAACTATTAAATTCCGTATTAATGTAATCCCGGTCGACTTGCCAAGTTTCCACCCGCGAATCCGAAGAACGCCGACAATGACCGAGCAAATTAGACGGTGAATTAAAATCGATAGTCTGGTAATGAAATTTAAAAACCGCTGAATAAATGCACGGTGCGAGATAGAACGATAGGCTCACTCAGAATTGACTCCTGTGATCGGTGAGCGAAATAATTAATCGATTACTCCTGAAGTATTCGAGATAGAAAGAAATGGTATACGACCTTTTTTGCAGGTAATAGCATCACCTACAACTTTTATTTGAAGCATTTGTCGAAATTCCGAGAAAAAAAAATTTTCAATTTTTCCGAGATTTTTCCAAGGGGTACACCCCTTCAGATTTCACGAAAATATCGTTTTTTGCAAATAACTGATTACTCGTTGCAGATAGAGAAAAATATTTGAAACAAAAGTTAAAGGTACCATCAAAAGCCACAGCTTTTATACGGAACATTTTTTTCTATCGTCAATAGTTAACGAGTTTTCGACAGAAAACGAAAAAATAGTTTTTTGCAAAATACTTGGAAACTGTCGACGCTAGCGAAAAATGTTTCAGACAAAAGTTGTAGCTCTAGTTGTCAGCTACAAAGTAGGTCCTATGCAATTTCCTGGTAGGTCCAACGATTTTGGAGTATTTGAGGAAAAACGAAATTCTTTGACAAAAGTTCGCTGTTCCGACGCTGGGAAGACCGGATTTTGTCAGTACCAATAAAAAGCCAATTAATCGTACTTATCTTGTAAAATACTCGAGTTAGACGAAAAATTCATAGAATCTTTCTTGTATAGGACATCAGTGCCTACAACTTCTGTATAAAAGCATTTTCGCTACTGTCAACAATCAATTAATAAATGAAATTGTTTATAGCAAAAAGATTTTCTTCGTAGTGAAAAATGTTTCAAACGAAAGTTATGAGTACCGTGAAAAGTTTCTCGCGTGTATTTCTTTAATTATAAATATTTTTAAGTATAGGGGCGGAGTCACGGACGAAATTAGCACACTTTTCGACAAAGCGAACCTACTGTTCTTTCTTACACTCCGGCCGAGGTATCGCGTTTCTGGCTTTGACAGACGATACACTGGCTAATCGAAAGTAGCAGAGGACCGCGCTTATCGGGCAGCGTCGTTTCATTGTCACGGGGAGTAAGGTCAAAGGTAAAGCGTACTAACAAAGGTTTCACTCTTTTGGACAGTCTAGGCAGGATTACGAGTGCTGCTCGGTAACGCGTTGAGCGACAGCCCTCTCCTCGTATGTATGTTTCCCCGTTTACCGCTCCCACTGCGTTCCCCCTGTTACACGTCCCATTTCTGAGCGCGTGTTTGCGTTTGTGCGCGAGACCAACGGCGCCCATTAGTAAGATTGCTACCCCACCGGTTGCCGATGAGGCTACATTATATAATAGAGCCGGCCCTTCGATCGCGCTTAATGAAATTGCTTAGAAAACAGGACCGGCCGGAACCGGAACGAATTTCCTCCCCGCGAAACAACTTGCGCGTCCTTAAACGGCACAGGAATTATCAAAGAGACCCGTGCCGGCCGCGGGTTCTCTCTCTGGCCCTCTTTGCTCGGCAATCGATGGCGATGAAAATTCATCTCGGCGCAGGAACGAGGGCGATTTTTTTGTGCGCGAGGGTTCCACGCGATCGGAAGAAGGGGTGGACGAAAGTCGACGCGTACGATACGCTTATCGCGGGGAAAAGAAACGAGGCCAGTTTCTCGGGCGCAAACGTTTCCGTGAATTCCAGTTGCATGCCAAGGTGGAACGCGAGGAGGTGGAAGCCTGAGCGATGGTAGGAGGCAGTCTCTATTGACCTCTCCCCGGCCGGTGCATTCACCGGGCTAAAAAGCACTCGCTCCCCTTCGAGGGAGCCTCGCGTTTCGCGGCTATGAAATCGCCACGCGCCCTTACAGTTGCCAACCGAAAGAACCCTTCGTCTCTCGAGTCGTTTTCATTTTCTCTTGGTACCGAGACTTCGAGAAATATTATACACAACGACGTTTTCGCGGCGAATTAAAAAAATCACTGAACGCGCGAATTAATTATACCGGAGATGCCGAGGTCTGCGGAATCGACGGAGAAACGGTTCCTCGGTTCGATCTAAATCGTCGTGTGGCGAGAATCCGGCGGAATCTCCCCGTGCAATCTTGGACAGAAACGTGACCTCTTGAACCGCGGCAATTATACGACTCGTAAAAATGACCGTAAATACTGAGGCTCGGTGTGTTACGATACCCTTCTTTTCCGTCGGCCAACGAACGCGCGCGGAGGATGTGGAACAGTCCCCGAGGGTGCGGCGACTTTGGCCGCGGGCCAAACGCATCTCCACGAATGGCGGTAGCAAAGGACCAACGAGAAGTATAAGCGACGACCGGGTCTCCTTTTCCTTTGAAAATTCCGACTCCGCGAGATAACAATTTTCGAAGATGTTTAAAAAATGTACGGTCTCGCGCGCAAGTAAAGAACGATCGTTCGCAATCGAAAGAGTTAAACGTCGGAGACCCATTAGGAAGATCCGCGAAGACGAACAATCTGCCGTTCGAGTTAAATCGTCTCCAGGTGTTTCGCGACGAAAACGCGGGAGGCTAATGGACGAGGGATTCGCCGTAGGATTTAAGAGACACGAGAAAAATATCGCTCGCCCTCCCCAATAATATCCCTCCGGCCAGTGTGCCGGGGATATAAATGTGAATTAACCCTTTAACGTGGAGGGAGGGAGGTCGACCCCCGAGATTCTTCCCACGAGACGCGGCCGGAGGGGCGTGGAGGAGTTCGTTTCCTGAGGACTGACCCTCTCGGTTCGAAAACGTCGCTGCTGGCCACCCGGCTAAGTGATACGAATGCTTTCGGGGACCCTGCGCACCCTTTTAAACTATACTTAATGTCGGTACACGGACATTTTCTGGCCGAGCTTAAGTCGAGAAACATTGCTGGCCGACCGTAATAGGTCGAAGAGTACCGCGACGCGCGATCAATTCCACCAAGGGTTTTATACTCCTTAACCGAGCATTTTATTCGAATCGACCGAGAGACCCTTGGCCGATCGCTCGTCGAAAACTTCGGATCAATGCCGCCTAAAAATATTCCGAACTCGAAGTGGTATAACCTGTTATTGGTCAGACACAACGGTTCGCGACGGCGGCCGGCGTGAGGCAGAGTAAGTCGATCTTTTTCAGTCGAATCGAGCGGCGACTATTTGAAAATCGGGATTTAATTCGTCGTATCGCGACGCGCGTCCGCTCAAAGGAATCGACGACGGCTTCCGGGTAACGTCGACGATGTTCATCGTTAGAACGACGCCGCCGGCACTTGGCGATGTTGTTGAAGCGAAGAACGGGGCGGCGGCGGCGGGGGCGGGCGTGCGTCGGAGGAGTATATACGCAAACCAAACCGGGCTCGCGTCCTGGTTGGTAATGTACTGTGCGACGCGGTCTGCTGGGACCGGGGCAGGGCCCTGGCTCTATTCTAACCGAGCCACCTTATCTGCGAATGCACGTTGCTCTACGTACGTCGGCTCCGCTTCGCGCGAAATGGATTCACGCGTCCGCCCCTCCCGTCGCGCCCCTCCGACGACGATAATGGACCCAAAGATTCCGCACACAGCCCGCGCGCGCCTGTTTGCCGTCTGCAAACACTCCCTCTCTCCGAATCGGTTACAAAAATGAAATCCAGAGATCGCGCTTCCACGCGGAACGATCCAGTCACGAAGGAATTCGTCGCCGCGAGCTCGCGTCGTCTTCCAGCGAACGACTTTTTGAAAACTGTCACTGACGCGAGACGAGGGCG
>SMSR01016140.1:125868-180923 GCA_019453355.1 Ceratina japonica | reverse complement strand
CCGGGTAACGTCGACGATGTTCATCGTTAGAACGACGCCGCCGGCACTTGGCGATGTTGTTGAAGCGAAGAACGGGGCGGCGGCGGCGGGGGCGGGCGTGCGTCGGAGGAGTATATACGCAAACCAAACCGGGCTCGCGTCCTGGTTGGTAATGTACTGTGCGACGCGGTCTGCTGGGACCGGGGCAGGGCCCTGGCTCTATTCTAACCGAGCCACCTTATCTGCGAATGCACGTTGCTCTACGTACGTCGGCTCCGCTTCGCGCGAAATGGATTCACGCGTCCGCCCCTCCCGTCGCGCCCCTCCGACGACGATAATGGACCCAAAGATTCCGCACACAGCCCGCGCGCGCCTGTTTGCCGTCTGCAAACACTCCCTCTCTCCGAATCGGTTACAAAAATGAAATCCAGAGATCGCGCTTCCACGCGGAACGATCCAGTCACGAAGGAATTCGTCGCCGCGAGCTCGCGTCGTCTTCCAGCGAACGACTTTTTGAAAACTGTCACTGACGCGAGACGAGGGCGCCGCAGCGCTCCCGTCGGTATTTCTCCGCCCGACGTTCCTTCATTCACCGGTCGCCGTCGAAGGAACGAGCCGAGCGAGGAAGGCGATCGATAAAAACGTGCCGCTAATCGCGACCGACCCTTTTCCGTGCCGCTGGCCGCTGGTGCAACGGTTCGTTCGCGGGCCGAAAACGACCGGGAGATCTCGCGCGCGCCCACCCCCTTCGGTACTCGAATGCACGGAAACTCTTTTTAAGAGCCCGCGAGAAGTTTCAACGGGAGGGACAGGATGTGCTTTTCCCTCGGAAACACCGGGGAAAACAATTTAAAGCGCAATACCACGCTCGCCCACCTCCGAGTTATACGGCTTCGTTACGTTTTACGATTTACCGGCGCTGATATTACGTTCGTTATTGGCTATTTATTAAAAGCGCGAAAACGCTGGATACGACGGCCGTCTAAGCCCCCGGGGAGCCCTAAAGTCACTGACGAACACCGAAAGGTCTCTGCGACGTAGCAAAAATCACGGCAATACGCGTAGACCTGTTCAGCGGCAGAGAGAAATAGCGAAGTATCGAGAGAGCGTCTATTTAATGCCGGCATCGATCATCGCGTAAAACATCGCATCGATCATCGTATGTGCTTTTTTACGGAGGTAAAGAGTTTTGAAATTGTAGATGAAACCGTGCTCGAGGGATCCAGCAGTCGAGCGGGAGCGAGCATCGCGGACTCAATTGGCGAGGAGGTGAAAAATCAGATACTTCTCGTATGATTCACCGCGAACGAGCCGGGGCGAGCGGAGCGACGAACCCTTTGAAACGGCGGGCAAAGCGCGGGGCGCGGCTTCCACATTAAATTATAAAGTCAAAGCTGCGGCGGCCGGAGATGATATAAATGCGACTATTATACCCGGCCGAGAGGAAGGGAGCAGCAGCGGTCGATTCTCCGTTAGCTCCTGCGAGTCGGTAACCTCTTCTCGGCCGCGGTACCTACTACCTACCACCCGTAGACGATAAGTGTTTGAAATATTGAAAGCTGAAGCGCAACTACTTCTCTCCCGTCCCCGTGGCGGTCGCCAATACCGAAGAGCAGGGCGGAGAGAGAGTGCGTCGGACCGGGCATAATGCTGCCATTTATACGGTGCCTGCCTCGCCGCTACGCTTCGTGAATAAAACTGCCGGAGGAGGGAACTCCCCGGGATGGGATTCGCGGTTGATATGCCCGCCGATCCTTCTCGGCCGTGTACAGCCGATTGATACTTCTCTGGCGGGCGACGTTTCTCGCGTCGGTCAACAACCGTGCAAGATCCGTCCGAGGGGAAGAAGGGATGTTTTTCTTTTTTCTTTTTTTATCGCTAATGTACCGTGGCTCGTAAAGAATTCCCTTTGACGGGGTAAAAGGTCGGCGGCGAAAACGCGACAAGTCCCGGAATCGAGATATTCGATTATCTCGGGGATCGCGGAGTGTCTCGCACGCGAGAGAAAGGTCCCGGCGACAAACGAAATTCCGTTCACATATCTGTCGCGGATCTCGGGAACGATTAATCATCGGTAGAAGTCGATCTCCGTCGCGTAACGAAATTCGTGCAACGAAGCAGTCCAATTAATCACCCCGATGGCGGGGGCCCCTCCTCCCGGAGGGTATATATCGATGAATCAATTAATTAGCCGTGCCGAGTTCGATCGACGAACGCGAAACAGCGGTCGAGTAGCTAACGTCGCTTCCAGACCGCGAATAATTCTCTCTACACCGTAGCTGTCCCTCGATCGACGATTTATCGAATCGGAATACTCGAAAAATAAAATTTACCGAGGATTGACACTTGCGTTCTACCGAGGGCGTATCGGAAATGCCTTTGGAAGATATTAAAAGTTCCTCGACAATATGCCAGTCACCTCTCTCACGGGTTCATTTCATCTCGTCCTTTCGCTCCATCTTCATTTTTTGCTCCGGGGGCCAGACGTGTTCCCGTCCCGCGCGAGACCCGACGCGCCCTGCTGACTCACCTCTCCTCGGATCGTTTAGTATCGCTAAAACGCCGTCGTCCTGTCTCTCGCCATCGACGGGACGGGCTCCCCTCCGAAAGGATTCGGACGTGCGGCGGCTATATCTTCGACGAAAAGCGAAGGATCCGAGCCGGGAACCGCGGGAACGCGAGTATCGATCCGGGCCCCGAGACAAAAGCACGTTGGCGTGCGCCGTTATTAATTGAAACGCGGCCGTCTAACGAACGGCATCGGTTTCCGACGTGCTCGTCCTTTTGTCGGCCGGCCGGCTCGTTTTTACGCATTATAATTGGCCACGCGTCCAAGCCTGACCACGCAATTATCGACGATCATCTTTGCTTTCAATGGCTCCGAGGACGGGGCGTCCCGTTCATCGAACGCGTCACAGATCATCGGATGCTCGGTCGAGTATCGGAGCGCGGATATTGCGGCTTCCACCTACGATCCCGTTTAAAGCGTCGCTCTCGGACCGAGCCCCGGGTGCATTAATTAAATCGTTTCGCGTTCCGAAACGGTCCGCTGAACGAGAACAACCCTTTTTAATTGTCATTTTCATACAACACTGCGTGAAAGCTGTCGGCCGTTCTTTTAAACCCCGACCAACCGGGATCCCATAAATCGTATCGCGCGTTACGGGACGGCCGGTCTCGGTTTTTTCCGAAATCGTTCCGCGGCGTGTTTATCACGTGGCCCCTCGTTATTTCGGTTTCGTCGTCGACGCGCCGCAGGACTTATAATTCTTCTATGACAACGGCGAATAAACGGCGCGCGTCCGGTCTCTCCCTCGACGGCCACAAAACACGCGGGCGCGGGTTGATTACCGGTGAATTGCCGCCGCGACGCGTCTCGCCCGGGACCCGGATTCCGCGGGAGCCGGAAGATCCTTTCGCGTTCTCTCGGCCTCCCACGAATTCGAATGGAAGGAGTCGACGCCGACGGAGACGTACCCCGGTTCCGGTATGCGTCACGCTCCTCGGTCTCATCGCCATCGCTCTTTCGCGACTACCGCGCGCGCTTCTCCTTCTTCGGACCCGCGCCGCGGCGCGAACGGACGAGATCTGGCTTCGCACGTACATTTCTTTCTCATCGGTCGTGACACAAATAAGCACGGAAAGGGCACGTCGGGAGTATATATATTCTTTTGTGCGACGCCGGCCTCGGGTCGCATCTATTAACCTTGGCGAAGGCTGGTAAAAAGGCGAAGGCAGGGGGCGGCGCGCCTTCGGCGTTGTCGTTACGATCGCGTTTTACCCCGTTTTTTTCCCCGAGGCTCGGGTCGTGGTGGCTGGCCCGGCCGACCTCATCGAGATATTAATTTCTTAGTCACTTAACTGCACGCGACGTACGAACGTGTCTATTGATTTTCTCAGACACCCCTCCTCGAACGACCCTCCCGTTCCAAACCTCACCCGCTGCACCCTTTACCGCCGCCCGCCGACCCCCCTTTCGCCCTCTTTTAACCAGCCGCGCGGAGACCCGCCCCTTTAACCGGAAGCCATCTCGCTCGCTCCCCCGTCCCGCGATACACCTCTCTATTTCTCTTTGACTGTTTTCTTGCGTTCTTTGAAGACGAGAAGACCCGCGTGTCCTATGCAATTCAATTATTGTAATGCGACTCCGCTAGACGACGCCGAGTGCCTCGTGGCTATGAAAACTTCCACCCCTCGTTGCCTCTCCCTTGTTCCGCGGCTCCGCGCGGCTCTCAAAGCAACGAAAACCTCCGCGGGTCCGCGGAACCGGCTCGAACGGTAATCGGGACAAACGTTTGAGCCCCCGAACGCAATCTCGCCTCCCGATATCTTCTTTCCCCGTTGAACGAAACGCGACCGAGTCCGCCCGCTAATATTTACGCGTGCCCGACGCGCCGCGAACGTCGTTATACGAGACCGGGACAAGGTAACTGTACGCGGTTCTCTCTCCCGTCGGAGAATGAGCCGTTTTACGGCTCGTTTCGCCATTTTTACGCGTCCGCTTACTTTTATTTCTCTCCCGCGAAGATTTTCGCCGTCGCTTCTTCCCCGAACGTTTCGCGCGACCCGATTACCGTCGGAACTTTTCAGCCGGTCGTTTCGATTATTGATTTCTTAAGTACTTATCGACAAAACTTCGTCACCGAGCAAATAAAGTCTATAGAAGGTCGGTAAACAGGTGAACGAGCTCGCTCGAATCGAGAGACGAAACTCCGCGTCGATAGACAACAGGATCGCGTAACGATTTGACGGTTACGTATAAAATAATTACGGCAGGTATTTGAAAACGACAGCAGAGGCACGAAAGATCGCGAGGGTGAAACGCTCATCGCCGAAACGACGTTCTCTCGAAACGAGCACGGAAAAAAGACTGCGTGGGTTTCGTTTAAACGGCGGACGTCACGGTAAAGAAATAGCGTGCGGCTAAAGCACCACCGTTTTCCGCGAAGCACGCTCGTGATTGCGGTGAACGACTCCTAAATTTGATCGCGCAATACGACCGGGGCATTATGCCGGATTGCCACCGTCGCGGGATACGTACAAACGGAATCTCGGTGTTCGAAGGTCATGGAACGCGGACGCGATCGAATGGTTTCGTCCGCGACGCGAGCGTAACGAGGCGAAATGAAATAAAATAAGGATTTCGCGGAGGAAAAAAAAAACCGTGATATTTTGTGGTGCAACTGGCAGCGCCTGCATTCCGCTAAGGGTGCTTCTACGCGCTGACAACTTCCTCGACGTCGCCCCTCTAGTTTCCCGCATCCTCGCAAGAGTTTATAACGAGGAGAAAAGCGGCAGAACTTTATTGCCGCGCCGATCTCCATTCCCAAAACCGTCGACGCGACGTTTTGATAAAATAATGGCGCGAGTAACGAAGTGCGCGGTCGACGGGCGACGTGTGTTCGATCAACGAGTTAATTATATCGATAGGGTTCGGCCGTGAAGACAATGGGCTCGCGACAATGGCCCCGAATATCCGCAAAACGTCGGACACGAAATAATTGAGGCGCAAGTCCCGGAAGGGCTCGGGTCAAGCGTCAAGTTCATCGGATATCAGGGAGTCGTGGCTCCGGGCCGATCGATCCGGCTCTCGTCACGGATCGGGTCCGACGTAAAGGCGGCGCGGAATCACGACGGTTACCGCCGGAAAGACAGCTTCTTTCGTGACGTCACAGCCCCGTGATTTTCACGGGAAGCGTTCCCTTCCTGCTAGGAGGGAAGTGGCTAGGTAACCGAGAAGGGTATCCGAACGGATGGAACTCCTCCTACGTCTCGGCGCCGAGGCGGAGCCGGGTTTGAAAAAGATCTCGAGATTCTGGCAAGGGTCGCCGCCGACGCCGCCGCCGCTCTTGCGAAATTTCGGACGGAAACGAACTTCTTTCCCCCGAATAGAAGTGGATCGGCGCCGAGATACATCTACCTTTCAATGGTTTCCCACGAACGTATTTTAACGGACCGACCTTGCTCGCCAGAAGCTCCGATACCGCTGCCGAGGATCGTGATGGACGATACGCAATATCTATTAGCGTCGAAGCCAATCAAGTCGAAAAACAATTCCGTTCGTTCCTCCTCTGCCGCGGATTTCCTTCTTTTTCTCGTCGACCGTGATGGCCGGATAAGACGAGAGAGAAAAAAACGGCGGACGGACATGGGAACGACGAAACTGAAAGAAAAGGAGGTGGAGGCGAGGCAACGAGACCGGCGAGCTGTATCGGATATAGGATCTCTATTAAACAGAACCGAAATTCCCTGGGAAAAATCACACCCTGCGCCATTGGACTGATACGAGCTGACGGCCCATGAAATGAACATCGGTCCCCGCGCTCTCTCGTGCCCCTGTTCGCGTGTAACGTCCCTTGAGCAACGCTGGCTGCTCCTATCTCCGCGCGCTAGCTACGAGACGTACCTATGCGCCGCCATTCATTCGGGACGGACGACTCTAAACGATATCTGGAACCGGCGGAAGATACGTGTCGCGGCCCGATCAAACGTTTCGAACGACTCCGCGAACGCCGGCGAACGAATTGGCCGGCGTACGCGCGGATGATAAATCGAAAAAGCCGGGATTTATCTACGAAACGGGATTCAATCGGGGACGGCCGCGCTCCCAAATTCTAATTATGCCGCCGCTCGTTCGACCATCGGTTTTTCTTCGCCGCCCGCGATTTTATGACGCTGCCAGGACTTCACGATCCGATAAAATTCTTTGAACCGGTGGCAAGTTCCGAACCGAGCGAATCAAGTCCAGGAAAAAGAAGACAGAATGGGACTCGATCGATTCCAACTTTAATTTCAATTTGGGTTAAACGAAGCAATAATGATGTAGCGATGAACCGAAGTCGATACGCAAACGAAACGTAGACCGTGTCTGAAGGACGAATATTCATTTGGAAGTTGATTCCAAAATTTATGGCGTATTCAATGGCTTCTTTTTAATTATTGTGAAATCAGGAACATGTACCAGTTTAATATTACAGCTAGCACTCGGGTAAAGTGATAGCTCCGAGTACGCTCGAACTTTGGTTCTTGCTTTGGTATTATTTGGCGTCGTATTAAATCAACATCGTCGTGTTTCAGCAGAACCGTAGATCAAGCAATCTGGTAAAGTGTTTATCTAAAGTTCCCTCGAACTTGAAGGATAAAATTGCAGCCAAAGTTCTAAGGACCAGTTAGCTACGTAATGATAATCAAGTCTGGTTCTATTTCGGCCCGAATGCGCAGACGCGGATAGACAGACGAATTCCTAATCAAACTGCACGATTTCCATCTTGCTCGTTAATACAAAGACAACAATTCCGCGAGGCATCATCGTCTCTGTTTCCATTTTTATATTCCTACCCCGCACGACCTTTTACACCTTGAAATCGTTAGCTATCCAACCGGACCGCGTGCGTGCTCGTTAACGAAAACGCTGAAAAACCGTCTATGACGTTATTTTTGCGCTGTATTCAGTTTCTTCCGTTTCGATGTGGCAAAAAGCCATACCCAGCCGGTTCTCTTTTTGCGACCCTTGTATACAGGGAACCAATGAAAAGAGGCTGCAATTTTAAACTCGGCGAGCTGCGCTNCATCCAACCGGACCGCGTGCGTGCTCGTTAACGAAAACGCTGAAAAACCGTCTATGACGTTATTTTTGCGTTGTATTCAGTTTCTTCCGTTTCGATGTAGCAAAAAGCCATACCCCGCCGGTTCTCTTTTTGCGACCCTTCTATGCAGGGAACCAATGAAAAGAGGCTGCAATTTTAAACTCGGCGAGTTGCGCTCGATTTTTCTCGTTTCCCGTGATTTAAGTCAATCAACTATTTAAAGTCCCTGTCACCCATAACCCGGGGAAAACAGATCGGCGAACGGAAAAACAAAGTGTCAGCGGAAATATATTCACTTTTTCGCGTACGCGACGATATAGAAATTCTGTTTTTCATTATATTCTTTCCGAGCCGGAGTTAACCGTCGAACGTCGAAAGGTAAATTCAGCCGGATTCGACGAAAAAGATCGACCCGGAGATATCGAGAACCACGGCTCGAGAAGCAGAGAGAACGGGAGAGGGAGAGAGTAACGAGAACTATGCATACTGCGCCGAGTATTTGCTCCGACAGTCGGCGGTTTCGTCGGCAACCAGTAATGCGACCAAGTTGGCAGTAGGCGAGGCGACAAGAAAACGAGTCCGGCGCGCGTCGACGTCACCGTCTGTTTCACGTTTTGCCGAACCTCCCCGCCCACGCTTTTTCCCCCGCGAATACCGTGTATACGTAGATTTCAGAGACAACTTGCGAGACGAAACTTGCGGCCGCTCGCGAGAGACAGTCATTCTCCTACCGTGGAAAACCGCTTTTTCCGACCCCGGCCCCGAATTAAATGGAAATCACGCAGGAATTCCTGCCGCGGCAAAACCATCGAGACGCACGGCCCGTGCGCGAATTATAAAATTCCAACGACGTTCTTACCGTCTACTTTTTGAGCGGATAAAAGGAGTAGCCGGGCGTGCCGCGGCGGCGGCGTCGGCGACCGGTCTAAGGGCGAGGAGAGTAGACGCAGCGCGGAAAATGCAAAGACACCGGAGAGAATCGCCGCGTACATCGGGGCGAAACAAACGGGATGACGAAAAGCCCCCCGGGGCTCGGACGCCTCGAACCTCGGGAACATTTTCTATATAATCATCCGGTCCGGGGCCTTTTGCCTATCGCGCGTATCTCTCGTTCATTTTCATTCAACTCGCTCGCAGTTCTGGCTCCTTTTTATGCGCCAAAGCCGGCCGGCTCCGCGCTACGCGCTATTACGCTCTTTTCTCTTTTCTTTCTTTCTCTTTTTTTTCCCCACCCTCGCAAACTCTTCCGCCATCAGGGATTCGTTCCGTTCCCTTTCACGCGCTTCTATGTAAGATACGCGAGTTAAGCAACAGAAAATCCTCGGCAATCCGCGGAAAGACCAGAACGCGTCAAACCGCGGATAAATTCTATCGCTTTGCAGACCCCTCCTCCCGTTCGCGAGTCTTGAAACGTCCTCTCGTTCTTCATCGAGGTCGTTACGCGAAAATTGCGGCTCTACGTTTGTCGCCGCGATCTTTCAATCGACAGGGGCCCTGAATAAATATTTGTCGGACGTTTCGACGGACGGTCGACCGCCCCGGAGACGTGGCAAAGCTCATGAACGGAAGTGTGGGTAACGTCTCCCGTGAAGCGTCTGGTCAGAATCGCGGCGACAGTCCGTAAAAATTTATAGAATATCGAACGATTGAGAGTCATTTCGTTGGTTCGAGGAAATTTCCTGGGGTCCGGGAGCCCGGGAGAAAGAGGGAGCTGCTGCTGCTGTTCGGAAAGTGGAAAATCTCATTTGGACGCGGTGACCAGACGGAAGCGAAGGGAGCAAGGTTGAATCTCGGAAAGGAGGACCGGTGATCGTGTGGGTGGACGGTCTTCTCTCGGCCCGTATCGAAACACGAAAAAAGGAAAGGAGAGGACGAGGGCCGCGTATCGCGAAAAGAGAAATCCGAAGCTTTCGAGAGGGACGAATTCTTCGGGCTCCCGGTCGAGTAACTGCTTCGAAAAACACGGGCGAAAAGATGTTAAGGCGAGACGACGTCTGCCGTTGAATCGGAAATGGAAAGAGAGACGTCGCGCGACGCGCCTCTCGCGCGCGGGGTGGTTCGCGTTCGTTGTTTCCGTCGCTAAATACGGTTTGCAACGTTTATCATGCGCTTCGTTTCGTTTCGTTCCGTTTGCCGCTGGAACAGCGGCGTTCCCGTGCCTCGAGACACGAGAAGAATTTCATCGTAAAACGTAACCTCAGGATGTTCGAGCACCGTGAAGGATCGGCTCAACGTCAGCGTACCCGGTAACGTTTCCTCCGATATCCCTTCAAAGGCGATTTTTATCCGCGGTCCGTTTCCTACGAGGAGAATGGAGGAATCGAATCAGGATGACGAGCACAAAGGCGACAGCAGGAAAGCGAACCCACCCCTCCCTGTATGCCGAAGGGATCGGGGCTTCTTCTTCTCCCCCGTCGGTCTGTCCTCTGTTCTTACGTTTTTTTATTTCACGAGCGCAACCTCGATTTTCCCCTGTAGACTTAACTTTGACGAAACCCGGCCGATTTCCCGGCTGGATACGCCGGGAATTTTCTATTCTAGTCGTTGCCAAACGTACGGGAGGTACCTTCGAGAGGAAGGAAACCGGGAACGAAATAAAGGAACAAATCCGAGCGGAACGAACCGAACGAGCCAAGTATCGATAAGAAGGTGAAACGCAAATATCCTCGAACCAGTCGGCCGGAACGGATGCTTGATACCCGAATATATTAAAATATTCTTCGCCGAGAATTGACATATAATGATCGCGGCGGTTCAAATCCATTTCGCGCGTCCCGCCCGACATTTCTCGAAACCGGTCTACACAGTAAAAAACCGAATAAGGTGCGGGAAGATACAGAGAAGCCCGGGCGATCGGAATCGAGGCGGAGGAGGCCGACTCGGTCGGTGTTTAATACACCCACGAGGTTTCGGCCGGTTCTACGGTTCTTCTGCTATCAGATACGGTGGGCTCGCGCGTATATTTCGGCGCCCGTTATTATCGAGGGGTAGATTTCATCGTGAATATTTATGAGGCCGGTTCTCCCGGTTGCTCGCGTCCTCGTCTTCCACGCCCGTCCTCCTACCCTCATCACCACCACCGCCCAACGATCTTACTATCGACTATCCTCCTTTCAACCCCGTTCCACTAACGCCTACTTCCACCGCGTCTGTTCCTTCCAACGGAACTTCGGCCGAAAAAATAAATAAGATAAGAAACCGGGAATTAATTCGCGACTCAAATATTAAACAGATAAGAACGACGACCCCGTCGGCGACCCGTAAACCATACGCGCGAACTGTTTTCCAATCGCGGGTTTATATTTAATTTACAGGAAAGCGATACTGCGAAAATGACGAACACGTTTCTGAATCACGTGAAAAATTCACCAGCGAGATGATATAAAACGATCAATTCGCATCGCGCATCATAAAAACACGAATTGAATGTAAAATTCATATAAATGGATTACACATTTCGAATTATGTTTCATAGAAAAATCCAGGGTGTGGTAATAATTAAACGGGGACGAGAGCCGGTATTCGGTCGGCGCGATCGTTTACTTATACTACTGGAAACATCTCGTCCCGGGTTAAGCTCCGATTATGCACCGCGGACAATATCTCTGCCGCCTAGTTTGCATTCGCCAGCCATTCCGTGGTTTACCGAGCATCGCGGTTGTTACTCGCAAGGGATGAAGAAGCACGTACGCGAGAGCAATGTCACGGGAAGACTTACGAAGGGGCGGTCCTCCCGCGATGAGATATAAGGAAGAAAACAAGATGCGAGTTGATCGATGAACGTATAAAGGGTGTCGGAAAATAATCAAGCTATTTTCGTGCGAACAAAGGACCGCGCGCGCGTTTCAGCTCGTTCTTTAAAGTCACGATCAAACGGTATGTAATAACATCATCTCCGACGGTCGCTAATTAGGATTAATCGCCGGACAATGAGCATTTGGAAGTGTCCTAATTGTAAGACACACGACGTGCAAAGATTGCTTAGAACCGGACCGTGTTTGCGGTTCGTCCATTGTCAATCCGTACGCGGGTGTGTACTTCGGCGACCCCCCTAGGTCTATGTAGACGGCGCGGCCCGGTGTAGCTCGCAAAGACGGCGGAGAGAGAGCAGGAGGAAGCTCGATTATTGCCGTATTGTAGCGGGGTCAAAGCGTTGACGTATTGTCGGCCGCAACTCGGCCGGCGGAGCACAATGCCCGGCATTAATGGACTAATATTCTACGCCACAAAAGCAGTCGGCTTCCTCTTCGGTGGCGGGTGAGCGCGTGCACGCGCGTACCACCGTTTAGCAGGGTCGTTTAGCCGTGCTTTCTCCTCCGCCCCCGACCCAGATCAAACTAATCCCGTGATTTTTTCCCCCGACGAAAATATAATTTTTTACATCCGCGTGAGGCGACGAGTCGTCTTCCCGCGAGTGCGTCCGAGCGGATCGACGAGTAGTTTACGGAAAAATCCGGCGGAGAGGCGAGCGAAAAAAAGGAGGAGCGGAAAATCAGGGCGCGGCGCGTTAATTACGCGGCGAAACGGTCGGGCAATTTTCGACGGTACATTAGTGCGTGTAACATTGCAGATTCTACGTGTAACGCGGAATCAGTAGGCATATAATTGTTACGGTGAAACGCGCTGCATTATTGCAATGCGGTCTGGCCACGGCTCGCATCGTCGGAGCAATCTACAGTTTCACCGCTCGCAGAGGCCTATTGTTCGTTGTCGTGGCCGGTCGCGTTCATTGAACGCGTACACACTCCCTACTTTGGATTCACTCAACTCGAGCGCGAGACCCTGAGGTGGCTACTCTCGATTCGCGTGAATTATCATCGAACCGAGCCGAGCCGAGGCCCACGGCGAAAGCTGCGAGTGTCGTTTTTAATAGCCGCTCGAATTATCGGCAAATTTTTTCCTACCCGATCGAGGAGGTGGTGTCCTTGCGCAGGAACCCGGGGAAAAAAAGAACAACGGAAGGCGAACGGCGGAGCCCGCAGCTTTCGTCCGCGATCAATTATCGAAATTCGTGGCCCGACGACGTCGAGGGCCGATTGGAAAAGGGGGAACGTGACGAGTCAGAATTTAAGCCCCGTTAACGATTCAACGAAAATCGATCGGCCGGCTCGTTGCATAGATTTAACGGGACACAGACTCTCCCGCGCAACTTTCCGCCCGGAACCGAGGATTCAGCGAAACAACCGGGAAGTCGTAAAAACGTGCGCTATTTACGCCCCGGGGCTCGGCTCGTCCGAGACCGATTTACGTGCTCCGATCCGACGAGCGACGAGACCCCCCCGTTTCGATCGACGAAAAACAGTGTACACTCGTGTCAATTATTATATCAATTATCGCGGGAACGATTATACGAAAGCGTTCCATTACTCGTGGCAATCTATTTGCGGGAGCAAAGAAAAGGGGTGGAACAGAATCGTGGCGACAATGGAGGATTCGAGCGCATTGAACGCCGGAAGGAATCGCGATTATCCGACTGGTTCTCAGAGCCGGTCGTTTCCGCGGTTGATAATTGCGTTCGTGAGATTTCACCGCGACCGGGCAGGGGATGGACGGATAAGGGTCGAAGAGAGATGGGCCGTGGCACGGACTCGGGGGGGAGGTGGAAGGCGAACTTAGTTCGTAGAAGCCGGATATGTGACGCCACTTCCGCCGGCAAGTTAAACTCGGCCACGGAACCGTTCTCGGTGGATGTGCGCCGGGGCTGCGTTCGCGGGATTAATTCGGGGCTCCCCTCTCACCCCCTCGCCACCCCCCCACCCCGTTTTTATCCGATTATACGAGTTTCCCCAAGACCGCGTCGCGGTTTCGAGATTATCCCGGAGTTAACCCCCGGCAAGAATAGGAACGAGGAACAGTTCGCGAGTTCCGCGAGGCGAAAAAGCAATCTGTTGGCCCGCGGAGCGATATAGTATCCGCGCCACGCCTATGAACCGAACCTTGTTTTTCGTTACCCGGTCGACGAGCGCCTAGGTAATACGGAGGCGTACGCGCGGCCCCGTCGCTTCTTATTCTCCTCCTCGAGGATCACCCGTAACGCTCCTATTTACGGGAGACTTTACGGCCTCGCGGCTCGATCGAAAACGCGTTCGACGAAGAAGACCGAGTTAAGGAAAAATGATGGAAAGTCATTTCAGAGCTCCCCGTGGCACGCCGGATTTATACGACTTCGCTTTCTCTTTTTCTCGCGACGCATACGTTACCATCCCCGATACACCTACCCCGGAATACGTTTTCGTGAAAGGAAGCAGTGGAACTCCATTACACACGACCGAACGAGTTCCTTCGACTCAATCTCGCTTCCCCTGCCACCCGCGCCCCGTCCCCCGCCACTCTGTGTATCTCTAACGACGAAGGCTAGTCGGCGAATAAAGCAACCGGATATTAGCGTACCTCCCGGTAAAACGCTTTCTCTCCTCTCCGCCTCTCTCTCTCTCTCTCTCTCGCTCGCACGGAACTTCGTTCGGATCTGGAATGGCTTCTTACGCCCCGAGATCTCCGATCGAGCCCGTTCTTTCTCGTTCCGTCGATGGGAAATATGTAAAAGCGCGCGTACCACTCCTCCCCGAGGAGGGAAAGTGACAAGAGAGGAAGACGAGAGGAGAGGAGAGCGTAACGGGAAACAAGAAGACTAGTATTTCAAGGCATTCTCGAGTGTCAGCCGTGGTTACGGAACGGCAACATCCTCTTCTCGCCTTGGAACCTCCGGTAAATTCCAACTACTCCGTTGCATCAACTCTTCGCCTTTGCAAACAGAGCTCGCGCCAAGCCAGACTCTCTTGCTTCGAGACTTCGACGTCGCGTAGCTGGATTTCGGCAAACAAGTTCCCTGCTACCAAAGCTAAACGCTTCTGCGAATCGCCGCAATCGAGAACTGACACAATTTTCCGCGAAATTTCTACCTCCGCGAGTCGGACGTGAGTCGTCCGCGGCGAGCCGATCGAGAAAACGTTTGACGAATCTCTCTCTCTCTCTGCGTCGTCTAATTGGTCCTGACGAATTTATGAATCGGCCGGCCGTGTATGAAAACCGTCGGACCGCACGGGCCCCGTCTGCGGGGGATTCCGAGTCGCAACGGACCGTCACGGATCCTGGTGACGTTAATAAGCGTTTCACGCGCGCGGACACTACACAGATGGTCGTTCAACACTCGCAAGGCGCGCGCGGTATAACCCCGTGGCTTTATCCGATTGGATGAACGCCAAATAGCGTGAGCGCGGTCGCCTCTTGCTCGTTTTGTTGGATAAAGAGAAACGGGCGGGCGTGCCGCGCGTAGTTCATCCGGCGAGGGACACACACGGGAGAAAGACGGGCGCAAAAGGTTAACAGCGAGCAGGGGAAACGAGAAAAGATAGGTGTACGCATTTACATACGAGGAAGGCTTGCCAGATTTCGGGACATTTTCCGGTTATCCGGGTTTTAACTTCTAATGCCGCGGCGCCGCCGCCCGCGCCGCCGTATGCTCGCCCCCGCGCGACCCTATACTCTCGCCAAAACGAGTCGTACAATTAAGAACGCATCGATATCGATTTTACTTTTATGCCGTCTGTTGCCAAGTTTCGCCCGAGCCGGGGAGAGATGGTCAAGCACGGACGAGAAACTTTTATCCCCGGGAACTGCAGCCGAGATAAAGAAATAGCGCCGGCCTTAACGAGAAAAGGACGCAATCGGGGCGAGTAGGAGCCCGGCAATAAGGATGAGGGAACGAAGGACGGAGAGAGGGCGGTTGCTCGGATATTTCGGAACAGACTTACGAAGCGTCAGTTATTTTCTCGTTGGTCAGACTCGAGGGTAAATTTCGTTGAATTCGTGCGCGAAGCCAGTGCGAGAGCCGACTCGGTAGCGAGGAAAAAGAAATAAGGCGCGGTGGGCGGAAGTAAAAGAACCGGGGAGGAAGAGAAAAAGCAAGAAACGAAAAAGAAGCAGGAGGAGAAGCAGGAGGAGTAGGAGGAGGAGGTGGAGGAGAGGCCGCGCGGAACTTTCAACCGCTCCGCCACGCTATTTCCTAGCGCTATCAAAAGCTAGTTTACAAATGCTACTAGCAACAACGGCGATACTCGCTCGAATTTCGTCTCGAGTCTCTGCCAGGGAACGCTCGCAAACCGTGTTTGTACACGTACAAGCATCCTCGCTTGGAAAATATCTTAACCATTTATACAGGGGAATTCGCGACCGGTTTGAGAGGGTGTCCCATTCGAACCAGCGGCCGCAATTATCTCCTAGTGGTCGTAGCAAAAAGATTTTCAACGACCACCTTATCTACTCGAAATTTCGAGGTTTGTTTCTTTAAATAGAGATAATTGTACACTTCCGAACGTCGTCCGCAATTAGTGCTTCGTTCAACGGGGCAGAGACGCTCGATTCGCGACCGTTGTCGTTAAGGGAATCGAGAGAAGGACCTGTAACTTCTTGTTCTCCGTCCGTTTACTTAAACCGTTCCCCTCGTTTTCATGGAATCGTATCGCGCGACGCCGCGCCGCGGCAATAACCGTTCTCGCGAATTTTTCTCGGCGAACGCTTACCCGGATATTTTTCATTAGACGGTGACGCGACTTAAAAGAACCGGTTGAACGCGGCGTATAATTTCCGGGATTTCATCCGCCGGTTATTCCGNACGCCGTAACAACCCGCGATAACAACTCCTTTATAAAGTACAGCGGCTCCTCGCGTTTTTATTCGCCGACGCGCGAGCAGTAAATTTCGTTAATTTGGGAAAATCATCGATACCGCGAACGCGCGATCGAGGAAAACCGCGAGCCATTTCCTCGGGAAACGCGCGGCTCTGCCCGTTCTTTTATTTTTCCACCCCACGAATATATACGTCAATTATACCCGATTTCGCATGTGTGGCCGCGTGTCTGATGACACTCCGAAACTAGATGGGAACACCGAACTGCACTTCGGCTACCCATAAATTGTGTCTCGGACGAAGGGGAACAGCGGGTCGAAAAAACCGATGAAAGCCGTGATAGGTTCTCGAT
This sequence comes from Ceratina japonica, assembly GCA_019453355.1. Classification (NCBI taxonomy): domain Eukaryota; kingdom Metazoa; phylum Arthropoda; class Insecta; order Hymenoptera; family Apidae; genus Ceratina; species Ceratina japonica. The sequence continues at coordinate 164,380 of SMSR01016140.1, read as the reverse complement.
ATCAACGTCTTGTGTCACGACAGAACGTTACCAACGCGGAGGACAAAATTACGCGCGGAACCGCTGCCGCGAGTAATATTTCGGGGGCGTTACAGATATACGACGCGAACGTGTAGCCGACGATCGGGAAATCTGTTATCTCGAGCGGGTAGGAAATAATTAGAGACGTNCTTTTACCGCGAAACGTTCCGTTCCTCCGTTAACGTAGTTCGGTAGCAGCTAACGTTCTATGAGCGAACGAGAAACTGGGAAGCCGTATCCGTCTGTTCTGACATTTATCAGACGCCGCGGGGAAACCTTGGCCAGGCTCCGCTCCCCTGATGTAGACAATAATTAATAACAACTCTCCCGACCGATGGTTAAGAGAGTTGTTGGGTTTTAGACCCACCCTCCCTCTCCTTTCGCGCTGTAATACCAGGTTTAGCAAGTTCCGCGCGGTCCAAGTTAACAATTCCGATTCGATAAAGGAAAACTATCAAGTGAACATCTAAAGTTATTCTATCATCCCGCAAATTTAAATTACGATGTATTCTGTCATTCCACGAATTCAAATTACAACGTAGCGACGAGCGCGAGACGCGGGAGAGAAAATTATCTCGTTATTTTCGAGTACGAGGCAAGGTTTCTTAATGCGACGGTCAAAAGGAGCTGATCCTCCCGCGGAACGAGGGGAAGACGCGGAAACGGAAAAGTAGTGTATGAATATCCGTTTAAAAACGGTATAACTGGGAAACGAGCAAAGTAGAAGCTGGCCGGCGCGGTGCCGGGTTCTTTTATTCTCCCCGCGCTGGGAATTACGTTGCGACACACGACGACGCGTGCACGTCCGAGATGCACGCTTGTACACGAAGCTCCGGCCACGGTAATGCGGGCGTAATCCTCTTAGGGTAATTACCGGGAAGACCGATTCGTTTCTCGATCCTCGTTACGAGAGCCGGTCGTCCGCGGGGACCTTTGGCCGGGCGACCAAAAACTTTTTCCAACTTCCGACCGAAGGAAATCGCGTCGCAATCGTTTCGACTTCCGCGGCGGAACGGCTAATCCACTTTCGTGTTCAAACGGAGAGCAGGATAATATCTACTGGGGTCTCTCGCTCTCTCTCTCGGTTCGATTTTTCCTTCCGGGGAGAAGTTTGGAACGAGATTAGAAACGAGTCGGCATGAATAAAAGACGTTTTTGCCAAGAATCGAGTATCGGCAATCGAATCAGCCTCGCATGAATCTACGCGATTCCAAACTATAGGCGAACGCTCCTCTAATCGGCGAGCCACGAGCTGCCGCTGCCGCCGCCGCCGCTGCTGCGGTTTTCGTTGTAATAACACGGCCACGAGGCACGTCGAACGAGNGCGCTCCTCTAATCGGCGAGGCACGGGCTGCCGCCGCCGTCGCTGCTGCGGTTTTCGTTGTAATAACACGGCCACGAGGCACGTCGAACGAGCTCTTCAACGTTTTCTCATAAAGCGTCGGTTGGATTGCCCGATGGAAGAAGGAAACGGTGGCTAAACGAGTAAAGTGGTGTACCTCGGCTAAAACGGGAGCTTGCGCGGGCAGAATGCGATCGAGCTAGAAGAAACGAAAGCTGGGGGGGATCGTGTAGTAGAGAAAGGTCGTATCGAGACGGTGTAACCCATCGGCACGCGATCCTCTGTACGTGGTTTGCGTTGGCGTGCGGAGAGAAGGAACTTTGCCGGCCTTAAGTTACCCTACATACCCCGGTGTCCATTTAGTCCACGCGTTTTCCCTGCCGGTTAATGCACACCCTTAACTACGGACATCGGTTTTACACCGAATAAGCTTTCGCCGATATTTCGCCCGAGTTTAACGGTTACTCGAATTCGATATCGCGCCGAACCGTGTGTTTAACGCCGGCCGATTATTTTTGAAATACCAGAAATGCCGAGGAAGTTGTTGCGCGATTCCGGACACGAAATCGCCGGGGCGACGAAATTCAATTGCCTTATCCCGACGGCCAAATCGATTTTTTTAAGCACCCTTTTTTACTGACGCTGACGTACGCAGCGATCGCGACCGGCATTCCGATCGTCCACGGCTCGGACGGTACGATACACGTACGGGTGTGTGTGTGTGTGTGTGTAGGTGCGACGACAAGGAGCAATTTCACGTGAATCGGCCGAACAACATGCTCGGCGTACGTTCGACGCGTGTTCGTGGCCAGAGACTAGGAGATCCAGTCGATACAAACTAACCTACTTCTCGCGGAACTTGTTAATTGGGTTTAGCTAACCGCAAGTGGACGCGGGACTAGGCTCCGATTTCTCCTCGACGCAATTTGCGTTGTTGATACGAGACCCGGCGTCGTCTTCCAGGTCCGGGGCTCGAATCACCGAAGAATTTATAGATATCGGCGAAACGCGCGGATCTCGTATCGGCCGCGATACACGTTTCGAAGAATCGCAAAACACGTGCCCGGAGGTGGTAACAACGGGCAAAACAAATGGATAATGGGGTCGTATCCGTAATTTGATTGGGCAAATATCTATCGGGAGCATCATCGTTTTTAGCGACGCGTTAGCCCCAAAATTTACGACGGTCCCTGTCATTACTGGCGTTTCGGATGGGTCTCGCGCGCACACACACACACACACATTTCGGGGTTTCGAGGCCGGACGGGGACGGACGGNGAAATTTACGACGGACCCTGTCATTACTGGCGTTTCGGATGGGTCTCGCGCGCGCACACACACACACACATTTCGGGGTTTCGAGGCCGGACGGGGACGGACGGACGTACTCGAATCGAATCGAATCGACCCATCCGCGTGCAATTTGCTATCGATGTCGGGTCTGGCGCATCTAATAGAAAATCTCATAAAACGCGCATCGGGGATGAATTATTATACATATGTGATTCGGAGGGGAACGACGAGCTCGCGTGAGTAACGGCCGTATAAATCGTAGGTGAGCGCGTGCGACACACCCGGAAAACAATAAAATCTATATTTTAATCTGCGCCCGAGCGTCCTCTCCTCTCGCGCGCGAGCGTCAGGAGGAATCCCTTCCGCGAGATTGGTCCACGAGGGATGAGAAGCGAGAGGCTGGATTCGGGACGATCGTTTATCATGAAGCCCGGAGGGTTTCACAACGCACCCGCCACCAGGGATAAAACGCGTAAAAGCTACTCTTTCCCCCGACCCCCCTCTCGGCCCCGCCGTCCCTTTTCTATCTCTTCCTTCCCATCGCAACGGCTTCCGACCTATTACAAGATCGATTACGGAATTAATCGGTTAACGTTGCGTCCAAATAGTGGAAAACTGATTTACGACGTTTCACCGAAGGCCAACGATCTAATCTTTCCCCTCGTCGTCAAAGGGAATTAATCGGCCGGTGCCGCGTCAAAACAGTAGAGAACCGATGATCCTCGTTAGAAAAGGATCTGATCTCGTCCGACGGTACGAACGATCGGTTCGTCATTATCCACCGTCACGTTTCCCCAATTAAACGCGAGAGTTTTACGTCCTCGTTCGAAAGGAACGACGCGGGTCTCGAGTGGCTGGCGAAGATTTCCTTTTCTTCTTAAAGAGTTCGATTGTTAAGGTGCTCGACTCGAGTTTTACCCGGGCGAAAACGGGGATTCAATCGCGATATCCCTAGCCGCCAGCTGCGCCGCGTCCCGGCTCCGACTCGAGCATAATCCACGATTTTCCGCGCGAAGTTAACCGCATGTTTCGCGCGTGTCCCCGCCGCGACAGCCAAAGCGAGACAGAGAGGAACCATGATTAACAGATTCCGAGCTGGGAGACATTAACCTAGTTTGCGTATTACAACGATCACCGTCGTTTTGACAAACTATTCGCGCAGACACGACGTGACGCGGCGCGCCGCGACGTGACGCGCTACGCCGGATCGATTTTTCTAATCGCATTAACAAACAGACGTCTTTCGAGCCAACCGAACGGAATCGTCTCGGGTAAATTAGATTTTCTATGGGGTGAACTCGGACGAGAGTGGCTAAGACTTTTTCACGTAATTTCTGAAGCTCATCTTCAAATTGGACGACGTCTCCGCTGAGCGGTGTAATTAAAGTTACGACGCAGTTCGCCCCCCGTTGACGAGGAAGGAGCCTCGAACGCTTATTGTCCACGAAAGAATCCGATAAATAAATTACAGACGTGGAAACGTTTTCGGCGAGTCGTTGAATAAACCGTACGACCGAACGTATGAATTATATAATGGTTCGAACGCGAAAGAAAGCGTACGGGAAAACAATTTTCTTTGACATGACACCGGTGCGGCACGCGGAAAATTCGATTTGGATCTGGGAAATACCGCGACGCGAACTCCGACGCCTTTACAAAACTGCAATTAGTTCGAGTACGTGACTCGTCGCCCGACGTTGCCGGTGACGTTCTACTTCGGCGCCGCGGAAGCGAAGTTCCCACTTAATTCGCCGAATTTCCAGTTTGCCAAACTCCCAACAACCCGTGGACGAAAACACGGAAAGATTGAACCGGAGATGGTGCGAATCGGAACGAGAAACGGGTGACGGATGAAACTTTCCGTCGGGAGACAGTTTCCTCAGTCGAAACAATATATTCATTGACGTTTTATCGTCGGCGAATAGACGGTGCCGAATCGATCCGTCGGGGGCCGCGATCTCCGACAGATCGTCGGGACACGGGGGACGACGATTGCGATCGCCTGTTACTGCGAGGAGAACGATTAAGACGAGCTAATCAATGGTGGTTAGAGAAAACAGCGGGATAAACACCGAAGGGGAGTTCTTTTATCGCCGACAAAGTGGAAATAGCACCCTACGATTTGCAGTTTCGCGCAGTCGGAAGGGAGGAGCGGCACGGTTAAACTGTGCACGATAAACTCGCCCCTGCAGAGAAAGAAAAGCGAAATCCAAGCGCGGGTAGGAGAAAAACGCAAAACGTAGCCGAGACAAGGTAGATGGGCCGTTAAGATAAGAACGCGAAGATTCCTCGACGAGGAACGAAAATGGAGTCGGAGGGGAAGGGTATCGAGAGGATAGGTGGTAGGCAAGGGTCAACCGCGTGCACGAGTCGGAGGGCGTAATTTTACCTCCCGGTAAAGATTCTTTGCGGAGAAGTCCGCGGATAAGCCGATTTTACAGGCAACTTCTATGGGAATTCGTGGAATACAAAAAGTCCCGGGCCGAGAAGTTGAATGGCGGAGGGCCAGATTTCTTGATCGTTTCCCGTATAAGTCCCTTAATTTTAATCCCTTAACTTTGGCGAGACCTCGCGAGGAAACGAAATCCCACCGAAGCTCGAGTAAAATATTAACGAAACGCGCGCAGAAACTGGCGAAGGGAGCAGAAGCGAAAGAGGATTTCCGCAATATTTTTGCAGTTACCTAACAGGATATTTTACACACGAAAAAAAAGAAAACAGCGGAATGATTCAGTCTCGTTATCTCGCGGGGCATGGGTATTCGCCGGGTGTATTCAACGCGCTTCCTACCCTCCGTCGATTTTTTACGGCTTACAATTTTCTCCCGTCTGTTACGGTCTTCAATCTTGCAGGTACTTTTTTTCATAAAGCACGCGGGGGAAAATCTTCTAAAGTGGAATCGAAGTAAAAAGAATTAGACGAGAGAGAAACGATCGAGCGGCGCCGCTTTCATGTATCATGCTTCAATTTTATGCGGCCGTACATTTTCTACGCGCCCGGGGTGTAACGATTAATTCGAATGGGAATTTCTCGTTTCGCGCGCAATTGAAAACCTTTTATAAAATTAACTTACGACGAGTGAGTCGAGGGAGAGATAAAAGCTCGTTAACGGAAAAATACTGTTCGAATACACGTGCGGAAAATATGAAAATACCGTGTACGCGCTCTGCTCTCCTTCATAAGTCTCGGCGCATTGGAAACTATTTCAAATCGTTGCCTACCGATCGTTTGTAGAATTTCACCCGTAACACCGTACTCGGTGATTCTTTACGCGATTAGCCGTAATTATTCAATTGAGATTTGTTTCTTGATAAACACCGCTTCTTCCAGCCCTTTTTGCGAGCGTAAATTTTGTGCAAACGCATAAAAATCCGCGGACCAGTCCTGTTGACAAACGAGCCGACAGCCGAGTGCGCGTTTCGCAAAAAGAGGAGTAGCGGGGCTGTAAATTTCGCGAAGGACGTCGGGACGATCTCGACCGATCGATGGTAAAAAAAAATATAATGGAGGCAAGAAAGGAACGCGTTGTCTCGGTCAAGGTGCATCAGGTGCAAATCGGTTTCTCCACGCTCGGCTTAATGCACTCTCGCCTCGCATTCAATTCCTTCCCGAAGATTATGCGATCGATTCGTTTCACATTTTCGCGCCCGGCGAAGAAGAAAGCGCTGTCGAAATCAGGTCTCGTAAACTCTGCGGGATTTCAGCCGCGACAGAAAAACCGCGCGGCTCGGAAATGGATTTATATTAATCTCCAGAATAGGAAGCGATTTATCGATTCGTTTAGCCGAGGGGTTTCTCGGCCGCGGGAACGTTCCTGCCCGTCCGTTGACGTCATGATTTCCAACTGCGGGCTAAGAATGACGGACAGAAAAATTGAAAGTACGCGCACGTGCGTGTGCCGGAGTTTTGAAAACCCGTGGAAAAAGTGTTGACCCCGTTTCCTTGACACATCTCTCCGGCGGAAAAGCCGACAGGCAGAGGCAGCGCGTGGAAAGAAAGCCAGTAAGACGATCGAGGCTCTCATTTTATGCAAACGCGACTGACACGTTCCGACTCCTTGCTAGTCGTAATCTTCTCCTCGAAGCACGCAACCTCGATCACGACTTTATCACCGTGACAATTTTCTTATCGCAGCGCGGTTATCGGTTATCGGAAATGAGAAAAAAAAAAGAAGGATCTTTTTAATGTAATACACGTTGACAAGATTTCTCGGCGCAAAGAAAGAACGGTGCCTTTTCTGACCGAGGAAATTACCGCGATATTATTCGAGTCTGTAAGGAGGTACGGTTATTACGGCAGTTATTGCGAATTATGGTGCTACTATGTGGAACGGCGACACTCTCCCGCCGTCCATACAAATGCGACCGGGTAAAAGGGGCCGGCGCGGTGTGCCGCCTTACTTCTCGAACCAGCCCATTATAATAGTAATCGATAAGTAACCCGGCCGTAATCGTACGTGCGGTTAATGGACCGATTTCAAGCGTGGTACGCGATAAGAAGCCAACCAGAGGCGAAGTCGGCTGCGGGAGTCGAGGGCGAAACCTGAAGAAGACAACACCGACCGCGTGCCGTATATTCCACGCGAGCCTCTCAATTTCAGTGAAAAGCTACCGACTCTCGAAACGGAAAGTCGTAAGAGCCTTTCGCGTCGAGCACCGGCGTCGGTGTCGATCGGGGAATAAAAGTTTCTCGAGTCGACCCAATTCGATCGGAATTAAGCGCGAGTAGCCGCGCAAAATTGGGGGGAACAAACGTGTACACGATCTCATTCGCGCGTTCGTTTCTCTCTCTCTCTATCTCTCTGTATCCGGTCTTTCGATATTCGAATATTTCCGATGAAAGATGCCGGGACGACGGAGGGACGACGAAACTGGAAACGAGGGATTGATCGCGTTTAGGGAAAAAAGTCCGCGCAACGTTAATCTTGCTCGGCGACAACGTTAGCCCGGGCTCTTTATTTCCCGACTTCCGTCGCCGCGGCATCTCCCGCGGGATCAACCCTCTCCAGAGCTCGCCACCCTCCGGCAAAGAGGCCACCCCTCGCGCGAGAGCCAGCGATCCATCATAAATTTAATATTCGAAATTTCAGGAATGTTCCGCACGCTTTGGGGGGCCATCCGTTCCGAGCGGCGATATAATAAATTCGAACCGATAATATACTGGTAAGCGCGCAGTTACTCGACGGGAATCGGAAAAGTCACGTTTTATCTTCGGCCGGGCGATAGGCAGGTACGCTGGCTACGCTACGCTACGTACGTACGTACATACGCGCAGAAACAAAACTTTATAACGCGAGCGGCAAGCGAAACCATAGCAACCAGTGCCAGAATCCGACCCCGTGTATTTAGCAGCATCCGCAAAATTTAATTATTTAGGATAAATTTATTTTCCCGGAGAATTGCGCGGCCAAAATATCTCCCGCGCACCTGCTTGCTCCTGTTTCATTTTTCCGTTCTTTGTTTTTCCTGGTTACACTCGTTAAAAAACTTCCACGGCGAAGAAAAGGTAGTAAAATAATTTAAATGGCGTTGCCAGGGCGAAACGAATAATTACGCCGCGTTTAATAAATCAAAATATCAGGACGGCGCCTTTGGCCGGCGCAAATTTCTATTCACGGATTAGTTGTAATTTTCGAGAGAGAGAGAGAGAGAGAGAGAACGCGGGCGCGCGCGTGGGACTTTGCATTTTCCAGCTGAGAGGGTCGCATAAGTGGATCGTAAATTTCTGCCGTCAATACTATTATCCTTTGATTAGTGCGACCGCTCTTTCTCCCCCTCCGGCCCGGGGACACGTCGCATGCTAATTTCGCAATTCAAAGAGAGAAAGATGCGGAGAGCGTTTCCTCGAGACGGTAAAAGGATTATGCACAATGCCGAGTTCGTTGTTCCGATTTCGCTGCAAACGTTTGATCAAAAGGCTTCCCGGGATGCCATTCTCTGGATTTTTCACGAGCCGCGCCATACGCGCGAGCGTCGCTTTAAGAATAACTCGGCTCGAAATCGTGCGGAAATTATCGGAAAGAGATCGTCTTTAACTTTGCAGTGTCAGTTCTCTGCAGTAGAAAACTGCGCGATGCTATTCCAGTTTCATGCTCGCGGAACGGGGAAAGGAATCATGCATATGCAATGTAATGCATTTACGCCTCTCATTTAATAGCTGCTACGCCGTAACAACCCGCGATAACAACTCCTTTATAAAGTACAGCGGCTCCTCGCGTTTTTATTCGCCGACGCGCGAGCAGTAAATTTCGTTAATTTGGGAAAATCATCGATACCGCGAACGCGCGATCGAGGAAAACCGCGAGCCATTTCCTCGGGAAACGCGCGGCTCTGCCCGTTCTTTTATTTTTCCACCCCACGAATATATACGTCAATTATACCCGATTTCGCATGTGTGGCCGCGTGTCTGATGACACTCCGAAACTAGATGGGAACACCGAACTGCACTTCGGCTACCCATAAATTGTGTCTCGGACGAAGGGGAACAGCGGGTCGAAAAAACCGATGAAAGCCGTGATAGGTTCTCGATATCAACGTCTTGTGTCACGACAGAACGTTGCCAACGCGTCGGACAAAATTACGCGCGGAACCGCTGCCGCGAGTAATATTTCGGGGGCGTTACAGATATAGGACGCGAACGTGTAGCCGACGATCGGGAAATCTGTTATCTCGAGCGGGTAGGAAATAATTAGAGACGTAAGAGAATCAGGTTGACCGCCGGCGGTATTCCGAAGCCAGGCAAACGTTGGAAGTCACGCTGCGTGTACGCATTCCACGTTCGTGAAAATCAGTTTAACTCCTGAACGAACCTTTGCCGCCTACCAGGGCTAATCCCAGATCCGCAGGGAAGTTCACGACGGGGGTGTAAACCCGAGAATGTTGCGGCTAAGCCAGCTTCCAGCCCCTACCGCCTCTAACCCCTGACTCCTCCTCGCCTCCTGGCTCTCTCCATCGCATCGGAGCGTTCGGTACGATACCTGCTGCGAGTCTAGGCCAACCTCCGGCTTATCCCGACGACACTCGTTCGATACCGTAAAAGCCTGCGCGAGGGGGTGGACAGGAAGCAAGAACGAAACGGTGGAGGATGCGCTCGGAAAGATGGGGGATGTCGGTGGTTGCGAGCTATCCTCTGCCACCCTTGCCACCGACCGAGAGCGAGAGAGAGAGAGAGAGAGAGAGAGGCCGACCCCCCGTCGAGGGATCCCATAAAAATAGCTCGAGTAACTTTTTTACTTTATCACCCACAGGCCCTCCCGCGAACCACCCCCCCGTGTACCTGCGAGCACACACGCACACACCCTCGCAATATACCACCCGGAGCTTCCCGGCCTAAACTAAACCCGCGATACAGGCCGCTATTTCTTACCCGAGCTTTGCAACTTCGAACCTATTAACTCATAAACAATGCGATAAAAATAATTCTCCTGTCTCTCAAATGAAATTCCAGAATCGCGCCGCGGCATAAACGACGTCGTCGTCGTCGATTTAATGAGACGTAATAAAATTACGGGACGGCGACGTCGTCGGTTTTTCGCTTATCAAACATCGTCCGCGAGCTTTGATAGTTTCTCTCTTTTTCAGAGACGGGACGGCCGCGCTTCGTCGTTACGTCTAGTCTGTCAATTACCGATAAAAACAACGCGTCGCGTTACGAGCGACGCGACAGTTCGGCAACGTAACGTGCCCGGACGGAATGTAAATTATCGCGTCTACTGCAACGATAAATAACGCGGAACCTCGGCGGAAAAAAAAAAGAACGACCGCACCGACTGTCACGCGTTTGAAAAAAGGGTCAATAGTTCTGGAACGGATCGCCACCGAAATGTGCGATCGACCGGAGGAATTTCGCGCGTTTCCGGGCACGGATCGTTCTTACAAAGGGTAAATGCCGCGAATTCTTCGAATCGGTCATATCCGAAACCGGTCATCGCATTTCTGTATCAGCCCGGCAACGTTCCTCCACCCTTCTTTCTTTTTTTTTTGAGTAACGTTGGAAAATTCGCTCGTATTTCTTGCGTAAAAGTTGGCCGGCGGAAAAAACGGGACTGGGAGGAAGAAAAAAAGGAGAAGGCGGGATAACAGGCGCGAAGCTAACAGCGAAAGGGTGTCGGCGCGTTAACAAGAATGAAAACGCGAACAACCGAAACCGAAGCAGGGAGATGATTTTTATCCGCGTTGCACAGCGACGAGACCACCCACTTCCTCGGTGCTTTTTGAGACGCGTGGTGACAGAGGCAACGGGAAGCGGAGAGAGAACGAGAGAAAGAGAGAGAGAGCCGTTGCGCCGCGGGAGAAAAAGATAAATAGATGGATAGACAGGGAGTCGTATCCAGCGGCAGAGCTTTCGTTCCCGCTACCCTCGAGGATGATTTTTCGAGAACACGCGACAGCGAGCGAACCTCCGAGGAAATCTTCGTGCTCGACCTCGGCTATTTCCCTTTCCATGACACGCAGACAGGACAGACAAGGTTGGATCTGCATTAACTATGGATCTCGTCCTCCTTCTTTTCGAGATTCCTTTCGCGGTCTCTCATATTTTTCTCCGCGTAAACCGTTTCGTTCGACTCGAACATGGCCGGGCCGTCGGCCAGAAACGCAGGACGAATTAAAAAAAAAGGGGTCGGAATTGAACGACCTTTCCCCTGGCGCGCGCCAGTCGGAATTCTACTGTAACCGTCGCATTCAAATCGAGGAGTCCTTTGGGGAGAGGCGATCGGGATCGAAACGCGAGCGCGCCTATATAAAGTCGTTTCGGCTCTGCTGGGAGCGTCCGTCCGAACGGATCTTCGATGCGCGAGAATTAGCGGGCGAATGAAATTTCCGGGCCGGTTGCGGCCGGCGAAAATCTTAGTCGGTTATCGATTCTGTCCGGCATCTGCGGAAACGAGATTCGCGACCGACGCGGCGATCCGAATCGGAGATCGCGACGTAATTAATTACTGCCGAAACACGGGCAGGGATGTGTCATCGTCATTTCGGAGTCAGCATAAAGCGGCGGCTGAATTAGCGAGTATCGAGGCGGGGGATTAGCATGTAATGTGACCGCGATTACCATGCGGGGAGTCGATGATTCGTCATCGGATCGGAATTGCTCGCAGTGCTCGAGCGGTCGCGGTGCCCACGAAACGTTTCCCCCCTCGGTCCGTCCGTTTTTTAACGTCTTAAACGTCCATATGTAACGCCCAGGCGCATCCCTTGGCGTTGGTTTCACTCTTCCGGTTCGACGTCCGATTTGCAACGCGCGAACAATATTGTAGTATTCCGCGGCTTTTACGAGTCGGTTGAAACCGACGGTTAGCGAGGTCGACGGCGCGCCAATTCGGTACGCGCGCACTAAAACTAAACGCATCGGAAATGTTTACGCGCGTACACGCGGCCGCGAAACACGCGTACGCGACGTATAAATACGTATACATCGGTCGTTGTTCGGCGAAAACTCAAAGCGATATTACTTCGACCGGATACGAGCTTTTTAAACGCGACCGGCTTCTCTAGCTATCCCGGGATCCACTCGCTGCTTTACGACGTGTTAATTTAGAAATTTGAGGCCGCCAGCGGTATGGCCATTCAGAGCCGCGAACAAAAGCGTATATACCGCGCACACGTCCTTTTACTATCTTTTCACGCGAAAGATCACTCATCGTTCCACGTGTCATCGATTTTTATCGAACGCGATAGAACACGACCAGTCTATTCGTACGTGCCGGCGATCTAAATCGTACAGTTCTCCAGGCACGAGAAAATGTAACACTCAATAAAGTCCCAGTGTCCAGGTAAATGTCCAATGTCTCTGAAAATAAGTGGATTTCTCTGGTCGATTACTCACCACCATTTTGCGCGATAATAGGGTCGATAGCCACCAACAGGACGAGGAAGATAGGAGTCATATTGACCACCCTCTTTCCCGCGATCACTGCACACTTAATACCACCGTCGCAGCGTTTCCACCTATGAAAAAACAGATCACCCTCGTCATAACATACCACCTTCACTCGGCTTCCAGGGGCTGGTCTTCGAGACGAAGACGATCCGAAGCTAGTCGGGTAAACCGATGTCGAACGGGGACGGGTAGGCAATTCGTTCTCTCGAGCAGTACTACTACTTCCTATACCAAGGGCCGCGATCACTCGCAGGGTTTTTAGCTAACTCGCGTAAAAAAATACTCTTTATCGGCGTCGGCTCGTCGATGGGCGACGGACAAGCACGGACAAGGGGCACGGAAACGCTTATTCAGCGAGGATCGAACGTAACTATCGACACGCGCCATTTACTACCCGGCACCGTGTTCTACGTAAAAACGTGAATCTCGCGGGCATGCTCGTACACGCCGAAAGAACAATGCGACAAGTTTTTCACGAACATCGTTAACGACCGCACACACTCGCTCGCTCGTCGAGGTCGCTCGACGACCACGTTCACATCCTCCCATCGGCGCGGTACACGTTCCCTCCTCTTGCTTCCGCTTCTGGCGTACACACACGGGCCGAGAAAGAGAGATCGATCCCGAAGACGATCCGTGTCGTATCCAAAAACTGGCCTCCCGACGTATTTCCCCGAGGACCGACGCACTTCCCACGACCCTTCCGCTTTACGACGCGTTTTATTCTTTCCTCTCTCACTGACGACTAATAAGCTGTATCGCCGAAACTGATCCGGACGCTCGTCCTCTTCCTCCTTTTCTTGTTCTCCTTTCGGAAAGCCTTCAACATTCCCCCCTCGACCGGCGGACTCTGGTTATCTGGACTCTTTCTTGCGGTGATTCCACGACCATTCCATATTTTTCTCTCTGTCGCTCGGAAGGACACTTTCGGCAAGCTTCTCGTCAAGCTTCGACGTCGCGACGCGTTCACTGGTCACCCGGAGCCGTCCGTTCGACTTCCGTTCGTTAAGGTTACATCCTTTCGCTCCTCGATTCGGAAGAGGGGGTCCTCTTCGCACTCGACTCCGTAATGAATAACAGAACTTTACGGTTGCCAAACGACATTTCGCGTTACGAGTGCTTCTCGAGAATACTCGGACGGATGTCAGGATGTTTTCAAGAATTTCATGCGAAGGACTCTCTATTCGCATGCGTCCTTTCTACCCCCATTCTCGTTGCCTCCCTTCGCCCTTTGATTTGTACTGTGCAACTGGAACTCTGTGACTGACGAGGACTTCGTAACCGCACAACAAGAAACCAGTCGGCTACTGTCGGAATTAGCTCGGTTCCCTCGTAACAATAAAATTGGAACGTCGAAAACAAGGGGTAGTCAAAGGAGCCGGTGGCGGCCGGTCGTCACGGAAATCACGAACGAAGCGTTCGACTCGGCCCGAACGAAACCAGACGGCTGAACACGTGCGAACCCGTAATTGTCCTCGCCGCAAACTCGAAGTCGAATCGCAAAATAGGCTGCGATATTATAAGGTATCGGGTTGACGGTAGTTTTCTGAACGCGCGCTGCGGCTTGACTGACTCATCCCCATACCCCCCGACGGTACCCCCTCGCGACCTACCACCGAAACGCGCGCACGCGCGAAATCCCCTCTGACTTTCGCGATCTCAACGCCTGTGAATTCGCGCCAATCAACTTTTCATGTAAAAAAATTATTTAAAAACGTCAAATATACATTTAAGTTTTAACGCCGCCTAAGAATATTCCGGGAAGATTGAATAAGTGAAAAGACTTGGGGAATCAATTCTTAATCGTAAGTCAATGATTGAAAATTTCTCGGTGCTCTTATGCTCATACAATTTTCAACGAGCCGAGAATTTCGCTGGCGAACTCTTCAACTATTAAACGAATGACCCTTTCAGATTCGCGAGAAGACGATATGACGACGACGCGAATTCTGCTGCTGATCAAATAATTACGAGGACAGCAATAAAATTGTCGAAGAACGTTAAAAAAGCTAGAGGGGCGAATCGGCGTGGAGAGGGTGGTTTCGGCGCTGGTTTAAACGCGACGCATGCGTTCCCGCGCGAGTGGATGTCCTCCGGGGTGAGCCGCCGCCGTACTCTGGCCGACGTATCGCAGTTTCTAGCTCGATGTTTGTCCGCGTGGTACTCCCAGGGACGGCGGTGGTGCTCGTGGCAGCCACGAGGGTGTCGGTTATCCGAAACCGTCCGGAGACGGTTTGGGGAACGAAAGTATCGATACATCCCGCGACGATCTTCGACGCTTGCGCTCGTGCCGGGCCGGACGCGACCTAAAACTTGCCGGAAGCTTTTTCCCTTTTCCTGAAGCCCCGGACCAACCACGGAACTCGGAACGGAAGTACCCCTGGGAGTACGGGCGAAGCTTCCACCCCCCTGAGCGAGAAGAAACCCCCCCGTGTCAGCGTGATACTCTTTTCGAGCGGGTAAGTGGCCAACCGTGTGCACTTTCGAACACTTTCCACCTAGCCTCTCTTCCTCTCGTTTATTATTAACGCCGCAGCGAGCGAGATATCGATAGAGTCCCGCGTTCTCTCCCTCCTCTAAATTAGAATCCAAAAACGAAGTGGGACCGATATCGAGTTAGAAGTAATCGCCTAAATTCGCTTTAACTACCCTCGTCCCCGTCGCGTTGACCTCCGTCTGACAAAGGCCGGTGATTCGCGCGCGGAATATCGGATGCGCAGCTGGCAAACGTTCACGTTTCCAAACGAAATTACTCCGGTCCCCGGGATTGTCGGTAATTTTTTAATAAGCGCGACCCGTTTCTTTTCCTCGTTTCAACTATCGATTACGGGCAGAGGGAACGGGGAGAAAAGTAACGGGGGTGGAAGCGACGGAGCTAATTAAATTACCGAGCTGGGCGACGATAAGACCTGCACAGTCGGACGATTAGACGTTATGGCTTAATAATAACCTGTCCATTAGCGGTGGTGCCATTAGGAATGGGAGGAACGTGAAACAATAACGCGTTATTCCGATAATTCGAGTTTCCCCCTGACTACGTCTCTGCGAAATTGTCGGACATTTTGCAGCTCGTTTTCATTTCCTTTTAACTCCGCGGAGCTTGCATCGCCGCCCGCACGCTGCTTCTCCCATCTGAAATCGTTCGTCGAAACAAAAGAGAGGAGCGGACGAGCCAACGGACTTTGAGTCGGAAATATAAACAGGTCAACGTAACTTGGCAACGGAGAGAGAAAAGTCGAGGACGGGGGAAAAAAGACACCGCGCGTTCGTATCTCCTAAGGGAAAACCGTGTTCCTTTGCTCTCGGCGATAATAAAAAATTCCAAGGTGCGCCCAACTTAATTTAATATCGTGGTCGGTGCACCGTGACCCAATGATAAATCCGGTTCAGCTCCGTTCTTCTATTTTAAAAATCTGCCTACTCGTCCCGCGAACAAAAGGCGAACATTGCACGAGAATAACCGGGAAGGAACGCGGGACCGGGGCACCGTGAATTAAGATGGGTCGTCGACTGGCGACGGGAAATAAGAAGTCGTCCTGGCCGAATATCGAAATGGCCGTACGTGGCTCTCGTCCATTGTTCGCCAGCCCCGTGTAACTAAACTCCGTGCTCATAGATACGGCCGAGCTTTGTTCGCGAGAACGACTCGTCGACGATGAAAAGGCACAGGGCCGATATTTACGCGTGTCATCCGATAACGTTTACGATAGATTTTCCGTGTTTACTTTTCCGGATGCGGGACACAGCGCTCTGATCCGCTTATCCGGGAATTACGAATTTATAATCCGGTCGAACGCAGTTCTTGGATCTACAAAGCGACGCGCGGCATCGGATCGAATCGAAAAGCGTTACAACGGCCGGGCGCGCGCGTTTTCCCCACTCGAAACTTATTCGCTAATTAGCGAGCATCGTTACGCCGTCAATTATGTGGGATGAGCTTTGTGTCCTCGTCTTCGTCGCGTTTCGCTTGACGGTAAACGAGCCAGTGAAACGACTCAATAATATCTGAAACGCGACTCTAAGCGGCGAACCGCCGATTCTTTGTCGCGGCCGGTTAAATTGGACAAATTGTTGTCCCGATGAAAAGATCGCGATAACGGGGAAAGACGCTTCTCGAATTTTTTGAATCGCGTTCGCGGAGGGAGAGACAGGAAAACGGGAGGAGAGGAAACGGGACGCCAACAGCGACGGTCATGTAAAACGTCGCGGGACAATCGTACATCGCGCGCATTCTACTAACTTATGAATAAACATTTCTTGGCGCCACCCAGTGGAAAATTACTCTCGGAAATGTCCCTATCCTTCTGTCGTCTTCTTTTCCTTTTATTTTCTCCTAGCTCCCATTCATCGTCTTCCCTTTTCTCTTCTCTCTCGCGATCTCGTCGTTATTCCACCCCTTTTTGCGCGGCCGAGAACTAGAATTCCGCCGCCGCCGGTCGGTGAAACGACTGGAAAGATAGCGCGAGAGGTCCGGTTCGATTTTTCAACGGAAATTAAAAGGGAGCTCGCGGCGGCCGCGATAAAATAATTTGGCTAATACAACGGGCAAGTTTATAAATTGTAAATCAAGCCCCGTTTTACGTACGGCCGTTGGCGCGGCATCGGGACACCGTTTCCCGCGATTAATGTTGACACGATTTGGGGCCGCGTTTGATAATTAGTTGATCGTCGCGCTGATATATAATACATGCGAGGAGCGCGTGGACTCGCGGTAAAAGTGAATTTCGCGTCCCTCGGCTGTGTTGATTCGCGCTAAACAGACTTTGACTAGTTATTTTCGAAACTGCATCCGATATACGCGCATAATAGTAACGGCCGGCTCGACGCGCGCACCTACGTGTACGTGTGTATCGCGTGCACGTATTTGCCGGGAATTTCAGCATTTCCGCGAATGTCTACGGGTGAAATTGAAATGCGATTCGATTGCGATGCAATAAACCGTGCGCTCTGTGTGCGCGAAAATTAAAAAACCGCAGCATTCAATGAATCGATATGTGTCACTCTTTCACAGGTAGGTAAATTAAACGCGTTTCAATTAGCAATTTCCTCCATGGGGTTAAATAGAATTTACCCCTCCAACGATTCGTTAAACTTCTACCTCCACGGTTTAGCGTGCCGATAATTTGTTTTCTACGTATCCGGCTAATTCGCAATGTAAGCCGTTGCCCATCGATCCAGGCCGCGTCCGAGAACTCTTGCTGAAAAAACGTTCGCAGATCAACCCGGAATTCGTTCGCGCGAATCGAGCGCCGATCGCGCTTCGAATTCATTTGTTAATAGCCTCGACCGGAGAATCGAGAGCAGAGAGAATTTGTTTCTTCAAGACTGCGCAGTCACCGCGCCGTTATGTACCCTGCCAGGTCGATTTAATTGGCGGAATACCCTCTAATTGAATCCGTAGCTAGTAACCAGATAGCCGCATCGTCTTTCCTGACGCCAATTACGCTTGAAATCTTAATTGCAGCTCACGGTNGGCATCCGATATACGCGCATAATAGTAACGGCCGGCTCGACCCGCGCACCTACGTGTACGTGTGTATCGCGTGCACGTATTTGTCGGGAATTTCAGCATTTCCGCGAATGTCTACGGGTGAAATTGAAATGCGATTCGATTGCGATGCAATAAACCGTGCGCTCTGTGTGCGCGAAAATTAAAAAACCGCAGCATTCAATGAATCGATATGTGTCACTCTTTCACAGGTAGGTAAATTAAACGCGTTTCAATTAGCAATTTCCTCCATGGGGTTAAATAGAATTTACCCCTCCAACGATTCGTTAAACTTCTACCTCCACGGTTTAGCGTGCCGATAATTTGTTTTCTACGTATCCGGCTAATTCGCAATGTAAGCCGTTGCCCATCGATCCAGGCCGCGTCCGAGAACTCTTGCTGAAAAAACGTTCGCAGATCAACCCGGAATTCGTTCGCGCGAATCGAGCGCCGATCGCGCTTCGAATTCATTTGTTAATAGCCTCGACCGGAGAATCGAGAGCAGAGAGAATTTGTTTCTTCAAGACTGCGCAGTCACCGCGCCGTTATGTACCCTGCCAGGTCGATTTAATTGGCGGAATACCCTCTAATTGAATCCGTAGCTAGTAACCAGATAGCCGCATCGTCTTTCCTGACGCCAATTACGCTTGAAATCTTAATTGCAGCTCACGGTACGTAGTCCCACCTATATGACGCGAGGAAAGAAAAGAGCCGCCGGGAAATTACTTAAAACTCTATTCCTATTCGATCGAGAGATCGACTCTCTCCCACTCTCTCTTTTTCTCTCCCCCCTCTCGGTCTCCTCCTATCCGCGGTGATTCAAAGAAAAGCTGATTTCGCGGAGTGCTNGACGTAGTCCCACCTATATGACGCGAGGAAAGAAAAGAGCCGCCGGGAAATTACTTAAAACTGTATTCCTATTCGATCGAGAGATCGACTCTCTCCCACTCTCTCTTTTTCTCTCCCCCCTCTCGCTCTCCTCCTATCCGCGGTGATTCAAAGAAAAGCTGATTTCGCGGAGTGCTCGAAACCGGAAGGAGGGGATATAGCCGGTAACGAACCTTCTTCCACGGTCTGTACTTAGAAACGCCGCACCTCGACGAACGAAGGGAGAGCAAAGACAGAGAGAAAAGGGAACGATGGGGAGAATATCCCCTGTCAAAGGCGACTGTAAGGAAATTTTCGCGGAGAGGAAAAATCTGTAACTCGACGAGAGTAGTGCAGAGAATCCAATTGTCAGTGGCAAAGGGACCGGCGCCGCGCACCTACCGTCGCCGTTGTGAAATGCGGACCGGTCGAAGTAAAACTCAAGTTTTCACGGACTCGAAGAGAGACGTCGTCCTCCCTCGAAGAGAAAAATTTTCGGAATCAAGCACCGCCAAGTGCCACGGCATTAAATGCGTCGTAACGTTCTCGGCGTCGACGGAAATCGAGAAGGAGGATCGTGTGCGTCGGCAGAGGCGCAGTGATTATTCTGCGAGAGGAAGGATCACGCGTGTGCTCGTATTAAAAAACCAACAGACGCGGGGACGAATGTTTTCAATTCATTTCGACGCGGAGTCAGCTCCTCCTCGTAACGCCGTTCATGTTCTCGGGTTCGTGACGCGTAAGCGAAACGCGCGAGCACCTGTACACGTGTAAACGATTTTACCCGCAAACAAACGAACTCGAATCCCACGGCTCTACCCTTTCGTCGTTTCCTCGTTCATTTAGCTTTCCGTTTACCCCTAGACGGAGATCGATACACGGGCGAACAATCGTACGATGCAACATTAATCAGATTGGCGCTGAACCTCCGCCGATGTAATCATTCCACGCCCGGCCCCCCTCTTCGCCGTGAAATTTGAAAAACGGAAAGTTCGAGCATCGTTTTTAATTGGTTAAGAGAGGCCGGTAATGGCCGTTCCTAATTGCACGGTTTCCTATGTCGAATTAACTAACGATAAGACGGTGTCGTTTTATTAAACTTGTTCGTCGCCGCACAATTAACTATAATTATGTCGGTCGTTAAAGTTCGAGGAAGAAGAGACTAATTAAATTCTGGCATTCGGCCTTGGGAATCGATCGCGGGCCCGGCCCATCGCCGTTTGTTGTTCCGTCGGCGAGCGTTAAACGTAGAAATTGCTTCATTAAAAAATTTCAGAGTGAAAAAAATTAATAGTCGCCGCTATCTCTGGAGTATTACTTGCACGCTAATGGATTTAATGTTTCTGCTAACGCTACGCCCGGTGAAAACGATATTTCAAACTTTCGAGCTCGCGTTAGAGGAAATGTTCCCGATGGTAATTCGAGCTAGAATACATTAAACTTGTACGTCGATGAGCGGCGTAATTATCCGGATCGGCACAATAAATCCGTGGCGATACAGATTTTCGACTCCGGAGGAATAAGTGGCGCTCGATCAATGCGACGATCGCTCGTACCGTTGGATCGCGAATAAAAAGGGGAGGGAGTAAAAATAATTCCGAATGGAGAAACGGGGGCGTATGAAAAGCGCGTAAAATGGCAAGCACGCGGAGAAGATTTCTCTTGTTTACGCGCTTCCTTCTCTCCGCGCCGTGAAAGGACGAAATACAGAAGTGGAAGTAAAGGGAAGTGGATGATACTGAAATGGAAGCTCTTTCCCCTGTTTTTACGCGTTACTCTTCGTTTCCTTTCTACTTACGCTTTTTATCTTTAACTCCCCCTTTTCTCGCAACACCACCCCCGCGGCCCCCCATCTCCGCCCTCGTATCTCGTCTCTCTCTCCGGCCGGCGTGTCACTCGTAACAAGACTCGACAACAATACTCTTCCCTGTCCTTTGTTCCGAAATTCTTTGCTCGGTCGAGGCTTTGTGTACTCGTCATCCGTATTAATTAAAAGTTTTTGAAGGCCCCTCGTATCCGCCGTTAGAATCTCGAAAATACAGACAACGACGACTCTTACGAAGACGCGACGACGCACAGTCGTTTCCGGCAGACTCGCTCCGCCTCCTTTATACGTTGTAACCTCGATATTTCCTTACGAGTCATCTCGAGAACGTCGACGCAACGTCTGAATTTGATTCTCCTCGTAGTCTATCTCCTCGCGAGACGCGAAACGTGAAGAGATTCGACGAGGGCGCCGACGTACACGACTCATACCGAGGAAAATTTACGTCGCCGACGATCAACGACGCAGATCTCTGCCCCGGTGGCTCACGGGATACGTATCCGGGAAACCGAATCAATTTGTAATGCGGTTTATCCGGCACGAAATTATTTTAATGGCCGCCGTCTCTCTTTTATCTCTCCTTGAATAAAGTATGAGTCAGTAAGAAATATCTCGAACCAGACATTGATTTCTATATAAAGTCTGCCAGAGATTTAACGATCGCCACGTCTTTATTGCGCGCGATACTTCTTATCGAGTCTCGCGTACCCGGACCGGGTTTTCCCGAATGTATTCGATGCCGGTGGGCGTCCATCAAAAAATTTCGTACGCCAATGGAACGTTTCATACTCTCCCCTTAGGGGAATTTCCGAGAAACAATTTTTTTCATATGTTTTCATTACTCGCGTGGGGGATAAAAAAAATGTTACGGCGAAGCTTCGTGCTTTCAGCCCGCTTTATTTATGCATTTCGCTGTCGCGCACTTTTTCGCGTTATACCGCGAAGATCGATCGGGTCTTCTATTCCGAAACTGTAATCCGGCCGGCTCGGTTCGATCTCACGAAAATCGCAACTAAATATACCGGATACACTATTGTTTGCATAAACAATGGGTTTCCCATCGGCGACCGGCCAGAAGCCATCATTGAATCATTACCTAACGAGTATTTCATGAGTCATCGCATTCGACTTTTATACGTGTCCCCCCCTTAGAAGTTTCAATATTCGATGAAGCAAAGTTCCCGTCCCTCCCCATTCATACCTCCAAATTTGTAGCTCAGTTTCCTTCTCGTTTACTCCTTTGTCCTTATGTTTTATTTCTGGCGCTCGGTTCCGGACCCGCATCCTGTGTCAGCCGATCCCAGGCGAAAACTCTAATGGAATTGTTCCATCGGACGATATCCTGGCGGCAATTCTGCATTTTTCATCGAACACTGACCATTTGGATTACCGTGAAATTCTCCCCTCGATGAAATTCAGAGAGCCGCGCGCGAGGAAAACAATTGGATCGTGTACTCATCTTTCGGTACAGTTAGCGTCCATTGTCCGGCCCGAATAATTCACCGGTATACGATTTTATAAAGTTTCCCCCGTTTCATTTCTAATTTACACGACATACGTATTCGCGTTCTACAGTTTATTTTCCACTCTTATGAGAGATAAACCAAAGATAATGCCGGGCATAAAGCGTATAGTTTTGCTCGTACGAAAGAATAACGGAGGATCCCATTATGCGACATCAGCGTGCTCGTTAAACAGGAATAACAGCGGGAGAAATCTTCGCAATTAAATTCTTACACAACCAGCGAGAGATGCCATTGTTTATCAAAGATTTCACCGCGGCCAACAAAAAAACGAAATGGTAACGTCCTTGTCTCATCTTTAATTCCGGCCCGACGACGCAGCCGATCGATACGGATAATATTTCACGAATCTTTCCACGGCGAGTCGCGGGGGGGCTTTTGTTAAGTTTTTCACTCGCCGGTTTCATCAGCCGTGCGGGTTCGCTTAACCCACATGGCCGTTGATCCGGGATTTAAGTGCCGTTTCGTGTACATCGCCGAGATATCGTACAAGGTGTCAACGCCGCTCCTCCCGCCGCCGCCGCCGCCGCTTGTTTTATTTTCACGCTCGACGTTCCCTCGTAAAAAAGAGACGCGAATCAAAATTGAATGGAGATTTTCCGCGTGCAAGAACGAAATAAAAACCGATACGCCGGTTTAGCAGCGATTTAAACCGACACAACGGATATTAACCGTTCGCTCGGCGAAGATTCCTCTGCCCCTTTCAATCCCTGTACCCGTTTCCATTAAAGACTCATTTATGGCTGCGTCGCGACGATAAACACATTCATCCGTCCCGCCCGCGGTGAAAAGCCGACTACTAGGCCACTTTTCTTTTCGGATACTACCTATACTTGCTCGGCCCCTGATTACATCGGCTCGTTGACTCCGTTTCAATGAATTAAACCGTGATCCGTGAAATATGGGCTTGAGGGAAAAAAACATTCGCAAAAAACGGTTTCCTCTCGCGGCATTCATCGAACTCGCTCTCTCTCTCTCCCGCCTCAGAATGCTTGTTTTTTGTACGAGAAAATTGAAAACGAACCGGTGGGTACATTGAATGAAGGCGACCCGAGTAATCGAGCCTTCTCGAGACTGAATTTACAAAAGAAACGATACCGGGGGTTTCGCGATTCCCTCGCGACGGAGCCAAGTGATTTATCCCGACGACTAATCGGGCCCTCGATCCGTCGCAAAATCGTAAGAAATATCGCCGCACGTTTTAGAGGCTTTATTAATTACCCGATGAAAAACGCGGCCACTGAACGTGGAAATGACCGCGTGAATTTAGAGGGCTACGGGCGTAAGCCTCTGCCGAGGCAGTGACAAAGGTGCGGAGGAACGAGACCGAGGAGAAGAAAGGAGGGAATACAAGTGACTCCAACTTTCTAGTCGCGGCTCGCCTTAAAGAATTCATGAAAGCTAAATCATTTTCTTCGGTCCGGCCAGCCACCGAGGAAGCGTCGAGGTTTTCTTAATGTTGCGATATTTTACGAGAAAACTCTTTAAATCTAATATATTACCGACAGTAATTAAATATAAGTTACATCGAGACAGAGCTCGGCTGATAAAGTGTGGTCGGTCGAAACGCGGAAGGGAGCGCGGAGGATCGGCCAGAACTTTGCCGGGCCCGCGGGTAGAAAGTTTTGACGGCATCGAGAACGGGTCTCGACGTCACCGTCGGCCAATACTTTTGGCGCCGACGGGAATCTACAAAAATGTTCTTTCCACCTTTCTTTCCTTTAACTTTGCTACCCTGATTGCCCCGCAGAGCTTCGGATAACAAAGGGACGGTGGCTCGCGCGCGTACGCTCCGCGCTCGATTATTATCAAACGATATCCAAGGAATCGGGAAAGAGGATTGCGTAGAAAAATTTGTCTCTCGAACCCTTTCGAAGAACCGACGCGTCCGCCCGGAAACGGGTGTGCCACTCGCCGCCTAGCCGAGATTTATGTGTCACGACTGCCTGTTGCACGCCGGCTAACTTATACGTATTAGGCTCGACCCGGCGACGACGAGTAATCGCGTACATTGATTTTAAAACAGTCCCGAGACGCTCCGAGCGTCTACGCGCTCCGTCTCGCGCCGCGTCTGACTTTCGGCCGACTCGTACTACTGGCTCCGAGGTTCCGCTCGACGAACGATTACCGCGCGCGAACGTTTTTAGANGTGTGCCACTCGCCGCCTAGCCGAGATTTATGTGTCACGACTGCCTGTTGCACGCCGGCTAACTTATACGTATTAGGCTCGACCCGGCGACGACGAGTAATAGCGTACATTGATTTTAAAACAGTCCCGAGACGCTCCGAGCGTCTACGCGCTCCGTCTCGCGCCGCGTCTGACTTTCGACCGACTCGTACTACTTGCTCCGAGGTTCCGCTCGACGAACGATTACCGCGCGCGAACGTTTTTAGACACGGAGCCGGGAAGACGTGCGAGAGGTCGTTCTGTTCCGCGTGAAAACGAGCGGTGCGAAATTACTCGGGCAGTAGGGCGTCCTCTTAATATCTGAAGGCGATTCAATGTTCGCGGTTAATTAAATGGAAGCCGGAGAGCGTGCAGAAAAGGTGAAGTCGTTCGCGAGGCGATAACTTATATTTTATAACTTTCTTAACGCTCCTCGCGCGAGGCGAGAGCCAAACGCATCTGTCGGGGAAAGAATTTGGAACGGTTTTCACAATAGAGGATGCGAATAAAAAGAAACAGGGAAAGAAGCGAGAAAGATAAATCACGTGCTCATAGCCACAATCAATCCCAGCGCCTTTCGTACCTAAGCCGTAACTTAAAGTCTGGAGGGAGGAATATGATTCTACAGAATCTCGATCTTCGAAGGTTATACGATCCTTTTTTGATTGCCATCGCTGGGGGGAGCCGACGCAGTCGCTTATATTAGACGAATCAGAGATTCCAACTTCGAAATTTCCATCCCCCGTCCCGGGATTATCTCCGATAACTTTTCCTGCTCGTCGATCGTCTTCCTCCCTTTCCGTCCCGCGTTTTATTATTTTCTCACCATATGTTCGTTTATATCCCGTCGTTCGAGGTATATCCTGATAATACAGCAACGTATATAGTAGCCGCGGCACAGATGAAAACTGAAACGCAGGCTTTGCGGCCTCATCTATTCTCGTTTGCGTTTACTGCGTCCATAAATTTCACTGCAAACTGATCGATCGATATGGGAAAATCAAAATGAGACGTAAAGCTCCAAAACAGGCTTTATACTTTGGTTTAGATCAAACTTTAACGCCGTTCGAGTATTGTTTATTCGGGGAACAGAACGGGATTCTTCTGGGCCGAGCCGTTCCCTCGGCGTTACACGGGGACGACGACGACGCGTGTGCCCGCGCACACGTCGAAACAGGGCGGCCGACATTAATTCGGCAGCATCGGGCATTAAACGTGAGTGGTGTTTAAACATGCTAATCTTTATAAGAGCATCCATTCCGGTCTGGTTCGTGCGGTTCGATCCTATCGTCCCCCTTTTCGCAACCGCAAAGTCCATCGGGGAAGAAACTTCCTACGGGACGGAGAAATGGCTACCCAGGGACCGCAACCATTGAGTATCACGTACAGGTAACGTTGATATCCCTCCGATGGAAATTTCTACTTTTGTCCCCGAACGATCTTCGGAATAAAACTAAATAAACGCGGCCCGTTCGTCTTTCACGAGGAAACGATCCCAGCGATTTCGAAACGAATCATCGTTAACGTTGTTTCACTTCCAATTAGTCCGTACGGGCATCGACGAGAAACATTTCTAAAAGTTTTCAAAGCAAAGGCTTCGGCGTACTAGAGAAGATCAAAGTTGGCTTCGTTCCGCGTCGTTCCTCTCCGTATTTCAAAAGAATATCGACTGATACATTCGGTAGCGTGTTTGATGGGATGTAGAGATTTGTGGGCATATCAAGAGTAAAAGCATACAAAGGGGAAGTTCGCGCTGCGAGATACGCGCGCGCGTGAACTTTGAACCAGTCAAGAGGAAAACATCGTATAATTTTGTTTGTTTATGGCCGAGCCCCGCTACTCGATTTTTCACTCCTAATGGACTCGCGCCAACTGACAAACGGCTCTGCCCGGTACCTTTTTTTTTATTTTTTAAACAGTCCTCCTGCTCCACCGATGCCGTCAGCTTATCCTACCCGCTTAGTTAACGTCCGTCCTAACGAATTTTCAACGAAAACATACACCGTCCGTAATTTATAGCGACTTCGATGCGTCCGATGAACAACGAGCGGGTTCCTCCTCTCCCAAGAAAGCGACCGTACGTAAATTCAACGGGAAAATTTATCATCCGAGAAGCGGCGCGGGCGAGACTCCCGGATAAAAAAGAAAGACGGAGTCGAAGAGGTATCCACGAAAAGTTTCATTTCGCAGCGGTATCGGCTTGTAGCGTCGTATAACGGCGTTTAAGCTGCGTCGTTGCATCCAACACTAAATCATAAGATATTAGAGGGTGTTCCCAACCCTTCCTCTCCGTGTTTCGCCCAGACAGCGGTCCTCCCTTCGCACCTTCTCTGACCCGCGCCAAGGGTAGAACCAATTTTTCTCTCAACTGTCGCGCCGAGTTACGAAGAAATGAAGCTAGCCTCCCGTGCTCTCCGCTACTTTCTGTCTGCCAGCTTCCGTCTTCTTTTTCTCTTCCCTCGGAGCCACCTTAGATACGTCGCCGATGTTTCTTTTTACGTTCGCGCGACTCCGTTCTTTCTTTGTCCCGATGGCCGACGACCAGCTGACTCTGTACGGTTACGACTCCGTGTCCTCGCTCGCTTATACAGTCGTTCCTCCTCGGCTTTCACGAGGAACAGCTCCGATCGTATCGAAACGCTCCTATGACGGCCGAGCACGTATCTGGAACGTGGGCTAGGTCGGACGGCAATTTAAGCTCGATCGATTCAAAATTTGCTACCCGATTTCTCGAAAAGCGGAGCCACGATTACGTACAGAAGACAGTTAAACGAAACGGAGATAAAAGTAATGGAGCTTCTTTTCGATCACGAAACGCGATAAGTATGAATCGAGGAATTCGTTCCACTTTCGCGTGTCTTCGATTACTCGAAAAAGCAGCTCTTGCTCAGGTGCATCGACCCTCGTCCACGTTCTTCGATCACCAATCGAGAACGTTAATCGTGTAACCACGGTTATTATAACCGAACGCGGTAGTTTTATTGACACGTGCTGCGCACGGAATTGTTACACGACAGCAGATGAATTTGACGAATCGAGCTCTGCCGGGGTTTATAATAAAATCAGTCAGTGCTACTGAATAAATTGGAATGACGTTTTTGGACGACGAGAGAGACTGATGCAAGACGAAGTGGAAATCAATGTTAGCTCGGGAATGATTGAAATCTCGGTGAATATTGAAGTGTGCCGGTGATATGGGCACGTCGAGGGGACACGAAATGGATGTTGAAACTGCGGCCCGTATAAAGCTGCGCTCATACAAGGGAGGCGTTGAGCGTCTCGTTGTTCTCGCCCATTGTGGCCGCGGTATTAAATTAAACGCTGAAGAAACTACTTAATGCGCGTTCCATATGCAGATTCACGTCTCCGTTCTCCCCGGCTTCATACCGCGGGGCAATATAGCCTCTTTGTATCCATTTTATGATGCCTGTTGCCATAAAGTCTTACCACCTAGAAAATTTAAGTGCACGAAAGCCACTCGAAGCTCCTTCTCCAATCCCCGGGCCCTTCTATATATTTTCCCCGCGTCTAAAATTAAACGATAACTTCTTTCCCGCTCGATTCCATCCGGCACGGATTCGGGCCTCTATTCCCCCGACAAAGGAATAATCACGACCATCGTAATGGACACGATTCCCCAACGATCTGTTTATCGAGTTTTCTAGTAGACGTGCAGACCGCGTCCGATAAAACTTAAACTTAATCCCTATTATTATAAGTTACCGAGTGTATATAAGTAGGGATTCTCTCCGAGTACTCCCTTTATCGATTTCACAGCAATTTTCTTGTAATTCGCGACTGACGAAACGTGTATTTAACGGTTGTCGAGGAACGGTGGAGCAAATGCTTAAAATCGTTATTGTTCGAGACGACACGGGCCGCCGTTGTCGGCGTGCAAGCTCTCTCTTCGATTTTCTGTTTGCGGGGTATCGCGAAATGAACACCGAAACGGAACGAGAGCGAGAAACAGCGGGAAAGAAAGAAGAGATAAGAAAGGGGGAGAGAGAATGGACCAGTGTTTATCGTGCGATTGCCGGAGGCGGCTATTTTGCCGCTGCACTGTCACCGCGCCGTAACGGAAATAAAAGGAAAACATACTTCCGCAGCTTCCATCGCTTCCTCCAAACTACTGCCACGGACCCATTATCCGAGCCGCGCTCCCGCAGGATTTTTTATTCCGCCGCCTCTGCCTCGCTTCCCCTCCTTCCTAAACGAATAATCTGCCGGCCCAATTCTAAACAAGATAAAACACTAATTGACCTAACCCGTTTTCGTTGATCATCGATACTGAATGGAAAAAAATGTTGGAACTAACTCTGAATTAATTGACAGCATGGCGTCGTCGGAACGGTTTAATTTTTCCGATCGTCCGCGACCTGTTTCCAGGCACAGAACCGAGTCTGTCCCTTTCACGGTCTCGTGTCCCGCGAGGAAACGGATATAAATACATCGAACTCCGCAAACTTGTCTGCGCCGATACACAGCTACGCATACATACGTGCGCGGAAAAGAAGCGAGGAAAAGCTGGGAGAAAGAAGCTGCCTCGAAGGACCTACGAACGCGACGGCAACTGCCACCTTCCCTTTTTTACTCTCTTTTGCCGGCAGACAACGGAACGGAACCGGACCCGTGGAACGCACCAAGGGATACGGAAAGGAAGAAAGAAAGGAAATAACGGTTGAAACGCGGAGGTGACGAGGATGTTGGATAAAAGCATCCTGACTTAGTGATGAACTCCTCTTTACCGATTCCCTCAGCGCTCATAGCACAAAAATTATGGTACTCCTTACCTCCTTGCGTATTAACCGGCCAATCTCAATCTTTAAATATATTTATACGAAAATTCTTCTTCGATTCATCGAATTTAGTACGATCGACTATTTAAAATGATGGAAGTGCTAATTAAAGTATGCAATATTTATAAATGAGAAAATTTCACCAATTTTCTATCGTAAGTGTTACAATAGAAGTTAACAGAATAATACTTCATACAAGAACAGTGATAAAATGTAAATGCAACGTTTCATGTAATGGCCGACGCAATAATTAATATAGTAATTAGTAATTGATTCAGTTTCAAGTAATTGATACAATATTTCATCTAACGATCGATACGATAATGAACGAAGCAGTAAATGATACTGATGCAAATGAGTTAATAATAAATTGTCACTCTTACGGTGGGAAATATTTCCGGGGGACAAAAGTTCCTAAGATCCGCGGTATTTGCCGTATTAATTTCGCCGTCACGCAAAGACATTTTGATCCATATACGTTAAATTAACACCTGATCCACGGTGTCACGGATACAAACTTGCACCGTGAGAAATGAACACCCCGTAGGCGTGCCGGAAGTTTGATGCACGCCGCGGATTTCGGTCGGGGTGTGTACGTATACTTTGTTGCATCAAATTTAGTACACGCACACGGTACTAACGTTATCATTTATTGAAGGCGATAGAGGATATTAATAAAGCGACGGGGCGTCTAGCGAACTATATCTTGTACGCGTGCGTAGTTGATTCTAGTACGGACAGGAAAAGCGGGAGGACAAGGGTCAAAAGTTCACCGAAATAAAATAGAATCGCCCCGGTTCTTTTATAGAATTGATTTCATTATCAAACAGCTCCGAGATTGCAAAACTTCATTAACCCAGATGTCAAACCGAGAGCATCAAATACGTTCGATGTATCCAGTTTAAACCAATTATCTATTAATTTCTACCGTTTGATGGGTCCGTTAATCCCTTTGACGTTAACAACGAAACGGCATAAGGATAATGAGGAACGTCGAAGTATAAATAATGCAGGGGGTCGAAGACGCGAGGAAGACAGGGGCGCGTGTGCGCGCGCGTCCCCGCTAAATTGGTATCCACACAAGTCGGTGTACATTGTGAAACATTTGGTAGCATTGCCCCCGACGTCCTTCCGCCGCGGCGCGGTACTTCCAAGCGAACCTCTCGTTCGCGTGTTATCTGACTGTGTATCGCGCAGGGTTAGCAAATGTCTCCAGACGTCACGTAGGTAATAGAGATTCTCGAACAAGGCATCAAATCCAATGGTAGAATGCGTCGTATTCGCCTGTTAGGAATGGTTAACGAGACTTAGCTCTCAGTGTTGATAACGACCTTGTGTTTACCAAGCGTACGTAACAATTCAACGTCAAGCGACGACGCCGCCGACGCCGACGCTTTCGAAACGTTGCGTCGCGTCGCGTCGCGAGCGAGCGAGCAGCCGGGTCGGAAAGCTCGGAAACGGCGATTCGGTTGAGCGATTTTGGCCATCGGGAAGTTATTGGCAGCGTCGATGGGAAATCGATAGGCCGCGATTTAATATATCGGGCCCGCACTCGAGGATCGTTTTCACTCTTCACCGTTTCGTTTATGGCGTACGTCACGCGAACACCTACCGCTGTATAGAGTAACTCAATCAGGTGAGCTACAAGCGTGCATATTTACTCAGAGTCGGCTAATGTTACACACCTATGTAAACTGCCGGCTCTGTTGATCGTACCTGCCTGCAGGTCAAACATCTACCTGGCTTTGAGCAAGTATCGTGCCGCGCTCTGTTTCCGAATTTCCCGGATCGCAATTTGACTTCGTCGAAAAGAGAACGTATGTACCCGCCGATCCCTACGGGCGCGTACGCGTTCGATCGGCGGGCCGTGTAAAAGAAAACGTCAACAGAACTTGGTTGAACCCTTCGATCAAAACGTTACGGGCGAAGCCGCGGGGCTGCTCGTAAAACGTCTTCCCGTTTCTTCGCCTATCTCTCAAACTTTCAAAGGATTTAATCTGCGGTGTACGTTAATTCGGTTAATCCCGGGCCGTCAGTCACGTTTAATCCCCGCAGATCCCGGTTGACGAGAAAAGCGGGAAAGTATCATGCGAGCCGAACAAATAGAGATTCGCGCAGATAAGCGAATCGGGGTAAAGAAAAAAAGGAGGGACGGCGAGGAATACCACGATAATGAATTTCAAAGTAGTAAATGTCGGGATATCGCTCCGGCATTTTTACTTTGTGTCTGCGCTTGCACACTCGGAGGATTATAAGAAAAAGAGCGATAAAAAGGGAAAACTTTTTATTTCCCTTACCGCTCCTATGACGAGGCATGGAAGAAAAATTGGTTTGCGGAAGTATGAGCAGTCTGGCGATGAAAGGATCGAGGAAGAGAGATAAACTGCGAGTAAAGCTACTTTGGAACTATAAACTAAACGGAAATATAAAGGATTACTCGAGCGACAGAGAACGGAGCGAAGGACGGAAAGATTCTGCGGATATCCCGGCGGCTCCGATTTAAACCGAACAATAATGTTCCCGGATAAATTCATTGCACGGAGGACCGGGAAGTTATTTAAAGATTCCTCGAAATTCCACCGCGTCTCGTTCCTTTTTTTTTTCACGTCAGACCCGCCGCATTGAATATTAGTTTAATTTGTAAAATGCACGAGCCTTTCTTGCCGGCGCTCCGCCGGAACTTGCACCGAACGTTATTCCGCCCGACAATCCGCAATTAGTAACCGGCGAAACTTCGCCCGGGTTCAAAAAAGCGGTTTCGAATCGGGACGACTCCTGGGAGAGAATTTCTCTCCTCGGCTTCTCGCACACGTGCCGCGGCGACGGCGGCCGAGTTTATTGAAGTATCGCTAATCCCCGGGATGATCCGGCGGGGTAACGCGGCAGCTGCGTCCTGGCAAGCATGCCTTAAAGTACGGACACGGGACGCCATGATTTACTCGTCCGAGTCTCGAACCCACAATCTGTAAGGCTTAGCGAGTCTGCGATTTCCTGTCCGACTACGACTTCCTAGTTTCGCCGAGCTCGCGATATTAAAACCCATCCATTTTCTTAGGTTTTCCCGCCGGCTCCTCTTCGACCGTCTTCGTCAACTTCTATAGAAGTCAGCCACGGCCCCGGAGCACGTTCCTTCGATTGATCTCGGTACCGAACGAAGAGATGCGATCTATCTTGTTTCTCAACGAGCTCTTGTACGAGTTCAATCATCGCTCTATCTACCATCGCGAACGAACGCGGCATTCTTCGTCGAACAACTTTTTTTTTTTTCCTCATTAATCCACTGATACCGGATTGACTTTCGCCCCTAGACGCGGGCCGCCGCGTTCGGCTCGAGGAAAGAAATTTATTCGCAACGGGGACGAATCACTCCTCCGTTCCCTTTTCGCTATGAAATCCCTCCGCGGTTACAGTAGGGTAGGCAGAGTTCTCGTTACGCTCGTTGATACCACGGTTTCCACGGTTTTACGTGTTGTCCTGTCATTCGTAAAGCGGCTCACGTATTCCGGTGATGACGTCACGCGTGAAGAGAGCAAAATATAAAGCCGCGCCGAACCCCCGGCCAGGTGCGTATTCGTTTAGCCCGGGGAGAGAGAGAAAACATGCAGGTGTCACATGGAAATGTAGTTACTACAAAAATCTACTTAGAAAAACCGCTGGATGGGAAAATTACAAACGAGACCCAGGCGCAGTCGCCTCCTGAGCCTTGGAAATTGGTATCATTTCCCGAAAGCGATACCGAGCCGAGGACCGCGGAGCGAGGCGAGCGAAAACCGTAAAGTCCGGCTAAATTTATGACGGGCGCCGCATTATACGCGGAATACTGTAAACTTCGAGGATCGCTTTAATCTAACCAATTCTGTATTATCGACTAGAGTAGACACTGATTAATCGAATGGACGCTCATTCGAGGACCGCCGCTAAGCTCGGCAATGTCGGCCATTCATAGGCTCCATTGTCCGGTGAAATTAAATTAATCAATGGTTCGATACGTCGGGCGATGTTGCGGCAAAACATGTTTTTAGAACGATTCGTCAAACGGCGGAGCCGACAGTCGACGCGTAAAAGAATAATTAGCGTGAAAGCATCTATTACGGTGGCCCGACTGAGTTGCAAAGTAATTGCATTTTTACGTGGCCAATTTAACGACGCGCGGCCGCGTCCGAAAAGATGTTACGTGTCCGGCGGTTTCGTGCGAGCGGGCACGTACGATTATTAGCATTCCTGAAATGCGGCGGCAAGTTATTATTAGTAAGCCATAACGTTAGCATAAAATGTCCCACGGGAGCAACCGGACACCCTCCGCTGCGGCGGGGTTCGGCTTGCGCAGAGGAGGAGGTCGAATGGTATCGCGTTATCACGGCTAAATCTGGGCAGGGCAACGACACGTGGTTAAATTATTAGAGCCTCGTATAATTGGCCGTACGTGGACTTGCGGTCCGCGACACAACACCTGCTACTTTGCCCGCGCTGTCAAATATCTTGCCAACCCTCGGAAGATCATAAACCAAATAAATTCAACCGTTGGGGGGAATTATTTCCCGCGGGAGTATTGATGTAAACCTCTCAAAATGAACGGTAATTACATCGTCGAGCGAAGCTAATTACTCTGGTTTCGCGTATGTACCACGCGCGAGAAGAGCAAACTAATCGATAAACCATTCATTCCGACGAATCGTCCGATAACAAAAGCTATCGCGCAAAGTAGACATGTAAAAACCAACAAAAGAACCATATAATTTATCGAACTTCATTCAAACGCTCTATAGGTCCGCGCGTGTGGTTCGCGAGCCTCGGGACTTATTAGAAAAGTAACACGATCGTTTATGTTTTTTACATACAATAGAAACGTTGCACCCGATGCATGAAAACATACAACATATCGACGTGCATTGTGCGTTCCAACGTTTAAATGATAAAATACATTTTTCTTATTTGGCTAACACAAATATGTTATATGAGCGCAAATTTCATTGAAAACGTTCGTGACGTATTGCAAGCTTGTATTACGTGACTATTATAATTGTTCAATGGAGATAGTCTCTGACGGGATATTTAGCAGATATTTCGTTGTCGAAAATTCGAAACTCAATGAGCGAAACCAATCGGCCGGACTCTCGACTCGGCTGTTTGGTATCGCTCGCCTGCGTTCCGTATTCGCGACGTTAATTAATCGTCGAGTAAAGTCTGTTCGGGTAAATGCCGGCTACTCCTCGAACGGAAGTAAAAGAAGAAGTTGCTCCGTCCGGGAAGTTCGAAAGTTACGGGAGCTTGTGCGCGTGAATTAATTTCGTTGCGTTTCTGCGCTTCGCGCTATGATCATAATTAATTAAAGTAATTAACGCGATGCGGTTGCGCGCAATCCATTTCCACGGGATCATTCTACGGGTCTTTTGTATGGTTTATCGCGCCGCCGCTGTCAGAATTAAATCATTCGACGTAGAAAATCCAGCATCGATCGTTCGAGGAACCCCGGGGTTGGTCTTTTTTTTTTCTCCTTCGCCAGGTTTTCCCCCTTGTCGCGCACGCCATAGGCAAGGGCGTAAAGGGCTTAATCCGTTTCATTGCTCGTATAAAAGTGGGGACACGGCAAGGAACAGGGCGTAGTGAGAGAAAAGAGCGCGTCTCGCGTGACATCGGTTGCCGTTTATTAAGCGTTATTAAGCGGGGAAACGAGAAAAGAGCTCGACAGCGACTATCTTTATTTTATACGCACGTCGCGAATACACACCGCTCCCGGGATTATCNTCCGATTCGAAACCGCTTTTTTGAACATGGGCGAAGTTTCGCCGGTTACTAATTGCGGATTGTCGGGCGGAATAACGTTCGGTGCAAGTTCCGGCGAAGCGCCGGCAAGAAAGGCTCGTGCATTTTACAAATGAANGCAAGGGCGTAAAGGGCTTAATCCGTTTCATTGCTCGTATAAAAGTGGGGACACGGCAAGGAACAGGGCGTAGTGAGAGAAAAGAGCGCGTCTCGCGTGACATCGGTTGCCGTTTATTAAGCGTTATTAAGCGGGGAAACGAGAAAAGAGCTCGACAGCGACTATCTTTATTTTATACGCACGTCGCGAATACACACCGCTCCCGGGATTATCCCCGGACGTACAGCTGACTGACGCGAAATTCGAAAGAAGAGCCTTTAATCCTTCCCCGTCTCTAACAACCTCGCTGCCTACTATGAGTTTAGCGCGAGTTTCCCGAGCTTTTCCGACCTGTTTTACGATTAGCCGCCAATCAACGCCGCCCGGACATTGCTTTGCTTCTCTCCGGCTTGTTTTTTCAACCGATCACGGATTGAAAAGCGTCGGGGGGGTGGCCCTGACAATTAATAGACGTTCGACGTCAGGAGGAAAAATATTTTCGAAGCGGCGGCGCCTGTACAGGAAAATGCTCGCGAGGAAAACGAGGAAAAAGGACACGGACCCGAAAGTGGAGCAAACAACTCAACACCATCTTTAATGCAGGACGTTTCATGAAGCCTGCGGTAGCATCCGCGATGCTCCTAACGCCGGTGGAACCTCTCTGAAGAATTTCGTGTCGGAGTAAAGAGCACAAAATATTTAGACCCTCGCCGAAGAAAAGAGTGACTCCCGTATAAACGAAGGGAGCCCGCGTACGATATTTCATAGTAATGAATTAGTGATCGAACGGAGGAACGTAAATGGCGACAACAGGATTTCCGGTCTCCGCGTCCGGGCTTAAAGTTTAATGAAAGGGGCAGGCTCATCCCGTGAGTCGAAGTCGAATGGCTCTTTAAATCTTATCCGGACTCGAACGTACGATTATCGGAACGAGAGGGGTACACGGAATGGGTGGAATTGGATAAAACGTCGTTAATCGTCGAACAAAGCTGGCATTGTCGCGCTAATCAGCAATGGCCACCTTGATCGAAAATAAATTGTCGGGGAGGGGGATACGCGCGGTGCCGCGTTTCGTCGGAGCACGAACGCCACTTTTCTTTATTGCACTTTCATACGTGTACTGGGTACGTTTCAGGGGTGCGGCCTGAAATTTACCAGCCCGCCTTCTACCCGTCTGGAATACTACATACGTCTCCATGACCATAAATAAGTATATATGTGAACGAGCGCGCGGGCGCGCTCTTCGACGACGCCGCCGAGCGTCGCGATTATCAATCGACCCCTGTTAACAAAAAAAAAAGCAGGATAAATAAATAAAAAGCGTAGGTCGATTCAGCAGAAATTACTTTTATCGCTCGAACTAAAACCGGAACGAAAATCCATTTGGCCGTGACTCTTCTGGCCAAATCACATCAACTTTCCTCGTACGTGTTTCACCGTCCGACCGTGTTACATTCAAGCGCTGTCAATTCGCCGCGATAAATAAATTCTCACCGAATTCGGTTTTACGAACACGCATCGTGCGCCACATTTCGGTTGTTCTACCTCGCGGAAGATGTAACACGGTTGCAGAGGAAAATTCTTGGACGAGGAGTCATTTACCCGATTTAAGAGAACCATCCAGTCGGTCGCTGCCCCGATTGTAGTCCTTATCACCGGCGCGGTAACAGGGCGCACTCTCGCGTGCCAATGATTGCATGGTTCCTGGGCGTTCTACCGTGAGCACTGCCGTTATACTAATACTATTATGGAGCCAAGTCCTTGGGATCACCATGAACGTACTGCCTTCCGCGTCCTCCAGGAATACAGAGTAGGTTACGTACACGGTGTCAGTTGCATGTCCTAATCAGAGCTAATATCCATTGTTAGCTCGGTGGACAGTGGCGGCGATGTTAGGTATAATCGATCGCGTCGAAATTTCGAAAAGTTGGAGATAGCTACGCTTCATTGATCCATTACTCCATTCCGTACTGTCCATTACCTTTGACCGAAAGCTTCTTCCCAGGAGTAATATTGTACAACAAATTGCGCGACGACAATAAACGCTTCCAGGATGTACCGTTTAATTCTGTTTTCTCCCGAAAATTCCCTACCCATTCCCGTGGCTCGCTTTGATTCGCTACATCTTCCTCGGATTAACTTTGATACAACAAAATACAGGGACGCGTAAAGCGGCGTTTAAGCTGTCAGCTTACGTTTTAAGTGACAGTAATGAAATCAGGCGTTCGTCGCTTCCGCGAGTGGGATATTCCGCGACCTCATTGATTAATTATCGTCGTAGAGAAAAAAGAGTAACGGTAGCAGGAAGCGTTAAAAAGTTCGGTGATATTTAATACACAAAGTCGGACGGGGCACGGTGTCGAAAGTCCTGAGAAATGAGCAAACTTCCAGGGAGTGTTTCGTCGCGTCACCTCGGAATCACCCTTTCTCGCGAGGGTTCTTAATTAATTAGCACGCGATTCTAGGAAAAGGAACCCGGCGATGGCTCGGCGAAAGGGAAATGAAACGAGCGTATAGAACGAGAGAGATCAGAGGGGCCGGGAAGCTGAAAGAAAAGAAGCCGGGAAAACGCGGGTGAGAACGATGGGACTAGAGAGAAGGTAAGAGCTGGATTACTCGGCAAACCGAGAGACTCGGCGGGTACGTAGATACCGCGGCATCGGCCTCCGGCGGTGTTACACCATGGCTCGGTTTGGATTCTACCGCGACTCGCGAGAATCATATCCCGCTGTTTTCCCAAAAGATCTACGAGCATCAACTATCGTTCTACGTTCTACCGCCTCCTATCGCCCGCGTTTATTTAACTGTGTCTACTTGACATTACGTAATTAAATGCACACACGTTACGGAGAACCGCCGCTCCCGCGTATATTAATCCGTGAGAGATACACCGCGGCGACGGCCACGAGTGTTTTTCTATTTCTTAAAAAAATTGAAATAAAGTGCGAGGCGAAGAAACGCGCGGTTGACGTGGAAACATCGCATGTTGCCGCTGCTCGTGTCTACGTTTTATTTATCGCCTGTTAACCCGCCGTGACTGTGGTCGACGTAATCGCAAGGTCATTAAAGTCATTAAACTACTACGACCAGCGCAACGCCTCTACTCCTACGCTCTCGCTCAGCCTTTGCTTTTATTCCGGTTCTCTTCGCGCCGTTCGTTCCGGCATTGTTAGTTTTGTTTAGGGCCCTGCCGGTGGCAAAAAATGTTTTTTAACAGGACGGAGCACATGGAGAAATGGCACAATCATTTTCACAATGTTGATGTTTATAATTTAACCTCAATCCTTTTCCCTGGCGACACTCTGTCCGAGTGACGAATTTAATGGTTCTCTAGCTCTCGCGCGAATGGAGCAACGGAGCCGTAAAAAATATGGAAAGCTTTTAAAGCATTTCGCGAAACAAGATACAATGAAGTATCAAGTATCGTTGTAAATGAAACAGGGGGATACAG
>SMSR01016140.1:109918-122582 GCA_019453355.1 Ceratina japonica | reverse complement strand
CCGGGAAGACTAAAATGTGCCCGGTTTGAGGAAGCTGGAAACGCGGGTTCGGTTAGCGAACGTCGGACAGCTCCGAGTCTAATGAACGAATGGGGTCTCCGCAAAAAAGTAAAAGACGATAAAAAACCTCGACGTCGCTTTTGCGGTCAGTTACTTTCCACCCGTTACTGTTCTTATTTTACTCGACTCCAACCTTATTACATCATAGATGAATTCCGGCAACAAGAAGAAACGTAAACTTTTCACGACTATCATTTGACTTCGGCATTGTTCCTGAAACCCTCTTGACTTAATAGACCGTATCAATTTCAAGTACTGCGTACGTACACTGCATACGATGTACTCCGTCGTAGATAAAAGAGAGAAATGAAGGTATTGATGAAACGGAGCTGAAATTTACATTGAAACCAGAATGAACGGGAATAAAAGGAAATGTAATCCAATTATGGGTAATCGTAGGGTTCCCTCGAAACTCGTACCCCCATTCAGGTGAGATATCGAGCGATTAAAAATAATATGCGGGTGCGCGTGATCGGAAGTATGCTCGCGTGTAAGCCAACATGACCCAAGCACGAGCCACAGCTCAGCTATGATTCCCGCTTTTCCACCTTACTATGTCCC
Source organism: Ceratina japonica (assembly GCA_019453355.1). Lineage (NCBI taxonomy): Eukaryota > Metazoa > Arthropoda > Insecta > Hymenoptera > Apidae > Ceratina > Ceratina japonica. Next base: position 121,961 of record SMSR01016140.1, on the reverse strand, counting down.
CGACCGACCCTCCATGGAACCAAGTACCAACCCCTTTCTCGAAGCCGTTCGTGCGTTAACTCTACACAAAGTCCATAATGTGCGATTCATCGACGAAATGAATCCTGGTGCAAACACGTTATATATTAATATTACACGGTAAAGGCGAATACTTTACGAAATATGCATTTATACCTTTTTGATTTCTCGTCAGGAAACTACATCTCAACTTCGGTGAACGTTACCACGGTTGGGCTCCGTAAGAATGAGATTTCCGATTGCTAGTATCAGATGGGGGATGAAAACAACCAGGGCTACGGACGGTACGGGGTCGTGATACGACTTCACCGCTGATAAAGCGGCGTTTGAACTCCACCCACAACGGGTTACGTCACGGTCGGTAATCTGATCGTGGACGCCGGTAAAAGGACGCGTGGGCGTCGCGACGCCAGCGTCGGTGTCGGTACTGACTTACCTTCGAACCTTTTACGTACTCCGATTGGTAACAAAACGCACAGGTAAAATATTTTCACAATACTATGAAAAATTGCCTTTCCACTTCACAGTTTGTTTTCAAACGTAAAAGTTTGTTGAATTCGCAATTGATTTTCCTTTAAATTAACGATCGATGAAATATCGATCGTTTAAGTATCTCACGCTTGACGTGAAAAAATTTAGTTCTAATATGGTAGTTTCGCGCATCGTGATATTTAATTTATAATACTGATAAGATATCGTACTGCTCGAGAGCGAAGAGTCTACTGTTATCGTTGGGAATATAGGGGGCATATACATTTATGATTTAATCAACTGACGTAAAAAGCTGTGATGCTTAAAAATAAATACATAACAAATGTGTACGATCTGTTGCTTCACGATCGTTTAAAACACAACATGATTTTGATAAAAACAAAAGATCAGCAACCAAATCAAATACGTAAAATAATAGATTCAAAGAAACAATCTTAAAACTATTGAATCATAAGTGTGTTGAAATATCCAGTAACATTCTACATAAGTAAATTGAACATCTTATCATGCTACTGCGTTCTGCGAACAGCTCATATGTTGCCAATTGCAATAAGCATATGCAAAGGTTATCAATTACGCTCACGAAGTATTACATCAATTACGGCGAGAAGTGTATTTAATCAAGTGCATTATAGAAACATTATTCTGTACTATGAACTGTATCATAATTAATTTTAAAGGAGAAATGTCACTGGATATAAAAATAAAAAGTAAATGAAGAAACAAAACATACGTTTGTCTGCAGATAATGTTCGAACGTTTTGGCACATCCCCTCCTGGGACTGTTCAGTCAGTACGCACCTGTATTCTCTCTCAATACGTCCTTTCTCAGCTTTTCTGTAAACAAAAATGTAACAACGTTAATGTCAATGAAAGTGTTCATCAAATAAAACATTCTAACTACACCGACTGTTTATTTTCCCCTGTGTCCCACTAACGTAAACGTGGTAACGTAAGGACACGTAAAAACTTGCACAGTATAAAAAATACGGTGAAAAGCATTGCGAGATACGAGAGGTTATATGTACTGACGCGATTAATTGACATGGGACGCATGCCTGGCTGTGCACGTTCCATGTTATTTGTATTATTGTATCTTCGCTGAAACACGGCGCATAGCGAGACACGATACTCATTTGACAATTTGGGAATAGATCGCGGTAAAAAACTGATTGTTCGCCTTGTTTAAAGGGCATCCATGAAAAGGAACTACGATCACAGGATAGCAAAACACTTACCACTGTTTTCGTATATACGACGATCTAGCGAAGGCTAACATCTAATTCCCACCGTCACATTGTAAACTAGCGTACACTGTACTTATTTACTACACAATTACTTAAAAAATTCGTGTAAAATATATAAAAAAGGCAATAATTAGGAAACTGACAAGTAAGTCGTCATAGCGGTTTGGTACTGGGCGGCCATGTTGCTTTTATTCGTTTCAGGAGGGGGACGCGAGCTGGACGGGGTAAGTAGTGCCATCTGCCACTCCCTGTAGGAACTACATTTTAAGATGCGTCGGTAACCGCAAATATGCGTCGGTAACCACAGAGACGCGTCGGTAACCTCAGAGATGCGTTGGTAACCGCAGAGATGGGTTAGTGACCGTATGTGTGTATTCCGAAAATTTGAAAAATACGATTCGAAAAATATCATTTAAGAATATAAAAACGAAGCTTTCGAGGTTCTAGTATTAAAAGATACGTGCGCATTCATCTAGTTCGCCTTTTAAGACATTTAAACAAGTATAATTGAAGATAAGGAGAGCGAAGATTTCAAAATAATTTTGACGTATATGCGTACACATGAAGTCTTCCACGATTCGAATAATTAGTAATTATTAAAGTGAAGAGTATTATACCTGATTATACTAACTTTCTATGATCTTTCTAAAGTATTGGATGTATAATTTTGGAAAAAAGAACAGCTCGTATTCCTGCCGGCTCGGACTTCGAACGTATTAACAACGTTGGCAGCAGTTAGCAGCACTGGTCAGGCAGGACCACGAGCGGGACGCAAAATGGCGGGACGTTCGCACGGAAGGTGAGTTATATTCGACACTCGAAAAACATTTCAATTTGTAGTTAAATAATTTAGTTCCCGATATTCTTTCTACCTAACGTAGTAGATGCATAATTTGTACATAAAAGGAAGAAACATAGGGCAAAGTGCCGGCTAGCGGGTACTTTGTAGACAGGTCAGTCATTCGTACTCGAAATGTAACAAACATTATCGTTTGAGATAAAATCTCATATTCCNGCAGGTCAGTCATTCGTACTCAAAATGTAACAAACATTATCGTTTGAGATAAAATCTCATATTCCCTTAATAAATGATGATCGCTGTTCTCTGTAGAACACATTATTGTATACAGGTCAACAGAATGCTCAATATTTCATCGAAGCTAGAATATACAGTAAGTTGTTGATTCAGAAAATTGTTTAGTTTATTGGCATAATTTAGTGGTTGATGTGAAAGCATAAACAGGATGCTAATTAGGACAGAAATGTTACATAAATCAGGGAACAGAATCAGGAAAGTAAATAAATCAATAATAGATTTATTTGTTGTTATCTATAAGCCATAAAAGGTTGGACGAAAATGATTCTCGACGCTGAAGGTAGATGGCGAGACGTACCCGAATCGACATCTTGTTCGAGATGCAACGTCAGAGAGTGCGTTGTGTTTACAAAGTGCAAATTACCACCGGCAGCTTTGAAAAGTCTTTGGTAAGTCTTTTTATATGGAATTGAAACACGTTTTGCAATACGTAGCGCGTAAGACTTCGACACACAAATGTTTCATTGAATAAACTGTGCGAACACGTTAGTTATCAAAGTCAGAACTTTGACTTCGTTGTATGCACAAAGACCATCGTGTTAAGAGTTAAGAGTCATAACGTTAGTTCGGTTATCCGTTAGCATAGGGAAGCAAATAACTTGTATAACGAACTTTCGAACGAAGTTTGGTGACTCCCTGCTTCGATTTCAGTTCTCGCATAGCTCGTTTAATTAGTGTCAACAATTTTCAGATAGTAGTTGATTCGGCAAATTTCTCATTTCCTTCTTAATGCCTATTCACTACTGACAGTGTACTTATTTGCATAGTGCAGTGGCAGTTCGTTCGGATCCTAATTGGCGAGGATGACTTTTATGGCACGAACACAAATGGATATTAAGGTAAGTCGAGGACATCTAAATGACTCTGTCCAATTTCCATTAATAATTCCGTTCGAATATCAAACATATTGCAAAAGACTTTAATGCGGAGGTGTACTTCCCTGTTGGAGGACGGTACACCGGAAGCGTAGCAAACTTGCGACGGGGCCGGAGTTTAAAACTCGGATAAATGTGTGCGACCGTGTAGCGTAGCAGTCTCTTTCCATGTTTCTGATTACTTTACAAACTTTTGCACGAGCTCGGGCAATGCAAGGAGAGCTTTTAGATGCTTATTCCCAGTGTGTGCCACGTAAATCATGTTTTCAGAACCGGTATTGTACGATATTTTCATTACACGCTGCGTGTTTTCATGCCGAAATCCCGTGCGTGATTCGACTAACAATCAGGGGTAAATGAATTTTCCATGAGATCAGTAGAAATTGTTTATTTATTTATTTATAATCACGAGGGGGAAAATTATGCAGAATATGCGAATAGATAGGTACGTAGAACCGGTTTGCCGAGAAACCTGTCGCGTTCGCGTGCATATCAAATGCAGATCGCACGATTCCATACATGCCGTTGCATATCTTATTCAGCTTAAAACAATAGTTTCTCATACTTGTTAATAACGTGCACGCCTGTGTATACAACTACCGATTCCCGACCCAAGTTTCCTACCTCGCAGTCTATCTCAGGGCCTGAATTTTTTAACTATTTCTAACACTGGTCGTCATGAAGAAAAAGTGTCGTATCAACATGATTTCTGAATATTTTCTATGAAAGCGCACTCGGCGCTTGCACAATGTTTACGGACATCGTAAAACGAACAAACAAAGGGTGAGGTAAGAGTAACGTCTAAATTGAATAATAAATTAAGATAATTACGGAGAAATGATAGGTTGTTCGGTCTGTATCGATTGTCGTTTGAATCGTGATAAAAAGTCGTAAGCGACGTACCTACTGGCACGAATGCATAATTAGGAGTTTAATACGATAATTTCGTAATTTCCTCACGCGTACACGTATCCCAGCAATTTCGTAAGGCATTGTGCAAGTTTATGCAGCCGAGTGCGTGGCAATTTTACCGTGCGCCGAGTCCGCGCGCGTAACCATTATTTCTTTATGAAATTTACATACCCTCTATCCATTACTTTAATTATTACTGTTACTACTTTACGCCGCATTACGGGATAAACGAGAGTCTTATTATAAAGGAGATATATTAGTCATTATTTTATTCGAGCAAGCGCGCCCGTAAATTTGGTAGACCATCGACCATCGACCTTAACGGTTCGGTGACCGATTATTCTCGCTGCTCGAGAGACCGCCTCTTACCGTCCTCGATCGCCGCGAATTTCGTTTCAAACGAACGAAACTAACTGATTTCCCACGGGATAAATCTTTGGGTAAGCCGTGGAACCTTACTGGAAATTCGACGTAAATCGATCGCAAAAGCCCGGATGCGATTATGGACGAGTTGCCATCGATTCTTAATCTCGAATGGTTCCTTAAACTCCGTCGGAGCCGTTTATTCGATTCATTTTATTCCCGCAGTTTTGCCACCTACCCGTGCCCCCTTTTTTTTCTATTTCTTATTGTCCGCGCGCGCCCGGTATATCTTTCGGGCCGACGACGACGACGCGACCGTTTTGCTCTATTTCCCGGAGCCATCCGACACACGTGGAGGGACGAGAGACACGTGGTGCTATGTGCTCCTCTGTGCTCTGTGTTCCATTGCTTGTCGGGAGATTTGTATCTGTAAGCTGCTCGAGGCAACTCCATCTTGAAATGGCCTCTATTCCGTTCCACTAATCATATCGGAAGGGATTTACGCGTATAGGGACTAATTGGCTCCGAGCTAATTTCCTACACCCGTTTCAGTCGGATCCAATCTTCGATCCATTCAGACGACAAAAGCGATTGTTTAACTTCTGACTGGCGTATTATCTTTCAAATCCTTACGCGACGCTTGATCACCCCGCGATAAAAAATTTGATTAATTATTCCGTTTCAACGGAGGGAGAGGATTTAACGAGGCCGGTTCAAAATTCTCTCTGCGAGATATTTCAATTTCCGCAGTACGTATCGGGAAACTGGCGATATAACAAGTACGAGGTATTACGAAATGTTCGCGAGAGCTTGGCTATGTTCGGGAGTCGCATACGTGAGAGATCGTCGAGTGGTTCGAGAACGCCACCCAGTTCCAAATACTCACTTTTCAAGGTGTTTAGCTTGGAGCGAACGGTGGTTACGTTTGAAATAAGACGAGTTCCAAAATCTAATTCGAAACTTCGTCAAGTTTTTAATTATAGATGTTCGAGAAAAGACGTTTTATCGACGAAGTGACACCGAGCGAACGGTTCCCGTTTCTCAAGGAGACAGAGACCGTCCTAAATCTATGAATCGTAACAGCTACAAATAGAGAACCGTTGTTCACGATTCGAAACGTGTTTATCCAAATTCTCATGCGCCTCGTAGCCACGTGTGAACGAACTTTTCCCCGTGTACCGTTGTTCGGCCAAGTTTCGAGACAGAGACGTAGGAAGAAAGTTTCTCGCGCTAAAGTCGAGGCGCGGGAGAGCACCGAAGGGAATCGGGGATATTGTCTAGAATCGCGAGAACTTCTTTTTTGTTTGCAACTTCCATTCATAGCGTCACGTATAGAAATTTATTCTTCTTAACGACGCGGCGGTCTTCCGGCTGTGTATCACGAGTTTCGGGATGTCCGTCACGTATCTTTTGAAAGGGTAACGCGGTACGTGTTCGGTCAGCTTGGAAATGAAACCGGAGAGAGGGATTTTTGAACGTATCGAAAGAAAAAATAGAGCGTGGCGTATCCATTCCGGAATAGATGCTCGCCGGGTCGTGTTACACCTTCATCGTCCGAGGGTGCGAGGGGGCGGGTGTCGGCGGCGGCAGATCGATGACCACGCGAGGGTGTTGAACGCACGTGACGTCACGACACATATACAGCGCTACGAAATCGGGGTTAGACAAGCCTAAGCTCGGTACACTGCTTAGAGCGACCGGCGTCTCTTCTCTATCCATCCGGTTGTTCCGGCTCACGTTTTACCGCCTTCCACCGGGGGCGGTTCGTTCGCCGGGAACGGGAACGCGTCCACGAGCGACAGAAACAACGTTGTTCCATTACAACGCGTTATTACATTTGACGCACGTACACACACGCGAACGAGAGAACTCTAACGCAATCGCGTATACGCAGCAGGAACACCGGCCGCGTTTACTTAGTTATGCATTTTCACGGCGGTCGCAAGCTCGAATGATCTTGCGCGTTCTCCCCCGGGGTGGAAACCGTCTATATCTGTACGGTACGTATGCATGTATTCGGGTGCGAGCAACTCGGCTACCGCAGCCAGCCCTCGGAGCAGCGTGTATCAGCTACAGAGACGGTCTTTTTGGTACTCGGTGGTCTCCACGCTCTGCTGAACACTCACTCTCCGACCTACTAATTTAGCGGATTAATTAGCCGGGACACTAAGACTCGCCGGGAAGGCGGAAATCCAGACGTCTCGACGGAAAATTTCTGTCGTATTACCGAATCTCCAGGTTTTCTTCGTGGCGATCCTACGCGAGTTTGAGTAAACTTTGGTAATCGGATTAAAACGTTAATCGGACTGGCAGCCAGCGGAATTACTTCGAAACCGGATCTCGCTTATACGTAAAGTGGATCGTTAAATTTCGCGAGGGTCTCCGATCATCGTAGACGCATCGATCGTACACGGGATTTATCGATGAGTAGCATAATTCTATACCCGCCTAACGAGGTTTAACATTGTAGATTATGTTTGCCAACGATTTCGGAGCGGCTAGATAATTATATCGCTGTCAGTCGATAATTGAGTAGCGTGCGTGGTAGTTGTAAAGCAAAGACTCGTCCATTATCTAGACTCTCATTCGATTACGCGTGTAGTTCTTCGTGCAAATTTCAAATTGTTTACCGTCCAGATTCGAAACGCGACCGGTATAAAATATTGAAACCCGGCTCGGGCTCGTAAATCAAAAAACGTTGGGGTGGAAACGTTGTTATCGATTAACCTCCTTTCCCGGAGAAAGTTCGCCTGCTTTTCCGAAACGGGAACTCTTTCCCGCGTTTTTTTTTTTTGACATCGATTCGACTGCGGCACACGTTGCCACGCGCGATCCCCACAAAACTCGCACCTTCCGCGCTCCGTATCGCGCGAAACAGATTTCACGCACTGTTGTGTTACGACGTAATCGCGTTAATGATTTGCAGGGGCATCCACGCTAATGATCGCTCTTCGACGCAGAAGGGCTGTAATTCCGCCTCGCGATTAACCGTCGGAGGTCTACCGATGTGATACCGGAAACGCGTTCATTTTTTTTCCGAAATTACGATCGACTCGAGAACGAACTGAAAATTCTCCTCTCCCTATCGATTGCGCGAGAATGTTTGCGAATATTGCTAGAAAGTCAGAACGTACACCTCGTTTGTCTCCGTGATAAGCGTTATAAATTATAGGATGTATCTATCTGTTCCCTCCCGTTCTCTTTCTCTCTCTCTCTCCTTCGCCGGTGATATATTCTTCGCGCGAAATTACCGAAAAAGGGGAATACTTTGAACGCTGTGTTTCATGCCCCGAAATACCGGGTGTACGCGCATCTGTGATATAAATAATAACGATCTGGAAAATTACTCCAGGCGTCGAATGCGGGGGAAAAAATGGAACGCAAGGATATTTCTCTGGGAAAAAAAACTGGATTTTTTTTTTAACATGCGAGATGTTGATTCACGGCAATTTCGAAAATGGACGGAGTAATTGTTACACGGGTAATACCGTTCGCGTTGGCTTTCGATACAGCGTCACGGGTAGAGCTTTAATCAAGCAGGCATTGTGTCGGTGACAGTAATAGCGTAAATGGCGAAGAGAAGACTACGTTAGAACTAATGTGACTCGCCGAGGGAGGATTGGCCGGAGGCAAATATCGAAATATTCAAATGCGTGGATCGATAATATGACACACGTGTTCCTCGTGTTTAATTAACGGCGATTCTTGACGGCGACCGTCGAACGTTGACCGTCGCCGAAACGTTTGAACGGAAAAGATTGAGCACGGGAAGTTGGGGGCAGCGGCATTAAAGCTCGACGGCTGTTCTCGTTTTGTTCCATCGCGTACGATCAAAAGAGCTGCTCTTAAGGTAAAAGATTTCATCGAGTCAGGTTTCGAGAAGATACCGGGCCGGCTGTAATTCCGCCATACGTAAACGTTTGCGGAAGTCGAGTAATAATATCCGCCGGTGAAAAGTAAACGTTTACGAAGAAAAGAAGAGTCGGTCGATACGGTAAACAGTAATATAAAGCGTATCGTTGGCTCCCGTGGCACCCCCGGAAATTATAATAACATAATAAGACGTAGCTCCGCGTCGAAAGTTGGCTTTGCCCGGGCACACGGGTTTACGCCGAGAAGTATTTCGGAAGTAGTCGCCGGGTTCGATCATCGATTTCCCTTTCGATTCGTCTCTGCACTTAACTGTACGGAGACAAAAGCCCGGGAACGGGGAGGGAAGATAAGGAATACGACTCTGGCAGAAGAGTGTAGTGCACCGAAGAAGCGGTAGACCGGATTAGCATAGATATTGAGCACTCGACGGTCCGGCGGGGGAAAAACATTTTGGACTTCGTTACTGTGTTAGCTCACCCATCACTTCTATCCGCCGTTTCTCTCTCTCTCTCTCCTTCGCGAAAGTATCTGCAAATAGATCTCCATTTCTCTTTTCCCCGCGTTCCCGATAAATCGTTTCGTTTTGCTCGCTAGGCGACATGCAAATGCCGGTACCAAATTCATTTGCCCCGTGGAAAATTCCGAAGGTTCTACAAGTCCGTCGGAAGATCGTCGATCGGCCGGGATATCGTTCGAAAAAATACGGGCGGGGGTGGGTGCCGGGGCGGGCGGGGAAAGTTCGGGCAAAAAGGTTCTAATGACAGGTCCGTGATTAAAGTTCAGGGTTACGCTGCGCATTCGCGATAATGAGAAACTCAGCCAGAAGTCCGAGTTTGCTCGTGCAGGTAATCACGGAGGTATAACCGCAGAGTGTAACGAGTTACAGCAGTTGGATCAAGCCGCCATCTGTTCGGTATCCGTTTCAAGCCTCGTCGACCATTTTCCGAGCTTCCTGTTATTCCGGGTTTACCATATGATGTGTGCCACGCAAACGGGCAACTGGGAATTTCGCGCGAAGTACCGCAACTAAAAATACGTTGCTACGAGATTAAAATTAATTGAAACTGGTTCGCCGGAAAGGAATCGCCACTGGCCGGGTTGACCACCGCTGGCATCGAATTAGCGGCAGCTCCATTATTTAAATTCAACGGATATAAAAGAAGGATCAGCGTTAAGTCGCACTCCGAGATATTGGCTGCCGAAGCTCGTCTGCGCGGGCCGCCCCTTTTCTCGAGAGGCGAAGGTGCGAAGGAAATCTGGTAGAGATCTGCCTAATAAAATTCTGCCAATGGAGAGACGAGCGAGATATTCCGTACGCGTTATCCTATTAATCGGACGCGGGGATAAATACAATTCTAATTGAACGCAGTTGGGAAGAATTGAATTGTCGCGGAGGTACAATGGAAAATCTTAAATCGATATATCTGATTCCGATAGTCGGGAAAAATAAGCGGTACTGTCTCGTTTCCCGGGGCCGTGGCTGGACCGGAGCCAGGAAATCGCGAAATTGATAAAATTTGCCAAGTAGAGCCGGCGTGTTCCTTTTTCTAGCTCGCTCCGGTAAGATGGTAGTTCTGCTGGGTCAACAAACCTTCTCGGGGGAATTGGCAAATTGTCACGACCATCCTAACATATATTCCCGCGTTCATTATTATTTCCCGTCCTGTACGATCACCGGATTGTCCTACTTCCGATTTCCATTTTTAATTTCAATATATACGTCAGCTTTAGGACGCTTCCTTCTCTCGCCGGCCGAAACTTCGACATGAATATTCCATATTTCCGATATTATATTTCATTTATTCATTCACACTGCCCAGACATGTCATCCGGTCATGCATTTTGCAATAGCCAAAGACGTATAGCGTATGAAAAAAATGGCACGGCTCGCTCGTTCGTTCGTTTGTCCACGGTTTATGATGGACCGTATCAAAGTATATTTCGTGCAAAGGCACACGCGTAGAAATAAACGCCATATCCTCGGCGTTGCGTTGCCGTTCCGCGGCCAGCATTGCCCGTTTCGCACCGGCGTAAACTACCTAACGGCTGCCTTAAAAAAAAAAAGACCGGAAACGGCGGAACCGGGAAGGGAGGACAGCCGGCGTAATAAGCCGGCCCGAAGAAATTATATTTTATGATTGCCGCAGCGTTTAAGCCGCCTACGGCGCGACGCGATGCAATGCACGCGCGCAATTATTCCATGCATTCTAAGCTGCGATTATGACTGTTGGCCTGAGCCTCAGCTACCACTCTCGACGCCCTTCCTCGCATTTCATTATCCATAAATTCGAACTACGTATACCCATTTTTTTTCTTTCGCAACTCGACGATTTCCGCGCGACGTACTTCTCGTCCGTAGCTAAAACGTCGTGGAGCATCTACTACACATTTTCATAGAACGTTATCTCCTTATTAAGCTAAAATTCTGCATGAACGTAGAGAGAGAGAGAGAGAGAGAGTAATTGTGTTTTATATTTGACGCATAAAAGCTTCGCAGGGATTTAGAACTGGACCGCGAATTTTCCACGGTAATTAATTTCGATGGATATGTTTTTCATTCGCATGAAATCTCTCGCGTAACATTTAATTATCCTTTGAGCGGATGCACACCGACGCATCGCCGGGCCACGATCACCGATTTTTCCTACTGTTTCCTACGAGGAGGATTCTACCACCGTTTTTGCTACTTCCTCTTTTCATTGGAACCTTTCCCTTTGCAATCTCTGATCTCGCGCACGAGGGAGATTCGATCCTTTGTTGCCGATGAACCGGACGCCAAAGTTCTCGTCAACGTGAACCAGCTTTCAAGATTGCCTACGGTGTCGCGTCACGGTACAAAATCGGGATCCTCCTAGACTCTAGACGATATTGCCAACTTCCTTTTTCCCCTCCCCCACTCCCGTTCCCGTCGCCGTCCGTGCACCGTCGTTGTTGGACCGTCTTTGGAGTAGAGCTTCGATAAAATTCTTTTCCTTCCTTTCCAATTTCTTATTCCCCCTATTTTAGAAATCGATTATTTCAAAGGAATCGATTCCGACGATTCCAAACAGTGTCGACTTTGGACGAGACTTCAAAGAATGCGGCCGGTAATTACGACACCGGGTTCGCGATGCATTAGGATCGAAAATCTATGAAAACTGTCGAATCGGTGAGGGAGGAACGGCGGG
>SMSR01016140.1:35564-109266 GCA_019453355.1 Ceratina japonica | reverse complement strand
AAAAAAAAAAAGACCGGAAACGGCGGAACCGGGAAGGGAGGACAGCCGGCGTAATAAGCCGGCCCGAAGAAATTATATTTTATGATTGCCGCAGCGTTTAAGCCGCCTACGGCGCGACGCGATGCAATGCACGCGCGCAATTATTCCATGCATTCTAAGCTGCGATTATGACTGTTGGCCTGAGCCTCAGCTACCACTCTCGACGCCCTTCCTCGCATTTCATTATCCATAAATTCGAACTACGTATACCCATTTTTTTTCTTTCGCAACTCGACGATTTCCGCGCGACGTACTTCTCGTCCGTAGCTAAAACGTCGTGGAGCATCTACTACACATTTTCATAGAACGTTATCTCCTTATTAAGCTAAAATTCTGCATGAACGTAGAGAGAGAGAGAGAGAGAGAGTAATTGTGTTTTATATTTGACGCATAAAAGCTTCGCAGGGATTTAGAACTGGACCGCGAATTTTCCACGGTAATTAATTTCGATGGATATGTTTTTCATTCGCATGAAATCTCTCGCGTAACATTTAATTATCCTTTGAACGGATGCACACCGACGCATCGCCGGGCCACGATCACCGATTTTTCCTACTGTTTCCTACGAGGAGGATTCTACCACCGTTTTTGCTACTTCCTCTTTTCATTGGAACCTTTCCCTTTGCAATCTCTGATCTCGCGCACGAGGGAGATTCGATCCTTTGTTGCCGATGAACCGGACGCCAAAGTTCTCGTCAACGTGAACCAGCTTTCAAGATTGCCTACGGTGTCGCGTCACGGTACAAAATCGGGATCCTCCTAGACTCTAGACGATATTGCCAACTTCCTTTTTCCCCTCCCCCACTCCCGTTCCCGTCGCCGTCCGTGCACCGTCGTTGTTGGACCGTCTTTGGAGTAGAGCTTCGATAAAATTCTTTTCCTTCCTTTCCAATTTCTTATTCCCCCTATTTTAGAAATCGATTATTTCAAAGGAATCGATTCCGACGATTCCAAACAGTGTCGACTTTGGACGAGACTTCAAAGAATGCGGTCGGTAATTACGACACCGGGTTCGCGATGCATTAGGATCGAAAATCTATGAAAACTGTCGAATCGGTGAGGGAGGAACGGCGGGCGGACGCGCGAGCTTAACCGAGCTTACGCTCGTGCGCTCGAAACGCGTCATCGTAGAGTGGCTTGGAAAATTGCGCGCTGCAATACTGAATTAAAGTTCGGTGATGCGTGAATCAACATTGCAAACGATTTGGGATCGCTTTAGGGGTTTCGCGGACCGATGGAGGGGTGACCTCCATTATCCGAGACAAAGTCTTTGTTGTAATTTCACGGCAACCGTTTCAATTCGTACATTCGTCGCTGTATAGGAAGCGGGACTGTCATTATTATCACTGTCCACAGATATTAATGAACGGAGCCCAATATAATATTTAGAATTCTTTCAAACTCGATTATATCTTTGATATTAATTTAGTGGACGGGTTTCCAATTGTTTTTCAATATTAATTCGCGATCCGTCAGTTAGTTCGTAAACTCAAGATTAAATTAAGTGAACGGATAAAAGAAGGTATTAATACTCGGCTATCTATACATTTGCAGAATCGTTATTAATGAATATTTTAAAACCCGAACTTTGATATTCATTAATTTGAAATTAACGTTCGACTCTCGAGTTATCTTTTGGTATTAATTCGTTGGGTACACAACAAGATAAAATTAAACCTAATATTAGTTGTCTTTATCGAGTTTCGTTTCGGGCGTAGCTTTTCAAGGAGATAACGCTATTAATTTATTACTTCGGTAATGTAGAGCTCTCTTTGTGGAGAACGGAATCTCGTATATCGCAAATTGCAATTCTTGTTATTAAATATCGTAGCTTTGATCGCGGTTGTCACAGCTCGTGTTCACAGTCTGCTCTTCGATTCATTCGGAACAGTTTGACTTCCCTCCCGCAGTCATATCCAGTTTGACCCGATTCGCGAAACGTTTCCGGCTTATGGACCGTACAAAGGTAGCAGCGATACGGCGCGGCGGTATCGAACGCGATGGACGATTCGTAACGTCTCTCTGAAAATTAATTCCCCCGGCTTAATTCATACATATTGTATGAAAGGGAAGACCGAGGAAGACGCGGACGAATATCTGATAAGCCTTAAAGCTCGCGGGATGAAATGGAATGTTAAACTGACCTATTTGAGCCGGCGTATGTGGGCCAGGACGTCCGAATTCCAGCCTCGTGACGTCCAGAAAGAATAGCGTGAGAACGGTGCCCGCGGCAATTATTCTAATGCGAACCCGTTCCCCGTCAGATTCGCGTAAACTGATTAGTCGCCCGGAGATAAATTAAAACTGGGATTAGTCGCGTTATTCGTCATCGTTTGCTCGTATCAATGCCCCTTGAACGATTCATCATCGCGGCGCGAGAGTAATGAAAGACGCAGGGTTATAATTTGGAATAAGCAAGGATTTATGGACAGTCGTAAATTCATACGCGCAATATGAATTTTTTTTTTCTGTTACCATAGCCCGCTGTTCCGTTTTATTTTTTTTCGAATCCTCTCGGCGACCCTCTGACCTCTTGATGAATCGTCTACATAATATCATTTTCATTTTCGTTTCTCTCCCATTACCTCGTGCGCGCCATTTATTCGAGTTTTTTGTGAATCGAAGTAGCCCGGCGGAAGGAATCCGCGCTCTATCTAAAATGGAACATCGTAGCAAAGCGTCGCAGCTTATTTGTATGTCCGCATAAATTCTCTGACGCGGAAACCTCCTAATGTTAATTCGAAACAAAAGCATGACCGTTGCCGAGGATCCTACGGAGAGCCTAGCGCGAGAGAGGGTGGTCGGCGGTGGTCGTGAACGCGCGCACAGAGAAGCGAGGCAACCGCGTCGGAGGCGGAGGTTCCGGAAACGGCGACGGGGAGTCGCAGGGAATTGTGGGGTCTTGCAATGGGGTAGCGGCGCATTCGGTACGACAACGGAACCGGGGTTTTGTACGAGGGGGCGCGCGCCGGGGGTGAGCGGGGTTGGCTGGTCCCGCCCGGAATATCCACCGCAACAAGGTGCAGTTGGAAAAAGGGAATGACAAAATGAAGAAGAAAAAGAACGAAAAGAGTAGAAGCCGCAGAATCGGCGCATAAAAGCGGGCACGAACAGCCCCTGGAAGAATAAATAGTAAAAAATGGTTGCTCGACCGCGAATTAGAAATTTTCAGGTTTTCCTCGAAACGCCACCCCCCCGTCGCCGAACGGACCCGTGGAATTCAATTGCGCGGACGTTACGAGAAACACGGGTCGGGTTCGCGATTTAATGTCCATTTTTATAATTTCTATTTGGGGAGGTTTTGTAAAAATTTGCGGAACGTTCCGCCTGTACCGCTGATGGATTCGCGCCGAGGGCGTTCCCGAATTTCGCCGGAGAACCTCTCGCGCTTTCGTGCATTGTCGGTTCGAAAATATCCTATCAGCGGAAACCATCAAACGGAGAAATATTCGGTAGCTTCGATCTGGGGGAAAAACCGTTCCGCGAGACGAGCCAGTATTCCACGTTCTCTCTCCGGGAGAAAGAATTTCGGTAGAAAGAATATCTCCCCTTTAGTACGTGTTTCCGCTTCCCTCGCCTTGTTTCTTTCAAAGTAGCCGAGCAGTTGTTTAATTCGTAACGAGTTAGCTGCCGGGGAAACTTAACTGCAAGAAGCTTTCGTCATTATATCGGATATCTTTTCCCTTCCGTTTTCTCCCGGCCGCGAGGTCGAGCCCGAAGTTGCGATCCTTCTGGTACACCGCCGAGTTAACGCGTCTAACTGTGTTTCCGCGAACCGCGCGCTCTAACACTTATTTTATTATTTCATTCGAAGCCGTCTTCCGCGCTTCCACTTCGGCCTTATTTCGCGGACCGGGTAACGAGGATTTCCGTGTAAATTTCGCGTCGCCGCGCGCCGCGCCGCGCCGACTCGTTGATAAATTCCAGTCGCATCCATCATAGAAATTCAGGAACACGGGAACGCGGATATATATTCGCGTGTATATATGTTGTGTATCGTAGACCGATAACTCATTTTCCATCGGAGAATCGATTCGAGGAGAGTCGCGTTGATCGATTCAATGCTCGTGCCCGCGCGTTTAACGCGAGTGTAGCTACCCGTCGTCACGTGTCCCGTCGAAAATAAGTATCGTCTACTGATAAATGTTCTCGGAGCATTGGCGGTGAAACATGGTTAGCGCCGGGGTATGGGGAAATTCCATTGGCCTCGCGTAGATATTTTCCTCGATTCCCGTGAA
Organism: Ceratina japonica; assembly: GCA_019453355.1. Classification (NCBI taxonomy): domain Eukaryota; kingdom Metazoa; phylum Arthropoda; class Insecta; order Hymenoptera; family Apidae; genus Ceratina; species Ceratina japonica. The sequence goes on along the minus strand of SMSR01016140.1, from coordinate 104,989 downwards.
ACACGCGAGCACGAGCGAGCGAGCGGGCGGGCGCCGCCGCCGCCGCCGCCGCGCGCGTTACGGCCTCGACGTACCTCGCTACCCTCCTCCTACACATCACGCTCGCACGCCTATACGCGCATAGAACGAAGAGATCGCTTTATACCGCTTCGTTTCTACGTGCACCGTAAAAANCATTGGCCTCGCGTAGATATTTTCCTCGATTCCCGTGAAACACGCGAGCACGAGCGAGCGAGCGGGCGGGCGCCGCCGCCGCCGCCGCCGCGCGCGTTACGGCCTCGACGTACCTCGCTACCCTCCTCCTACACATCACGCTCGCACGCCTATACGCGCATAGAACGAAGAGATCGCTTTATACCGCTTCGTTTCTACGTGCACCGTAAAAATGCAAAGCAGGCTTGCACGTCGCCGCATACATCAGCGTTGTACACGTGCACACGAGACACCGGGACTCGGAGGGGGTCGTTTACCCTGCGCCTGCCACTCCGTTATCAACTTCGCTCCGATATTATCGACAAAAGGTAATTTTCCAAGGCACGCCGCAATTTGACGTCGAGTATTCCCTAACCGTGCCTGCCCGTACATCTTTCTCTTTGATCCGTTTCTCGTTCTCCACCCACGCCTCTCTCTGTTCGTCCCGCACGGGCGCGTCTCGGAACGTTCTCGGGTTATCGCTGATCGAGAGACCCGGCGATTATTCCGAGTTACTAATCGTCGGGGATCATCTCCGCGCGGAGACGTACGGGAAACCGGTCCTCCCCGGGTCGCGTTTAAATCGGCGTCGAGGTTAAAAATACGATCAAGTAGAAATGCGTCGCGCGAACAAAGGGGGGGTCTTGAAATATTCTTCTCGAAAACTGGGCGTTCCTCGGAAGGCTTTGGCGAACGATTAGACGTCGTTGCGCAATAAATAATAGATTCCTTTGAAAGACCCCGTTTAATATTTCAGCGATGTAGTTGCTTGTTCAAAGCGCGTCGCTTCCTTAGTGTATCTTCCGGGTTTTTCCGCCGAGAAACACAGAGGTCTGCATCTCATAGACGCGGAATCGATCCTTTGAATCTGCGAGTGCACGGGGGGGCCTTTGACTCTCGGTATAAACTGCTCTATGTAGCCGGGGACGAGGGTTCTCCAACGACCAGAAAACCTGACAAAGTACCTCGTTCGACTCCCGGCTCCCTTCGGTCCTCGTTCGGTTGCTCAAACGCGCGGTCAAGCCACGTTTCGCCGAGTTACGATCCCTTTGTTAGGTAGCCGCCTGTTACTTTAGAAGAATTTGATCGTCCGTCGCGGTCGCGATAAATCGGACCTACAGATTTTCATTTCCCTCCCCCGCCGCCGCCGCCGCCGATCGGCCGGCGACTCCGGCGAGGAATTCCACGTGTTTGCTCGGGCAAAAAATTGAAACGGTGCCATTAGGTATCTACTTAAGCAAATAGGGAACAAGGAGCAAGAGAGAGTCGAACGCGAGACGGCGGGGCGGACGCGGAAAATGAAGGGGTATCGAGGATCCCATAGGAAATCGTCGGGAATACCGGGTTCTATTCGAGTCTGACGGAACAAAGCCGGTATAATGGGCGAGCCGATGCACACGCAGCAGCCGTCCTGGAATTTCAGCTCGCGATACTACTTCAAACCCTCCGCCTCGGTTATTCTTGCTACGCTGTATTGGTTGTACACGCGGCCCGGGTATCTCTTCCGTGCAATACGGCCGTATTCAACGGAGTGGGAACGAGTCTCTCTCTCTCTCGCTGCCCGCCTTCCCGGTAAACTAGCAACATTGTATCGGCGATGCATCGAACGCGCGTGCCCGTTTTCGCGAGAGATTAGTCTTTGAACGGCCGCTAATCTCGTCCGGCCAGATCTTTTATTCGTTGCACGCGTATCGTAAAGCTCTCTTATTGCCCGGCGATATCCCTGCATCCCCGTGTCCTTTTGTGCGAAACGCAACCTCTCCTTATCGATTCGGCCGGACGATGTACGTCGGTTTCCGAGAGAACCATCGCCACACCACTGCTCTATGTATCTCTCGCGTGTTAATCTAACACATTTGTCTCGAGCCATGTACGTTTTCTTTATTTCCCGCGTTTAATTGTAAGTGGCAGCACTTCCCGATCGAGAATTACGAGAGGAAATAACAAGCAGAACGCGGCGTTCGTGGTTTCACGGTGGGAATCGTCGGTAAAAGAAAGTCGATAACGTGTGCGCACACGTACGGTCAGAAGTTTCCCAAGTGTTTATCGTTCATCGAAAAGTCTAACAAACATTCGAAATTATTAAACAAACGGACTGGCTCGATCGAAGGATCGTAGCAAATCGTACGTGAACGAATTAATTATGGCAAATTGTACGATGAATCATGAAGAAATAATTGGTGTAAACAATTATGAGAATAAAAAGCGTGCGTGTTCCGAGACTAGTGGGCAGGTGTGTAAGTAGGTTTCGAGTACCATATGGTACGGGTCCCAAGATTTTATATCGCCTGTATGGTCTCGATCACTTTTATCCAAGGCAATTCGCAGCCGTGCCGCATTTGCCCTCGGGTTCTTTCATTTCTTGGGTATTTTTCTTTGCCCGACACGGATTAGCGTTGCCAATTCGCAAATAGTTACTCGGCTCGCTTCCGTTCCCATCATTTTCAAAATGCACTCCGCGCAGATTGATACGTTTGAGTTAAAACTATCCGTCAACCGGCATCGATACGTATCTGTCGTTTTGTCGGATTCACGCTTGTTTTATCGTTCGCATTGCCGTTTGTCTATTCCGAGCGCCATTCATATTTGATATTGTTCGGGACAATGCAGCGAATTGCACGGTTCCGAATTCGTTAGAGAAACGCGGCTTCGTTCCGGCTAGCTTCTTTTCTTCATCGACGGTTCATCGATCAATACGAGTCCTCCTCCGGTTCCAGGAAAGGGGGGGGGGGACAGAGTAATTTGAATTTCTATCTTACTTTTCCATCCAACTTGTACATTTCATTATGTGGTACGTGTTCTCGTTAAATCGAATATCCTTTATTACGTCGGGCTAGACGAAACATCGAATACGGTAAATCGTGTTTATCACGGCCGAGCCGAACTTCCGTTTGCCGGTAATAATGGCTTGGTTACCGTACTTTGAAATTCGAGCAACGCTCTGCGAAACATAGAATATCCGACGAAAGTTACCGTACAACTTTATCGGGGTTCACCGTTCAACACTCGTTCCATACTCATCGCCGGGCATAATCCCGGCAATCGAAATTACGCCGAGCTTTTTACGATTGCGATCATTTTTATACGGGAAACCGGTTAAAGTATACTCGGGTCCGAGGGTGTTTTCCCTTGAACGACTCCCGAGGGTGGCAGCGAGAAAACGAGTAGCCGGGGAGAAAGTAAGTAGGCTGAAAAGGGGTACCAAAAAAGCAGATTGGGATGCAGAGACTTAGAGAGCGGATGACCTGACCCGAGGAGCTTTTATTTTTCTTCCAGTGTCATCTTTGCTTCGAGTACCAGGCCATGTGCCGAAACAAGATGGAAACTCCCTGTGTGTGTTCCTAGCGCGGCACGGTTTCCTCGAGCATCTCGCCTCTTTTATCCTCTACCCCTTTCGAGATGAGACGCGTCGCTTATTTTTCTCGCCCACCCTTCCGTTTTTATACCCCCGTCCACGATCTATAATTTCATCACTATTTTCCCATCTATCAAAAGATCGTCAAACATTACAAATTATAGACTGCTTCAGCCGAAAGATAATAATCGATCTCGAGGTTTATCCACGCAATAAATTATGGTCTCGCTTTTACTCATTTTTATATTAAAATTTGGAGAAAATAAGTGAATTAGAATTGCTCGGTTCTCATCTGATAATAGTAATCGGACACGTGCTGTAAGGCAGAATATCTGGAGCGTAGTACATCTCTATGCTTATCTCCTAAGACGTATGAAGGAGTGTACGTCCACGTCAGGTTGTACTTTGACCGGTGCCGTTTCGCTGACACAGCTTTATTTTATCTAACGAAATCGCTTCTCGTGCAATTTCGATATTTCACTCGAGAAGAGATATTAAGAATTTCTACCGAGGAATAATGTACGATCTCACCTCGCTTCAGAAATGTTCCATGTAGTATGTACCTAGCCATGCCCGCTATAAGTCACATGCAGTTACGACTCTATCGGACTCGGTCCTATTATTTTTCACCCTCGGCTTCGATCTTTACGAGGAAAACGCTTCGCAGCGTTCCCTTTACGAGAAGATTGGTTACGGGGAGCGTTCCGGCAGATCGAGCAGCGCCAGAAGATATGAAATCCGTACCAATTCCCCAGAGATTTTCGATCCCCGGCCTCGATAAATGCGTTTTGTCTTCGCGATCGAGCGGGTCGCCCGCCGATTTGCAAACACTCTTTCTAATCAACGAGCGGAATCGATATCTTAAGAGCAAGTGCTCGGAGAAATAAGAGAGCAAAATTGGAAGCAGAAAGAGGCGGGTTTCCATCTTTTCTGCAGCCTTTGCAGCACGAACGACTCTCAGCTATGTCGGAGGCGTGGAACGCTCGGCCTCGTCGACGAGCGAAAGTGTCGAACAGTGATAAAGAAAACGGCGAGACCTTATCGCGATTTGAAAGTTTTAGGACATATTATAAAATGTATAATAGAATGGGAGCGTCCCGGGAGTATGAAGATTGTTTATAGTCTTTCGTCCGAAGTGCAATTTTATCGGGACTGTTCCGGACTCGTATGATTTACTGTGATCTTTCAATAAGTAACTTTGAATAACGGGTTTTTCATTGGAGAGACGTTGTATCGTGAATATCGAACATTCCTGGATTCTATCCTCGAGAGATCCGGCGAAACTTTAGGTATATTCGACAAATTAGTTTCCACGGCGTAATTTGCTCGATCAAACTTTTCTATTCCAAGTTTCTCTCCACGTCGGGGCGATCGACTTTTTTTTTTCTTCGCTCCGTTTCGACGGGCGGAGTTTAGAATATTGGGAGATCGGAAAACTGACGTTTGCGATTGTCAATTACATTCGCGATCAGTTTTTAATTGAAAGTCTTGTTCCGTAGAACGGTCCGCCGTCTAATGACCGTAGTAATTCTCGAATTGGAAACGAAACGAGAATCCTTGGTTCGGCAGAATTGGGGCGCGTTCTACATGCATATATGCACAGATGATTTGTTATGAAACAGCAAAATCTTTCGAAGTCGAGCCACGATAAATCAAGTTTTTCGCTTTTATTTCGGATTGGAATCTTTCCGTGCACAGCCGAAACGTGTTGGATTTTTACGGGTCAGTAGCTTTCAGCTCGGTCTCGCTCGTAAAACGCGCGTGACTCCAAAATTGTTCGTATCACGTTTTGAACGATGTTTTATATTCAAAAGCGATGTTTCGTGTTTGTCCTTTTTCCCCTTTGTCTCGGCCCGGGCTATTCAAAGGCCAAATCTTATAAAAAAAATGCGCTACCCTCGAATCTCCGGTTTTACCGGGTTGATGGTTAAATAGAATTTTCATAAAGCGGATAACTTTTGTCGAAGATCGGATATGAACTTGAGAACTTTATGATTTAAGTGGATTCGGTACTCCACCGACATTCCGTAATACAATGAATATTCCATGTAAAGAATCTGAAAAATTTCTGCACCAGGAATCAACACAAGCTGCGCGTAATTGGATGAAGTAATCATTAGCCAGCGGAATTCATTCGCTTATAGAAAATGCATTTAACAATATGAGAAACGTCAAAAGTCAGAAAAAAATTCTCATCGTTAATCGTCGTATTTTATATAAGAGTCGATATAAGTCGTATTTTATATAAGAATATATAAGAGTCGACCTCTTTATATTTAGTGATCTAGAAATGATAGCTTCTATTAGACTGTCACTTATGAACGGTAATAGTACTCTGGACTATCCACTCCACCCCTAGGAACCTAATCCTTCTCTGTCGCTTTCGAATCGGCGGACGCTGTCTCCGATGCCTCTGGCGTTTCCGGCGCACCGTTGCGCATCCACCTGTCTTCCCACTCCATATCCAGGAGCGCCGGCTTTGTCGCGCGAATTCTCACCGGCATTGCTTCACGAGTTTGCCATACAGAGGACTCCGAGAGATTCCTCCGTAGCCTCTCCCTTTGCTTGTTTCGTTCCTTCGGGAAAAGAGCAACCCCTGCTGCTCCCCCGTCTCTCAGCTCGGACGCCTCATCCCGAAACGGAAACCAGGCTACGAGAGATCACCGCCATTGTGCACAGAGAAACCTCCGTACAAAAATCATACATCTTTCTCGAGTCTTAAAAAACCTGATCAAATACGGTGTTTGAAAACTTCTGATAAAATATTTGGCAACATTTTAAGTATTAAGATCGTTAGATTACGTATTGAAACGTTGCTAAAAGAAGAGACGTTAATTCTGTTTTGGCAATTTCTATTCTTTCGCTGAAGATGTTATATAATTTGATGAAAACTATTTGCGATTATGAGTTGGCCCAGACTGTGCTATTTAGAGGCTGCGATATTCATGAACGGAAGTGGTTTCCCTTTCGGGTCTCTCGAGTATCGAACAGGCTTTTAAGCAGGCGAGCTTTTAATCTTTTCGCGAGCGCGAAACCTTTTCGTTTCAAGATCATCGGTGTACATAATCGCGATTATCGCGGTTCCGAAGCGAAGCACCGGGGGGAATCGCGTTTCAGTTCGAGCACCGTGTCGCAAAAAGGCTTTTTTTCCGAGCGGGGCGGCGGCGGCAGCTTTACTTATCGTCTTTCGCCGGTTGCGTGTAAAACGCGTCTCGAGAGTCGGCGAGTGCCGGCGCTGTTCTTGAAATTTTCGACCCTCGGAATTTACTTTCGTGAACAACGAGTCGAAGGAGTCGATGGTGGCCGCGCGAACGGGACACGTCAAGTGGGGGAGGGTCGGAAAAGAGCGACGAAAGAGGGTGAAAACATTTTCGCTTAAAAGTTCCCAACGAAAAAGTTACTTCGAAACAAATATAATGGAAATTGCGAACAACGCCGTCGAACTTTGAGCAACTCGAAAGAGTGAAATTGAGTTTGCGATAAAAATCTGAAAGTCGGAATGCCGAGACGCGCGGCGGAAAGAGTCGGTCGCGAAACGTCTAACACGTTGTCGCGCTCGAACTTGATTAACGAAGAGCGGACCGTCGGAGAACCGAGGAAGCTCGGGAAATATAATTTGTTATGCCCGGTGAATGGGCGGCGGACAATGAGGCGACGGGGACAAAAGGAGCGAGGAAGAGAAGGCCCGGAATAAACGCGCGCCGGAGATATTAATCGATTTATTTGGCAGCATTTTAATTTCATGATGTATGGGCCGGGGGCTGCTGACGATGCAACGATTTCAGTTCCGGCTAATGACCGCCGCGCCGGCCAAGAAAATTTATCGCCGCCGGTCGCGTAGAAAAAATAAAAACGTTTCAAGGTAACCGCGGTTGTCCGTGTTCAACGACCGGTTTGGAAGAGTTCCAGGTAAAACGATCGGCCGCCGCGGAGCATTTCTATTAGATCTAGAAATAACGCGAATGCCAAAAGTAATTTAACACGGGCCCGTTCGTTATCTATTCATCGCGGTCGCCGTGCGTTGCCCGGAACAAGGGAAGAACAAGTGGAAAGACTGGCCGAACGTGGTATAATTAATGACAAGAAGAGCTAACATCCGACGTCTACCGATATTAATAGCTCCGCAGGAATAAGGGGTGGAAGTTCGTTAGTCGCGCGACGACTTCGAAGACTAATGACGAAACTTTTGTCTCGATCCCGGGGATGTACAGAAGACTTCGCCCGTGTTTCTGGCAAATAACGCTCGATTAACCGCGAGACATTTGAACTTGAGCACCGCGTTCGATCCGTCCTCTCCGACGAGCCAAAGATCTTCCCGCGAAAACATTTCTATCGGCGACGTCGTATCGGGTTTACCCGATCGGGAAATGATCACCGGGTCGGTCAGAAAAAATGAAATAAAATACAAGACCGAGCGAGACGTTCGAGTGGCCGGTCGTAATACTCGCGGAGCCTCCGCTACAATTATTGGGATAAAGTCGTGAAATGGCTTTCCTTCGCTCGACCGGTCCCGTCCGATTCCTTTCTGACTCTTGAGAGGAGAAAAATCATTTAGCCCTCTTCCCGAACACGACGGCGGCGACGGCGAGGCCGGAGGAGGATAGAAAAAGATGGCGGGCCATTGGCAGAACGTAATTGGTGGCATCTGTGACCTACTGTTCCGCGAAATTGATTCAAGTTTCGAGCCGGAGAATCGGGGCTAATTGGAACGGGTAACGAATCTCCCGGAGGAAAATCGCTACGATTTTTCTCGGCGAGCGACAAAGGTGACGTTCGCATACTCTTCACGCTCGATTAACGATTTTTTAGAATCGCGTTCGCTCTTTCGCTTCGGCCATCAATCAAACCGGTCCGACGTATCTGCCCGTATCCGATCGGCGTTTCCTAATTCCGCTGTTTCACGACGCTCGGACAAACGTCCGATGCATAAATTATGATCCGACGGTCAATACGGAAATAAGTTCAAGTAATTGGAACGCGTGGAAAACACGGAAACGCGGCGGACGAGCGCCGACGGATGAATCCCCGGGTTCTAATTTAAACGTATTCTTCGATTATTCGTCTTCTCGACGGCGAGGGATGAAACGGCGAACCGGCCGAGGTCGCGTCTGCCCGGAAGAGAGGGAGGACGCTCGGGCGCGCTATTAAATATGCCTCAGAAAATTAGATTTGAAATTCTTATTTTTCCGCGAGGCGTTTCTGGCGTGGCCGTGGCCCTTCCATCGCGACTTGCTCACGATCCTCCTCCTCCTCCTCCTTTCCTTTTTGTTCCTCCTTTCTCTCGGCGCGAGTTCCGCGTAGCTACCGTGGAGAAGATACGTTCCCGCGCCCGGGGCTAAATACCTGTGTCAGCATTGTTAAGGCAGCAGATACGGCTGACCTAATAGTCTTCAATTTTTACGCTTATGTACCTATCTCCACCGGCGAACTTTCGTTCTCTTTCAAACGCTTGTCCGCTTCACCTTTCTTGCTCCGAGCATCTAAAACGTTTAAGGTTCGGACGTCTGAAACGTCTAATGGAATTCCCTGCGGCTACACGCTAACGTGCTAACGCCGAGGGAAGATACCGCTCTCGCTTGTTTCCTCGTTTTTGTTTTCCTTCGACGGGGAAGAAAATCGGCCGGCGAGACGTATAGATAGGTAAATCCGTGCGACCGGATGAACGTGTATGGGTGAGCCGGGGAGCGTCGAAAAACGTTTTCGAAACTTGGAATTAAAAAGTTATCTCGTTACCGCGGCGCAATTAACGAGCGCTAGTGGCCGTGCTTATATTCGGTTTAACGATTCAAAAGGTTCGTTAACAAGCGTCACTTTATTTCGCGATAGGGGACGTTCGGTCTTCGCCGTTTAATCCCGGCAGTTTCCCTTTTTCGACGAGCACACGTCCGCCGATAAAGGCTCGTCCACGACGAAATCTCTAATTATCAGCCGCGAATGTGATTATCGGCGACGCGAGGTCGGGCCAGATGGTAGGTAGGAACCGTTCGACGACGACGAGGAGGACCTTGTCCTCATAATTAACGAGAATCGGGCTCGGGGCAACGTATCGGAAATCAAACTTAACCACCGGCGCGGTCGAATTTGCGGTCGAACGAGCGCTTCGCCGATTTTCTCCCGGCCGGTCCTTTATAAATAAGAGATCCCCTCTGTTCCGAATTTAAATTCATCGCGACTGCTGGGAATCAGACGCGAACGCGAAGACAGTTATCGAAGTAATTCGCTGAAATTATCTTGATAACTATCGCGTAGCCATTCGACGCTCGAAGCGCGATTAAACTTCGGGTGGGGGCGAAGTTTCCGGTAATTTGCAGCCGCGGGAAGTCCGCGTCGTCGATAATTGGAAGACCCTTCCCACCGTTCTTTCCCTCTCTTATTTCTTGCCGGCGAACCGACGGAGAAGAGGTGGAACCTCTCTTAAGGTCGGTCGATCCCTTAAAACGATTCGCGTCGTCCGGTCGGAATTACCTCGAACGTCATTTCACTATTTTTATTTACAATTAAGTTCGTCGTGCCGTCGGTCGTAGAAACGAAGAAAACCGAGTTCGCGCAAAGGGGAAAGANAGATGGCGGGCCATTGGCAGAACGTAATTGGTGGCATCTGTGACCTACTGTTCCGCGAAATTGATTCAAGTTTCGAGCCGGAGAATCGGGGCTAATTGGAACGGGTAACGAATCTCCCGGAGGAAAATCGCTACGATTTTTCTCGGCGAGCGACAAAGGTGACGTTCGCATACTCTTCACGCTCGATTAACGATTTTTTAGAATCGCGTTCGCTCTTTCGCTTCGGCCATCAATCAAACCGGTCCGACGTATCTGCCCGTATCCGATCGGCGTTTCCTAATTCCGCTGTTTCACGACGCTCGGACAAACGTCCGATGCATAAATTATGATCCGACGGTCGATACGGAAATAAGTTCAAGTAATTGGAACGCGTGGAAAACACGGAAACGCGGCGGACGAGCGCCGACGGATGAATCCCCGGGTTCTAATTTAAACGTATTCTTCGATTATTCGTCTTCTCGACGGCGAGGGATGAAACGGCGAACCGGCCGAGGTCGCGTCTGCCCGGAAGAGAGGGAGGACGCTCGGGCGCGCTATTAAATATGCCTCAGAAAATTAGATTTGAAATTCTTATTTTTCCGCGAGGCGTTTCTGGCGTGGCCGTGGCCCTTCCATCGCGACTTGCTCACGATCCTCCTCCTCCTCCTCCTTTCCTTTTTGTTCCTCCTTTCTCTCGGCGCGAGTTCCGCGTAGCTACCGTGGAGAAGATACGTTCCCGCGCCCGGGGCTAAATACCTGTGTCAGCATTGTTAAGGCAGCAGATACGGCTGACCTAATAGTCTTCAATTTTTACGCTTATGTACCTATCTCCACCGGCGAACTTTCGTTCTCTTTCAAACGCTTGTCCGCTTCACCTTTCTTGCTCCGAGCATCTAAAACGTTTAAGGTTCGGACGTCTGAAACGTCTAATGGAATTCCCTGCGGCTACACGCTAACGTGCTAACGCCGAGGGAAGATACCGCTCTCGCTTGTTTCCTCGTTTTTGTTTTCCTTCGACGGGGAAGAAAATCGGCCGGCGAGACGTATAGATAGGTAAATCCGTGCGACCGGATGAACGTGTATGGGTGAGCCGGGGAGCGTCGAAAAACGTTTTCGAAACTTGGAATTAAAAAGTTATCTCGTTACCGCGGCGCAATTAACGAGCGCTAGTGGCCGTGCTTATATTCGGTTTAACGATTCAAAAGGTTCGTTAACAAGCGTCACTTTATTTCGCGATAGGGGACGTTCGGTCTTCGCCGTTTAATCCCGGCAGTTTCCCTTTTTCGACGAGCACACGTCCGCCGATAAAGGCTCGTCCACGACGAAATCTCTAATTATCAGCCGCGAATGTGATTATCGGCGACGCGAGGTCGGGCCAGATGGTAGGTAGGAACCGTTCGACGACGACGAGGAGGACCTTGTCCTCATAATTAACGAGAATCGGGCTCGGGGCAACGTATCGGAAATCAAACTTAACCACCGGCGCGGTCGAATTTGCGGTCGAACGAGCGCTTCGCCGATTTTCTCCCGGCCGGTCCTTTATAAATAAGAGATCCCCTCTGTTCCGAATTTAAATTCATCGCGACTGCTGGGAATCAGACGCGAACGCGAAGACAGTTATCGAAGTAATTCGCTGAAATTATCTTGATAACTATCGCGTAGCCATTCGACGCTCGAAGCGCGATTAAACTTCGGGTGGGGGCGAAGTTTCCGGTAATTTGCAGCCGCGGGAAGTCCGCGTCGTCGATAATTGGAAGACCCTTCCCACCGTTCTTTCCCTCTCTTATTTCTTGCCGGCGAACCGACGGAGAAGAGGTGGAACCTCTCTTAAGGTCGGTCGATCCCTTAAAACGATTCGCGTCGTCCGGTCGGAATTACCTCGAACGTCATTTCACTATTTTTATTTACAATTAAGTTCGTCGTCCGTCGGGCGTAGAAACGAATAAAACCGAGTTCGCGCAAAGGGGAAAGAACGAATCGGTTCGGCGAGACACCCTTAACGCGGAATGTCGCCTGAATTACGACCTTCCTTATGGTCGGTCCGCGCTCGCCGTTTCGAGACAAACGAGCGAACAGCGGCCGCGAGCGCGAATTTCTTTGCGAATTCCGTCGGAATTCCGGTGCCAAGCGGCCGCGCTACCCGCCCCCGTTCCTCCTTAGCCGTCGCCCCCCTCGCCTCCCCCCCCGAGCCAGGTGAAAAGTAGCTGCGAGAGGAATCTCCGCGCTTTTCTGAAATTTTCGTTAGATAAGACGAGCATCGGGCGCGGCCTTCCTTCCGCCTCGTTAATGCCGTTTATCCGACTCCGCTCTTTCCGATTCTCCTCTTTAACGAACTCGACCCATTGCGCTCTTTTTCCTTCGCCGATCGTTAAACGGAGACGTACGAACGGCCACGAATCGGTCGACGTCTCCTCTTTACGCCCGCGGCTCCGTCGAAATCTGAAAAAAGGTATGTCGCGTGCTCGCGTGGCAAGACCGATAGCGCGGATTCGCGAGGAGGCAGGGAGAGGAACGGCGCGACGCGACGCTGGGCGCGGCCGAAATCCACGGGGCAACGACCAGATATCGGATGCTGAAATGAAAACGGAATGCGGACGCAACGACGGGGAAAAAAGAGAGGGAGAACGGAAGAGGGACAGAGAGAGAAAGAGAGAGAGGGAGAGCGTTGGCTGTATCGGCGGTATACGTAAACTCGGGAATGATTTTGTGGGCCAGTGCTGAAATATCCGCGTTCTGCTCATTAAACGATTACGAGTGACGTACCTTTTCTATGTACGTGCAACGGCGCGAGTAACGAAACCGTTGACAATTGGCTCGTCGTTCCACGGTATGACGTATCGGAAAACTGCTAATACGGCTTAACCATGCAGGAATATAATATATACCTCGTCCAATGCGCGCGACGTCGATCAAGTCGCGGACAATTGTTTTTTTTATTCCGAGTCTAGAAGTATTTTATGGGACCTAATTAAATTCTCGGTACGTTGCCTAACGCAAATCTGTCGGCGCCGCCGCCGCGGAGTCTCGCCTTGTTTTAGCTCGCTGAAAATAATATTGCCGGAATGAAGTTAGAATATCCATTAGGAGGGAAACCGATATCGATCAACTGCTATATCTTGGCTAAGTGAAATTTTTCTTCCGACGACGCGACGTAAATTATTCTCTCGTCGAACCTTGCCCTACCCTCGTCGTAGTCGATACACGCATGCGATTCCCGGGGGAATTGGATTTTAACTAGCTCAATAGGTGTTTCACGTTTCCCCAATCTTTTATCCAACGGAACCGGTTTACTTTATCATTTAAATTTTAAACGAGAATTTATCGCGCTAATATTCCTCCCGCGCCCCGTATCGAACGTTCCCTCCCCATCGACGTTCCNTCGGGAATGATTTTGTGGGCCAGTGCTGAAATATCCGCGTTCTGCTCATTAAACGATTACGAGTGACGTACCTTTTCTATGTACGTGCAACGGCGCGAGTAACGAAACCGTTGACAATTGGCTCGTCGTTCCACGGTATGACGTATCGGAAAACTGCTAATACGGCTTAACCATGCAGGAATATAATATATACCTCGTGCAATGCGCGCGACGTCGATCAAGTCGCGGACGATTGTTTTTTTGAATCCGAGTCTAGAAATATTTTATGGGACCTAATTAAATTCTCGGTACGTTGCAAATCTGTCGATGCCGCCGCCGCGGAGTTTCGCCTTGTTTTAGCTCGCTGAAAATAATATTGCCGGAATGAAGTTAGAATATCCATTAGGAGGGAAACCGATATCGATCAACTGCTATATCTTGGCTAAGTGAAATTTTTCTTCCGACGACGCGACGTAAATTATTCTCTCGTCGAACCTTGCCCTACCCTCGTCGTAGTCGATACACGCATGCGATTCCCGGGGGAATTGGATTTTAACTAGCTCAATAGGTGTTTCACGTTTCCCCAATCTTTTATCCAACGGAACCGGTTTACTTTATCATTTAAATTTTAAACGAGAATTTATCGCGCTAATATTCCTCCCGCGCCCCGTATCGAACGTTCCCTCCCCATCGACGTTCCCCTCTCCTCTCTCCCGGTTTTTAAGTATTTGTAAGCGACTCGGAAACTTGGGAACTTACAACGTCATTTAAAAATTGTTATTAATAAGTCCCGGCTTCCTTCGGGGTAAGAGATTTATTCCAGCGGCTCTACCTCCCGGAGGAAAGTTTTCCGTTTGGTTTTCGGCGTGCCGTTCGTTTTCCGTCTTGTGCCGCTCGGGCACCGACTCGTTGCCTTCCTTTTGTGACCCTCCTCCTCTGTCTTCCTTTACCCGCAAAAGAACGACAAGAACGACGCCGGCTCGTGGAAAATTGGTTTCTCGGACGCGAAAGCAAATCGAGAGAGGACGTGGAGCCGAGAGTAGTTTTTACCGGTCGACGAGGAAAGAACTTTACCTCGACGCGACGCGTCTTTTCTAGCCAGACGTTCATCAGCTACTTTCGAAACTCGGTAGAGCCGGACATTTCGTGGAACACGCGACGATCCCGCTCTTACTCACAGTGACGGACAGCCGGACAAACTTTCGAATTGTTATTTCTACGTCATATGACGACGTCGACTTCCTGCGACTGCGAATTTTTTTTTAATTCTCCGCCGTCCCGTCCGTCCAACTTTGTAAAAATATCTTCTGCCAATTTCCTCGGCCTCTCACGGCCCGTCAAACTCGTTTCGACGATTTTAGCTTAGCCACCGCTTTAGGGTACCGTTATCGCACTCGGCTGAATCCACTTCGCACCGGGCCAAGAGTATCTATCACCTGAAAGTTGAGGCCGGCACGGAACTTCGTAAATTTGAAGCGATCTCAAGTGTCGGAACCTTTTGAATTTTAATTCGCCGGCCAGACCGGCTCCGTCTGCCGGAAAAATGCTTATCGCTTTACGACGAGTCAGCCGTCCGTCCCGTCGCGACGAAATCCACCGTAATACAGTTTCCAGTATTTTATTTAATTCCCCTCTTTAATTAATGCGCCGTCCCCTCCCTCGTTCACGGATTCGCTCGTTATTACTCCCGATCATTGAATCACGTTTATATCCGGGTTCCGTTTCCGACCGTTTCGACCGACGCTCCGATCCGAAGCCGCGTCGATAGTTTTGTCGAGAAGACACCGCGAAAGTTTCGCGTGCCCGTCGATGCGAGCGGGGAAAAAAACACGGCACTTTTTCAATGCCGAGTTTCCCTCCGTAACTATCTCTTTCCAAGTTGTTGATCCGGAAAGGGGTTTTCGAGCGTGGAGGTTAACAAACAGTACAAACTGAAATACGCGCGCGTGCGCTCCGCCCCCGCGATACCATCTATACGCGTACAGCTAGGAAACTAGACGAGCGCCAACCTCGGTTATTGGTTCATTGATTTTTGCATCAACCTAGGCTCGCGAAATTGCAAATATCGATACTCGATGCCGGCCTTCCGGGCAAACAAAACCGATAATCCACCCTCGGCATCTCGATGTCTTCGTCCCTTCGTTTCTTTCGCGCCACCCCATCGCCTCATCTTTATTCCGCTACTTTCGAAAAATACCGCGACCCTTCTTGTCCCGCGCGCTCGCCCCCGAGATATCATTGTTTGCGTTCCCGTCATTACTCGGCCAACGTGGAATTGCAAATACCGCGATACCGGAGAAAATATCGCGTCGAAATCTCGTTAAGACACCCCGGAGTATCGAACGGGCTAAAACTAAACGGTTACGGGAATCGGTCGACCGCAGAAGTGCGGATGATTCGGTCTGGCGGAGACTACGATTGGTTTCCGGGGCCGAGCGCCTCCGCCGGAAGTCACGCTACTGCTACTGACACGCCACACTCTCTGGTATTCCACGAAACTTGCTTTAACGAACTAAGGTGTTCGACCGCGTCCCATAGAAAACTTCGATGAAATTTCTCAGATGTCATTTGGACGAAGTGATCGCAGAACGTACAGACGAGACGACAGAACGTCATTCACGAACGAATATGCACGATTGACGGGAAATTATCGGGTGGTATTATCGTGTCAATTATTACGTCGACCATTTGGTGAAATATTGTGTCAACGCTCGTCGCGATATTTACGTGATCGACGGCGTGCGATGCGAGTCGGTCAACTAAATTCATTATTACAAGATCTGAGATCTTGGTCTCGCCTCGAGTAAATAGAATTTAGGACGGTCCAGGACTCGTTACGAGTCGCGTTCCCTCGGCAAGCTCCGAAGGTCTTGTTAGAGAAGTGAAAGATTGGACGTGTCATCGTCGGAACGAGGGTCGACTTTGGAGTTGACGGGATTTTCGGGCGGCGAACCACGACAAACAGGGGCCCCCCGATCCTTCGTGACCGCTAATCCATACCGACTTTCTCGGGCGCGTGTCTTCCGACGTGGCTCGCTCCCTCGCGCAACCTCCTTTGGTATGCCCCATAAATCACGCGTCGTTATAGATGCGATTAATTCATAAGGTTTCAAGAACGCTTCCGGTGTTCAAATGGGAACGTTGTCCCGGTAAAGCAATTACTCTGTCGCGCGCTTTCCAGCTGAATAGGGACTGAGTTTTCCGAGATGGAAACTCCGAATGGAAATGGGCGCGAAAGATTCATCTGAAAATGGGAAAAGTAGCCGGGACCAACTTCCCCCCCGATGTATATACGCCTTCCCGATGCCGCGGCCGGCCTCTATCCGTCTTGTCGTTGGACGGGAAGAAGCGGAAGCGGAGGAACTTTTGTAGGTTCCGCCAGAAACCATTTCTTCGCCGATTCCCTCCTCTCTCTGGCTCGGGCTTAGTTAGCGAAACGCAATCTCCTTCATTGTTCCGGTAATGAGACCGAACCATAAAGTGGCACACTTCGAAAGTTTATCGGCCACCAAAAGGTGACCGCGTCTATACATTTTCAGGCGCGACGGTTTTGATTCTTTTCAATTTTCCCCGAGACAGGGACGTAACAGGAATTTACGTTGAATTTCGAGCGATTCGACGTCGGGGCATGATCCCATTAAAAAGTTGAACATCCGATTCGACTTAATTTCTACTTAGCCCGAGACAGCTCTTTCGCGCAGTCCCATTTAAATAGAAATTTTCATTAAGCTCGCAGCGGTAGTCGGTATATATCTTGCCCCGCGATCCTCCCTGCACCTCGAGCCCTCCGTTCATCGGGGATCGGCTACGATATTTCTACGAACACAATCCCTCTCTTCGAATTTCCTCTCTAAATGCCCTCTCGTCAGTTATCCGGCGCGTCTGTCTATCACCGCATTGTTTTGGAAGCTCGCGAAGCAGCTAGGCAAGCATTTGCAAACTGACAACGCCAGTTACCACTTCACGGGAATGCTTTCATTTGTCAGCAATAATTACCGAGATATCTCGCGTGTTCGTTACAGGCGCGACGCGATCCCGACCGTCTTCTTTCTTAAGCGCTTCGCGATTCCGATTAGCTGGTGAAAACGGCGGCGTCAAAGGTTAAAAAACGAGAGAGGCACGAACGGGTCGCACGAGTGGGAGATGAGATTCAGGACGAGGCACTTGGCGAAAACAGCGCTATACTCGTTCCGCTATGATACAATAGAGGAGTGCGAGCGAGTGTGTAGTCGACGATAGGGTTACAACGCAGCGGGTGCGATGCCGCTAATAGCCTCTCGTTCCACGGTTAGGTTTATTGTCACGAGATTTTCTCGGTTGCCAATTGCAGCCAGAGCGTCGCGCCCTTATCCCAGATCCCTTAACAGGTGGGTTGTCGCGAGGCACATCTGTCATACTTAACAAGGCACTAACCACGCCTCGCAAGAACGTTGCGGTACACGCGGATCGGCGCCGGCNCAGGCGCGACGGTTTTGATTCTTTTCAATTTTCCCCGAGACAGGGACGTAACAGGAATTTACGTTGAATTTCGAGCGATTCGACGTCGGGGCATGATCCCATTAAAAAGTTGAACATCCGATTCGACTTAATTTCTACTTAGCCCGAGACAGCTCTTTCGCGCAGTCCCATTTAAATAGAAATTTTCATTAAGCTCGCAGCGGTAGTCGGTATATATCTTGCCCCGCGATCCTCCCTGCACCTCGAGCCCTCCGTTCATCGGGGATCGGCTACGATATTTCTACGAACACAATCCCTCTCTTCGAATTTCCTCTCTAAATGCCCTCTCGTCAGTTATCCGGCGCGTCTGTCTATCACCGCATTGTTTTGGAAGCTCGCGAAGCAGCTAGGCAAGCATTTGCAAACTGACAACGCCAGTTACCACTTCACGGGAATGCTTTCATTTGTCAGCAATAATTACCGAGATATCTCGCGTGTTCGTTACAGGCGCGACGCGATCCCGACCGTCTTCTTTCTTAAGCGCTTCGCGATTCCGATTAGCTGGTGAAAACGGCGGCGTCAAAGGTTAAAAAACGAGAGAGGCACGAACGGGTCGCACGAGTGGGAGATGAGATTCAGGACGAGGCACTTGGCGAAAACAGCGCTATACTCGTTCCGCTATGATACAATAGAGGAGTGCGAGCGAGTGTGTAGTCGACGATAGGGTTACAACGCAGCGGGTGCGATGCCGCTAATAGCCTCTCGTTCCACGGTTAGGTTTATTGTCACGAGATTTTCTCGGTTGCCAATTGCAGCCAGAGCGTCGCGCCCTTATCCCAGATCCCTTAACAGGTGGGTTGTCGCGAGGCACATCTGTCATACTTAACAAGGCACTAACCACGCCTCGCAAGAACGTTGCGGTACACGCGGATCGGCGCCGGCTCGATAATTAAACGGAAAAAATCGTTTCTGTAGCTGCGCCGGGCGTTAGAATCGCGCCATCATCGCGGAGAAAATGGGGTTTCTGAGTGGAAGAAGATAAAACGCGGACGGCGAGGATGCAATAAATAATAAAGACGAGTTCCCTCGTGGCTCGGGAATCTACCCGCGGCGCAGACGAGTAAAGTTTCCGGGGCTCGTTCCGTTGTATCGCCCGGGCTCCCGCTCGAAGTCGTACGTGGATATTCCGTAACGCGTCCTTCCTTTTTCTCCGACGGGAGACGAAGTTTCGGGAGACTTTTTAATGAAATTACTGCGCCGCGACCCATAAATATTCCGCGCCCCGCGTTAACAGAGTCCGCTCCTTCGACGCTTTCCGTTTCTGTTCGAGTCTCGTATTTAATTTTCCTCACGACCGACTAACGACGCAGACGGCCGGGATTAGGTCTAAGGAATCGAGCGATAATCCGGACCTGGACGAGCCGTTCCGCCTCGGGACGCGCGCGATAAAGCCGGGTCCCGTCTTTAAGTGGAAACGTTCGTTCAACGTCAGGCGAGGCACGTACCCGGAGCACCGGTGTCAGGGCGGAGCGTAAGAGGGTGAATAATCATTTTCCGTCGTAACGAGGGAGATCTTAGTCGTAACCGTGTCCCCGGTTCGCGCTGCCGCCGCCGACGACGACGACGACGCTCGGCCAGCGATACTTCCCTCGATGCAAAATTAAAATTGGAACGAGAAACGTTCTACGAGCGATACGCGTTCATTTATTTTTCCACGATTAATTTCGTTAAACGATTCGGCGTTCGTCGGTCGGTCGGTCGGTCGGTCCTTGGAACGCGATCGGCCATCGAAATCCCGGCTAAATCGCGGCTATTAGCCCTCGTTAATCGCGATTTTGTAGTAAACGGAGGACATAATTACTGCCGCGGTCGTAAATAATCCAGGTCGCTCGGATAACGGCTGCTTCGTTACGAACAATTAGACGACGTGAACGGGGCCGACTAATTCTTGCCTCCTCGCTTCTAATACCGCGATAAGCGCTAGCGTTACAAGTTACGTAATCGAAATCGCAAATTTTCTGCTTCTCAAAGTAAATCGAATTACGGCGTCGAGTAACTCTGCCACCGCGCTGATTTCGTAGTCAAAGGGTCTCGCGCCGGGAACGACGTTTACAGGATGTCGCGCGATCAGAGCCCGTCGTTAGACAACTCGAAAACCGTCATCGCACCCGAGAGGGCTCGGTGGCCTTGGTCCCGCGAAAGTTCCTTCGTCCTAGTCGCGAAATTATGATATTAGAAGCCGGGGATTGGGCGGCATCCAAAATTTCCCGATGAAAATCGCGTATCGGGCGCAATGGCCCGAGCGAAACTCGCCGTTTATGTAATTCCGGGTTGCGCTCGCAGATTACCCCGGTTAAAGATCGATAAATGTAAATCCCGTCGACCATTACCCGTCGATGGCCCGTGGATATACGTCCTCGAATAGTCATAGCGCTTTACAATTAACGCCGTTCCCACGAAATCCACGAAAAAGCGAAATTTTCCAGGAGGATGAACAGCCGCGCTCGGTACAACAACCGCTCGTAAATCTTAAAAGATTTGTCGCCCTGTCTGGCCTTAATCCACTCGCTGAAATTCACCAAGATTATGGTCGTTCGATCCAGACCTCGCCGGGTACACCCTCGTTCATAAGTCTTAAGTCGCGTTACAAAACACACGACCGAACGCGACGTTCTAAGAGTCGTTTCTATTCGATCGAACGATCGTTCGAAATATTTGTCGGACGTCGAGCTCGTGGACAGTCGCGTACGCGGGCCTCGTAAAATCTCGCGGACCGAATTAACGATCGAGGAACAGATTCGAGTCCGATTACGTCGGATGGTTCATGATATCTAACGTTACGTCGAGTATAGCGATCGGGGAGCGAAGGTGATTGAGGGAATACAGGGGAAGCTATCGTCGAATATAACTCACGTCGCAGTCGAACTGTCTCACCGGGCTAGCTAGCTCGGTTTGCTCGGTTTGGTCGAAACGATCACCGGGCATATTAACGAACGCACCAGGGCTCATAAATCATGCCGACGCAGGGGAGCAGCCAATCGGATGGTCCTGTTAGCTACGAGCAGCCAATCGGGGCACCGGCCGAACGGACGCGCACGTCGAACGAATCCCACGTCCCGGAAATTACGTGTCCGACTCTAAACTCTGATGATTGATGAGCCGGCTACGTGGAAATAGTGTGCACCCGCGCGCTCGCTTCTTCTTTCTATCTTCCACTTTCTCTCTGCCCCGCGAGAAACGATTTGCTCCGCGCCGCTCGAAACCTACCCTGAGAACGCTCGCACGCTCGACCCATACTTTTCTCACACGTCTATTTCTTCTTTTCCGCGTCTCTTCGTCAACGTCACCCGCCCAGCCGAACGCCGAAACTAGGCTACGACGGTGACTCACGCGACTGATCCGACGTAATCATTCTTAATTACTATACGACGAGATCAGCCATTACGAGGGCGTCCTTTTTCGCGTGAACTTTGAACTCATTTGCAAAATTCATTTTGCACGTCGATATTAAGTATCTTTTGCGAAAGGAACGTCTGATATTAGTCAGTTCGAACGCGTAGCCGTGTAAAACGAAAAGGAAAGAAGTGGGATCGCTTAAAAATTTCATCCAGCGGTTTTGTATCCTCGCGTCTCTCTTTGATTTGTTCGGTCGAAAATGTTCTCGCGGTTAGATCGTCTGTGCGCTTCACGCAGACGCCGCGCCGTAGCTGTCATCGAGATCAAAGCAGTCGCGAAACGAGGGGATTTTAATGCGTTTGCCAAACCGTCTCGGTCAAAGAGAGCGTAAAGAAGTACGATGCGGAGAGAGCAGCAGCAGCAACGGCAGCGGCAGGGGTGGAAGAGCCAACGGAGAGAGTCATGAATTCTTCCTCCTCCTGGTACCGGTAGGATAGAAAAATAAAATTGTGCCGGTGGAACGATTCGCCGGTCGAGCTGACGCAGCATTCGAAACCCCTTCGCGGTTCCAGGAGTAGTCTAATCATCAAAATCTGAGAGGTCCTTGATAACAATTTCCGTGGCGGCCAGCCGGGAAAACGAATTGAGGAGAAGCTTGAAAACGTAATTCGTGCCTTGAAACCGTCAGTCTCGGAAAAACTGTGAAAAACTCTCGGGGAGGATTTAGAAAATCCCGAATTCACCGTGGGAGGAAGGAACGGCAGAGATCGTTTTTTAAAATTTATTCCTCCGCGCGTTAAGCCGCTCTCCCCGGCGCGTTCTCGCCGAGCGGAAGAAAAAGCAAACGCGGCTAGATAACGAAGCGAATGATAGGCCGGAATCGAGGGTAGAATATGGAACGAGATAAAAGCGAAGGAGAGAACTTAAAAGAAAAAGAGAGGGATCCAGCGGCGCGCACTCGAAATGATTGAAAGACCGAAGAAATTGAATTCTCGCATTCGATCGTGCCAGCTCGGGTCCTCTAATTGAACTCCTCTTCCCCACCCGTTTTCGCTTGTCAATCGCTCTCCTTTCTCCCTCCCTCTCTCTCTCTCTCTCTTCTCTCTCTTCTCTCGTCTTCCGGTACATCTTCTTCCGCACCGCTCGTCTTCCCGTCTCATTTTCTTTTCGTCCGTTTAAGCGATTCGCTCTCGCTCCTCTTATTCCCTAACGGACGATCTCCCAGCCGGTAATTCGTTTATCATCAGCGTTTAACCGTGGACCGAATTAGCACTGAGACGATTCTACGGACGTCGCGTCGAAGCAACGGGGAAAGACTCGTGGGAAACGTAATCAGGCTACTGGACAAACCGCAGGAACCGTGTTCACCCTCGACCCATAGCGGATTCCACTTAAGGAATATTCGACCCCACTTGAGATTCTTAAAAAAAGGATTCCCTCTGTTATTCCAGGATTACTTAGAAATCCTTCGGACACTTCGTATTTGTTGGAAAATTGTAAGACGTAATAATTGTAGGAGATGCGAAGTATAATTTTTTAAGGCCAAAAACGATTTCTTATCTGAATTGGCAATTCTCTTTTCTCCTGTTAAATTTCTTATGGAAAAGTCGACGGCACGGTAATTGTATCAGAGGTAGGACGCTATTTTGATCGATGAAATTGGTAGTCGGTCTCGAATTCGATAAAGCTAACATTCGCGAGGAACGGAAGTGGGTGCGAGAGCCCGTGGAGTTTAGGTTTGCCCCGTTTTACTACCAGTCGAACGTTGTTTTACGATCCTCTCGTGAATAGGAAAACGAAGAACGCGCGTCGGAACTGCCGTAACTTTTCGTCCTAAGGATATGAAACCGAACGTTCAGCGCGAAGATTGATACGCGAAACGCGTCGAATCTCTCCCGACAGTAAAAGAAGTAACGCAATTAAAGAGTAATCCCGTTTTCCTTGCTTATATCGGAGTAGCGGAAAAGAGTCCTCTGGTCGAAATTAATTTGATCATTTTAATGCGCGGCTTTCGCATTACAAAGTTTATCGATCGGGATGAGGGAGGCCACGGCCTCGGTTAATAAATAGAAACGGTATGCAAATAAAGTCAATCGTCCGATCGTTTGAATTTTAATTCGTCGAATTGCAAAATTGAATTTACCACTACGAGCGCGCGCCGATAAATCGACCGTGTGCCGGTGATACCCTTTTAAGTTGGATAATTACGATATTTCCGGCGAAATGAAAAACTAATAATAATTGCGAGAGAACGGAGGGAAGATCGTTTAATCGTGAAATTTTCGGCGGCGGCGGCGGCGCAAGTGGGCCGGGTCTCGTCGAGAGGAAGTATATAAGGGCATTGTTCACTTCCTGTTTTGAATATCGAATTTACGAGCAAAGTTATGGGGCCGCGCCCGCGAAATCTTTCCCTCTCAACCGCATTTCCGTTTCCCTCCGCCCGCGTCCCCCCGGCTCGTCTTCTCGTTCGCCCCTCCGCGGTCCACGTCGAGATTCTAACTTGGCCCGTAAAACTTCGCCTCCGGAGGAGCTCGTCTCCGAAAGGCGAACTCACCCCCTTAAGGGTTTCCAACCCGAGCGAGGAAGGAATACGGCCGGGGAGAGGTGTCGTAAGAACGATCGTAAGACCCACTATTCGTTTTGCATTCCGCGATACCCGTTCGCCAAGCCGCAAGAAAATCGATCGTTCGCGTCGTTTCACCAGCAAAAGTCAAGAAAAAATATCGTAAAACAAAAGTGGGGCGTTCCATTAAAAGGCGTACAACTCCTCTTCGAAGTCTGACAACAATTCTGTTTAGAAAAATATTTTGGTTCGCGCGTCGTAAAACTCGTGACACGGCGCGGGATCGAAACGAGCGATCGAAACGTCGTCGTCGGGGAGAGGACCCTCCTCGAGAGTGGCGCTCCTCCCGGTTCGAGTGGTTGCCGACAAACGGGAAAGAGCCTCCCCCGCTAAGGGGTGGGTCAGAAGTCGAATGCGAAGGCACTTTTCGCGTCCTCGCGAGCTCGCGCGCTCGAGGAAGAAGCGTCGAGGGAGCACACGTCCCCGAGTGCGGAAGGTTCGCCGACGGATGAACCGCCGATTCCGACCCCGAACTCTCGACTCGAGCCCGGGGGGCTTCATTTTCAGATCACGTACGCGCCATTGCGCTAAGCTTTGCCTCCTCTTACCCTCTATTTCGAAGGCACCGGATGCTGAAATCACTCTCTTTCGACTCCCGCTTTTTCTTTTTCATTTCCTGTCGCCTTTCTTAGGAGATCCTTTGCGTGTCGACGCTTTTAGCGAAAATGTGTGCCTTTCGAATGCGACAAAAGATGTTGATTCTGGCGTCGAAGTTCATCGCGGAACGCTTTCGACGGGGGAGGCGGGCGGACGACGGCACGGGGGTAAAAATTGATCGAGATAAAGCAGCGATCGGCCAGTCACGAGTCACGATTTACGGAAAGAGTAAACCGACGCAAGCAGCACGGGAGTAAGTAAATACGAGGCCGAGGGCGGGAACGTGGAACGCGTGTACACAGGGGAGGTCGTTCTCCGAAGCGTCTGCACGCGTATTCCGACTCACGTACGATCACCGACGTACGATATGTACGGGCGTGTGAACAAACTACACGAACGAGAGAAACGTTCGTCCTCGATCGTGATTTTCGAATACGCGCGCACCTCTCTTCCTTCTCTGCAAACGAACCTCTCGGGTCCGACAACTGGGAGAGCACTCGCCGACAGATACAACGGTGAAACAAAACGACGAGCCCGCGAAGACGAAGGCCGGAGCTAAAAGACGTGAAACGATGACCCGAATTCCGCCGCGGAAAATCTGCTGGGAAAATACACGGTTCATTGTGCCGCTGTTTGACAAATTGTACGTGTCCACAGAAACCCGTTCCACTCTTCCTCGGTCAGCATTCTCGACGAGTATATAGAAACGAGTTCGGATGATCAGTCTCATTACATGACTATGTACATGAAAATTGCTCGTACTCCTTCGTTCGAAGTATGAGACACGATTCACAATATTTAATTAAGACAGTATTCGATTGTTAAGCGTTTAGGATTTTAGGCAAAAGCGTGTAAGGTTTCGACGAGGTGCGTTCGTGTTTATGGAAGACGGATGGTCCTCGACCGCACCTTCTTCCGCGAAACAAAAAAAAACTTCCGCGATCGATCGGTATAGCGTCCCAGTAAATCTCGCGTTAAAAACGAGTCCGGGCCGCGCGGGTACCAGGAACTGGCTACGCCGATCAGAAGGGTCGGATCTCTGGTCGAAATCGCGTGTTTTCGATCCGGCGACACGAAATTTCCGCGTCTGCTACGCAGAGATCGCATCGAGCATTTTAAATAGTGCACGATACCCGAGCGCTAGGGAGATAGCTATTCGTCGGTCGTAAATCGTGTCGCTGCAAGCCGGGTTTGCTCGATCGAACGTATAATTGCGCTATCACGTTCGCTCGGTCGTTGGTTCGTCGTCGCGCGAACGTCAAACGCGGAAGAAGTGACGCGCGACCATTCGTCGATATTAACGACAGTATTTTTTTTAATTGACAGTCGGCCGCGGCGCTGCGCAAAGCGCTATCGGCGAATACGTTGAAATTGATAAATCGCAGGCCTTCGGCGTCAGCCGAGCGGCGCGGACCGTGTACGTCATAGGCAACGGGGTAGGAAAGGAGAGGAGGCACCGAAACAGCCGGCGTGTCCGCCAAATTGATCGAATGAAAAAGTTCCCAAAGCCAATTGATTCAACGCGTTACAAATCGTCGGTACCGCCTCCACTTTGCCGTCCCGGTGTTTCTCCCCTCGGAAAAAAATATTTAATTCCCTGCCCGCGGATACAGTATTTCTGGACGGCGCCGCTATGCATAGTGCATGGCCACATCCCTTCGCGAGCGTCGCTAAACGACTTATAATTAACATTTAACCGTGGGACGAATTCGTTCGCGCGCCACGTAATTCGTTCTAAATCCGTATACTAGTCGGTGAGGGGTCGTATTTCTTGACCTCCTCCGCTTGACTCTCTCACCTATTCGCACGTGTGTCTCTCGAACCGGTCGATCGATTTTCCGCCGTAACGGGTCGAAGGGATCGCGCGGCCGGAACAAGTCCGAAAGATTCAGGGGACTCCGCGCGTCCGGATTAGCGGCTCGTACCCGGTCCGAGATAGGACGCGGGCTCGCGGCGTTTCACGGACACCGGAAATGAGACGGTCGTCCGTCCCGCGGAACGGTCGAAGGGAGAGAAGACGGAGGTCGGGAGACGTCGCGGCGCGCCACGCCGGAAAGGGAGCACCGGCAGCAGAGGTTCCTCCGATCGGTCGCGGTGGTCGTTTTCGTGCCCGGCTCGATCGATACCCATAATTCCGACGAGTCGCGAACGGTGCCGATCGATACCCGCGGCAGGTTTTCAAGCCTCGTTCGGTCCGTTCGCTCCGTTTACTTCGTTTGCTCCGTCCGCTCCGTTTGCTCGGAGCGGTCGCACGAAAAGAGAGACAGAGGGGATTGGCCGAAAGGTCTGTTCCGTACGAGCAGGAAGACGGAGGGAGGACGCGGATCCGTTCCCGTTCGACGTACCGCGTCGATCCGTAGAATTAAAAGCTCGCCGAGCGAATTTAAGTCGGCGGATGACAGCGAGTCGCCCCCGGGGTGAATAGACGCAGGGTAAAGAGGTTGGACGAAGGGTCGAAGGGCCGGGAGAAAAAGACCGCGGGAGCGGGTACTCGCGCGAAACGGTATTGGAAGAAGAGAGAGAGAGGACGCGAACCGTGAGAGGGAAGCGACGGCTGCCAGATAAGATAAGGGTGAGAAATCGCGCCGCTTCTGGATGCGGTAACATTAGACCGCCCACCAACACCGTCTCGTGTCCTCCCTCCGACAACGTTTCCTTCGTCGGGCTAAGGCGTTCCTCGGCTTAGCTCAGCACGGACCCCGAACAAACTCGCTATCGTCGTCGTATCGCGCGGCGGCCCGCCTCGATATCCCGGAATATCGAACTATGCACACGCGTACATCGCCGTCGCCCGGGATATTCCGTTGATCGGCAGGTCCGGGCGACGTGTAACGTCGGATTAACGACCACCGGCCGTATACTAAACCGTGGACCCAAGACGGATCTCCCGGATCCAATTCTCGTCCCGCTCGACCTCCGTCGACACCTCTCCAACGTCTTTCGCGCCTCCGACGCACGCTGGAAAACTTCTCTGGGCGCTGCCGTTAAAACCGCTTGTTTCTGAAGTACGTCAAAGTTCGTCAAAGAGCGAGACTCCGTTCTTTATCATGCGTCGCGTAGCTTTGCCCGCGAAACCAATAACATTTTTCGCACCCTCTTCTGGTCGATGGCCGGGTAGGCGAAGGTAAAAAGTAAAGCCTCTCCCTTGAGTAGCACTCGTTGCCGTTAAAGAGAAAATACTCTCGCCGATTATCGATCCTCGAAGCTGCGGGAACGAGCTTCACGGTTCGTCGAGATTATCGAGGAAAATTTTCTAGTGCGCTTCTTACAACTCCGCGGGGAGGTAGCTACTCGTCGAAATTCTCTCTTTCTATTTTCTTTTTTTTGTCTCGCCCCTCTCTCTCTCTCTCTCGCTTCCCGGTGGTCAGATACCGCGGCGTCGGCGGCGGTATAAGAAACACAGGCCGCAGTTTACGGAGATCGCTTCCGATTTAGCCGACGGACCGCGGCTTCTTCAGAAGCGCGATCGCAAACGATACGTGAAATATCCTCGTCTAATCGCGTCGCTCGGTGTACACACCGTCTAATTGCGAATCGCATCGAACGGGTTCCGATGAATATGGAACGCGCATGCCTTAGCGATTCAATAGCCGGCGACGCGATCGCTCCAGGGCATCTTATTAGCGAGCTGTTATGAACGAACCGACGGGAACCGCTTTTCGTTTCGCAGCGGAACCGTACCGCACCGGTCCACTCGTTCCTCTTTAATTTGATCCCCCGAATTAAAAGCCGCCGCCGCCGCCGCCTTCTCGAAACGCTCGTTTCTTTTATTCCGGCCGGCAGTTACGCCGGCCGATATTCCGATCCCGATAATCGATTCTGTGGTAATCGAATGGGTGCTCGGCAGCCGAGTAACCGACAGCCCGTTATAATCGAGTCCGGCCCGACAATACATAACTGCCTTGTATGTTTCCATAATATTCCGGTATATCTCACCTCCGTGCGCGAGTCTCGGGTCATTGTTCATTAAGAAATCTGAGGAATATATTCTAAATTGGTAGACGATCGTCGGCTGTAAACCAGAACTTTTTGCAAGCATCGACAGGTCCTTCTTCGATAATTCATCGTAATATCAATTTTATATTCCTACATCTTCGCGACACGTCCCGAAGGACGGTGAAACGGCAGAAAGTTTTACATCACCGACTGTTTATATTTTTAAACGTTTTCCCAGTCGCGTCTCGTATGAATTACCGATGCAGTTTTATTTAGTATTCGGCATCAAAAATTTATGTCGCCTCCGGAATTCATTCGAAACGGGAGGCGTTCGTGGTGAAATGTAGGTCGTTCGCCCGTTCGAATTTACTGCGGCCGGAGAGGCGTGGATCCACCGCGAAAAATCGTTGAAATACGGAACGTCTTTTATCGCGAATATGAAAATTTTTCTCGGCCCGCGAGATACGCGGATGCGCTCGTCGGCTCGATTACTATGAAAAATAAACCGCGGAATCTTTCTCCTCCAAATTCCGTTATGCGAGTCCGGAATCGAACTAACCTGTTGCGCGAAAATATCCCTGCGCTGGACGAATCGGCTGGGGGGGTAAAAATCGAGGAGCGCGCGAGAACGAGTTCGGTAATCGTCCGCGGGAAATCAGAATGGAGATTCGAAAGCGATCGGGTTACGTGGAAGGAAATCGGTCGACGATACGACAATGGCATTATTAAAGGTCGGTGGGACGGTTCGAGGGGCGGCGAGGGCGGCGGTAGGTGAATTGAATTCGCGAAGTACGCCCGAGGGTGGTCGCCCAGAACGAGCCGGAGACGCGCACGCGAGTATGCGGGCGTAAATACATCCCATGAATTTAGGTTAGCATGCGAGCAAAACCGCAGCACTTCACAGACCGACCCGGGCTCGCTTAATTATTGTCCGGGCCACGGGGAGGGATGATAATCGGCTCGAATTAACGTAGGTACCCACCTGGACGACGGTTAAGCAAGTGGACGCAATCGCTTCCGGCGATTAGAACGTTCTAATTACTTTCCTCGCCGGGAAACTTTTTTCCAAGTTCCGAAACTTGACTCGACGCTCCGTCGGGATTTAATTAGTCGGCGAAATGCAACGATCGGCTCGGTTTCCGATCCGAACGTTCGACCGATCGCGGTCTTACTTGATTTTTCGAGACACCGAGCGAGGNCGGCAGTTACGCCGGCCGATATTCCGATCCCGATAATCGATTCTGTGGTAATCGAATGGGTGCTCGGCAGCCGAGTAACCGACAGCCCGTTATAATCGAGTCCGGCCCGACAATACATAACTGCCTTGTATGTTTCCATAATATTCCGGTATATCTCACCTCCGTGCGCGAGTCTCGGGTCATTGTTCATTAAGAAATCTGAGGAATATATTCTAAATTGGTAGACGATCGTCGGCTGTAAACCAGAACTTTTTGCAAGCATCGACAGGTCCTTCTTCGATAATTCATCGTAATATCAATTTTATATTCCTACATCTTCGCGACACGTCCCGAAGGACGGTGAAACGGCAGAAAGTTTTACATCACCGACTGTTTATATTTTTAAACGTTTTCCCAGTCGCGTCTCGTATGAATTACCGATGCAGTTTTATTTAGTATTCGGCATCAAAAATTTATGTCGCCTCCGGAATTCATTCGAAACGGGAGGCGTTCGTGGTGAAATGTAGGTCGTTCGCCCGTTCGAATTTACTGCGGCCGGAGAGGCGTGGATCCACCGCGAAAAATCGTTGAAATACGGAACGTCTTTTATCGCGAATATGAAAATTTTTCTCGGCCCGCGAGATACGCGGATGCGCTCGTCGGCTCGATTACTATGAAAAATAAACCGCGGAATCTTTCTCCTCCAAATTCCGTTATGCGAGTCCGGAATCGAACTAACCTGTTGCGCGAAAATATCCCTGCGCTGGACGAATCGGCTGGGGGGGTAAAAATCGAGGAGCGCGCGAGAACGAGTTCGGTAATCGTCCGCGGGAAATCAGAATGGAGATTCGAAAGCGATCGGGTTACGTGGAAGGAAATCGGTCGACGATACGACAATGGCATTATTAAAGGTCGGTGGGACGGTTCGAGGGGCGGCGAGGGCGGCGGTAGGTGAATTGAATTCGCGAAGTACGCCCGAGGGTGGTCGCCCAGAACGAGCCGGAGACGCGCACGCGAGTATGCGGGCGTAAATACATCCCATGAATTTAGGTTAGCATGCGAGCAAAACCGCAGCACTTCACAGACCGACCCGGCCTCGCTTAATTATTGTCCGGGCCACGGGGAGGGATGATAATCGGCTCGAATTAACGTAGGTACCCACCTGGACGACGGTTAAGCAAGTGGACGCAATCGCTTCCGGCGATTAGAACGTTCTAATTACTTTCCTCGCCGGGAAACTTTTTTCCAAGTTCCGAAACTTGACTCGATGCTCCGTCGGGATTTAATTAGTCGGCGAAATGCAACGATCGGCTCGGTTTCCGATCCGTACGTTCGACCGATCGCGGTCTTACTTGATTTTTCGAGACACCGAGCGAGGAGCGAGGGCGTGATCCGATTAATACGCACGGTCTTCGCGGTTTGCGACGAAGGCTGATAAACGATTCATGCTCATCGATCGGCAAGTTTCCCCAAAGCAGCGTTTCACAGACTCCTGCGTAGATCGTGCGAAGGGGTATTACGTGGTCGTTCGACTACGTCCTTCGAGGAGAAGCGCGCCGACCCGTGTGCGCTATAATAATTTAATATAATGCCAAGTATCGGGAAACTCGTAGGAGCGTAACAATAGAAGGAGACGGGCCATGGTAGTCGATGGAGTCGCCGTGAAATATTCTCGATATAATACCGTAGCTTCTTTCCTCTCGGCGTTTTCCGGCTTAGACCGCGCAATGACCCACCCGCACTGCTCCTCCTCGTCTCTGCGCTCGATCCTCGTCTCTCTCTCTCTCTCTCTTTCTCCTATTTTCTCTCGCCCGAAGAAAAACTCCTCTACGCGCGCCGTTTAATATTAGAATCGCGCTGTTTGTCTCTCATTCGCGCCGGAGAGTAATAAGAGCGGATCAAAGATAAGAGATTGGCCGTTTCGGAATTTTCCAAGTTTACGACCGGAGTTTTATCGGCAGAAAATAGACGGCGCACAATCCCCGCGAGGTTTTCGCTAATTTGAAGCAGCTACTCGTAATATCTACGATCTCGATGAGACGAGGTAGCGCTTCCCTAAGTACTCTTGTTGACGATAACGACGTCAAAGCAAATTTGAATTACCGCTTCGAGCAGACGCGCGAGATGGATCGCGAGAAGGCGCACCCGGCGTCGATTACGTTCCTCCCTTAGGAAAATTGGTCTCGATGACGCCCTCCTCACTCCCCGCGGACGCGATTTTTTCCAGCCGAGTAGATCGTGAAATATCGCCTCGGTCGCAATAATAGCTAACTCGTACGAATGCCAGCGCGCTGCCGAAACCCAAACGAGCATGGTTAGCGCGCGTTTTACTAGCCGCGCATTACTCGTAAATTGGCGCGCGCTCGACGCGAATTTCCATCAGCCGGGAACGCGCGTCGAACGCGCGTTCGTTTATCGAAAGATTTTTCATATTTTCCTCGTTTTATCTCTCGCCCCGCCGCGTTTGTTTTACTTTCAGTTCCCGGAAACCGCGGCTCTGCGGCTTTTCCCGTTCGCCTGAAAAATGCGCCGCGCGAAGTTTGCGCGATAAACATTAAATGTAACCGAGTCGAACAAAGTATCGAGGGCGAACTTGTAAAAACACGAGGAAACGAGTGGATAAAGTTTCGCGGGGGATATCGTTCGGGGAAGAGGGATCGAGTCCATCTCGGTTGAAAGCCTTTCGAGCGGCGCCCGAGATCTCGCGGCTTCGGTTCGTTCGAACGAACAGTCGCTGCCGAATTGATTTGCATCGGCCAGGAACAGCTGAGAACGCGGACCCTATAGAACGCCGCCGGACGTTGGCTCGGCATGCTCGTTTCGTTATGAAAATGACTGTGGCCGTCGTTATCGAGGCCTCTCACCCGTTTCCTCCGTTATACTTCAGACATTATGAATACGTAATACCATTGCGCGACGTTAATTAAGCGATCCTAACGTTATCCAATATTCTATAGAATATCACTGGTTAAGAAGAGACGTTGAAGTTTATTAAGCAATTTGGAAAAAAATCTCTGTGTAACAACGCGCCGGAAAGAATCATTAAAGCGCGACCGGAATATTTTCAATAACGAAATCGGTCTCGTTTCGCGTCACTCTGTCTCTCTCTCGTTCTCTGTTTCCAACTCTCTCTCTCTCTCTACACCGACGAAAGCCCCGCTTGAATGAATGGATTGCCGCGTGCATAAATTTTAATGCAACCTCTCCTCCCTATCGCACGGCCCGTTTCAGCGTGCCAGAACGCAACAAATAAATACGTACACGCTTTAATGCACGAACTGTTTCGAAGACGAAATTGCCGTGCAAATCGCGCCACATAAATTTATCCTCGGAACCGGGGACGGTGTTAAAACATAAAGGGATTGTTAAATTTGCATTTTTTCCTCAAGAGATTCGTTCGCCGGTTTTAATGCCGGGACGGACGCTGACCTGTCCGGTTCGCTTTTGGTTTCAGGAGCGGAGGCAGCTGCACTCGAGGCGATTTCATCGGGCCACGGGGCCGGATAAATGGAAGCCGGGGCAAGAAAGCCGCCGGGACGGAGAAAGAGAGACCGTGGGGGACGCCAATAACTCGCGTACCCACTAATTCTACCGGCAGTACTCGAGGTTTGGCCATGAACATGACGTCGCATCTCGAGGGTAACCGCGACCGACGGCGAAACGTTCGTCCACCGGGGAAGCCGGAAGACCGCCACCGGGGTGAGTCAATAATTCCCCACTTTACTAAAAACCCTCGATTTGGACGTTGGGACGGGTCTTACGGGGATTCAATGCGTGCGGCCCCGCACACGCGTCACGAACGCGCCGGTGGCGATCCGGCCTAGATTAATTCGTACAGCGAATTTTCCTTGCAACGATTACCCGCGAACTTTGACCTCTCCACGCCCACGTCTCGCGCCGATACCCGTTAAACTCGACAAAGACTACGCGGCTGCCGGTCGTTAATAATCGTTAGACGTCAACGAAGCAGCGGACCTGCGACACGATCTAAGAACCGGGGCTTGATAGGGCGTCACCGTGCCGCACGCCCTATGGAAACGGATGCGATTACCCCCGCGATACTTTGTTCGCGCCCGAGCTTATTTTCATGTAACGCGCGCGCCGTTTTAAAGCCTGAAATAATCTCCCGGGGACCTGGCTCATAACTGCGAGCACCCGAGTAAAACTGACTCCGGGCGAAAATAAAATAGCGAAGTGCGCCTTCGCGGACGGGAAATTCACGCATGCTTGTATACGTCTCGTCGGCGGTAAAACTGCGGCCCGAACCCGCTACCCGCTGTTTATCACCCCGACGTACCGTCGTCGTCGCGCGCCCCTCTGAACGCGAAGACGCGCGACCGATAAGGTTTCCTTTTAATAATCGGATATTCCAAAAAAGTCTAAGAGGCTCGCGTGACTTCGTTCGATCTCGGGGAATTTTGCGGGAAACCTTTGAAGGACGCGGGGTCCATCGCGTCGTCGTCGGGAAACCGGTTCGCGGCGCGGAAGTAAGTAAAATAAAGTAGTGATGCGGTAATTTGGCGAGCCACTCCTTCGGATCTGGGCGGTGCATTATTTACGCAAACAGGCAGAGACGGAACGGCGTCGGTGAGGGGCGTGGTTGTGTTGCAACGGTGCGACCGCCGCTTGTCTGCAATGTGCAATGCATCGCAATGTGCACCGCGCGATACGAAACCACTTGGAGTTTTCACGGAGTTGCGCCGGGCCGCTCGCGCCGCGCCGCCGTTGCAACGCCGCCGCCGCCGCCGCCGGTCCGTTCCGCTTGTAACGTGTTTGCGGGCGACGCGAGGAACGGAACGAGAAATTCTGGAGAATGGGAAACGAGGGAACGGTCGAAAAAGTTTTATCGAATGCGGTCGCGTCCGCCTTCGGTGTTACAGAACACAATTATCTTGGCTAACGTCGCTTACGCTATCTTCCCGAGTTCAACCCGACTGCGAGATTCTATGACTCTCGACGGTATCGAGGGTCGTTGATCTCTCCTAAGCCGTATAGCTAGAACGAGCATGCAGTTTCCTCATGAAAAAGTTGGATTCCTATGACCACCGGTCTATTGATTGTTCGAACGTCTCTCTAGTCGTCGTCCACAGATATTACTGACTGTTTTTCGAGTCCCACGGGGCGCCGTGTCGCGGTGATTACACGGGCTCTACTACTTTTTAATAGTATTTCCTCGGCGGTTGTACCCAGCACTGCCTCCTAGAGGGATATCGGTCGGAACCACTCGTACGACTCCTAACTATACCAAACAGGTTTCGGTTTGAACACGACTCGTACATTAAAGGTTAGCTCCTCGTTGGAAAGACGGAAGGGGCCTCGAACTCGGGGGAGGTAGAAGTCGAGGACTTTAACACCGACAGGGTGAACTCGTAGCCACCGCGAAACGGAACTTGCTCGTGCCAAAAGTCGAAAGCCGCACGAGTGAAATCGATCCGGTGCCTCTCTCTCTCTCTCCTACCTCTGTCTCTCTCTTTGTCATCGAAACGTTCTGGCCGATTAAGAACCTCGACGATTCCTCGTTTTTCCCGCGCTTTTCGTTTATCTCGCCGCGTCTAATGCGAAACTAACGAGAAATTGTCTCATCAATTTATTTGCCGGGTAACTGCGCGAGACTTCGGATAGGACGGTGTTTAAGCGTGTTTTATCTAACAGCATTGAAACGATTAAGTGGATAATTGAAATAGGTCGGCGGGAGCGCGATGGTGAATAACGCGTCCCGATTATCGCGGCCCGACCCGGGCGGACGCGCTGCAAAACGAGATCCTTAAACCGTTGAATCAACCCGCCTTCAGCCGTGAACTTCGACGAGTTTTTTTTTTTTATTTATTAACGAGCGAACGACTGGATCCGAAGGGGTAACCGAAACACACGGCCGCCGGGGCTTAATGGGCCGAGCCGCGACTATAGCGGCGACAAATGTACCCAGTTCGATCAACGAGGAACAACGTGTACGAGGAATAGTTGCACACCGAGTATACGGATACAAAACAGTCCCCGTTCATGCATACTTTAGCAGCAGCTGTCCTAGCAGCTCCAATTCCCAAGCGTGTCGATAACGCGTCGGCTTAAGCGACGTTCACAACCGTGTGGCATTTCAATGCCTCCGGCTCGAAGCGCGTCGATCATTTTAGGGGAAATCGACGCGTCCGTATCGACTCGCGATCCCTTCTAACGTGGCTCACTTTCACGGGCCAACCGATAATAATCCTGCGGTCCGTCGGACGATTACGTCGGATATTCCGTCCGCCCGGATTAACGTCCGCGTACTTTAGTTACACATAAACGCGATCCCTTTGAAGTAGCTGCGATGCCCTTTGGAATCGCGGTTTATCGCGCATCGCCGTTAATTCGTTCGTCTTAAAGCGACGCGCGTATCGCTTTGAAAATGAAGTTCGGTCTCTGGGAATCCTCTCGAGCTCTCTCCTCTCTCGATTCTGACGAATATCGAACCGTTACGGATAAGCGTATCGCGCGTGTATACGCGATAGCGCACGCGTTCGCAACGGATGCGCTTGCATATCCGCGGTAATTAGCTATCGGAAAATGGGTGCGCCGGCCGACTCGAATCTACGCAGTACAACGGTCCGTACGTGTGCGTAGCCTAGTTCCCGTATCGCGTCTACTGCGATTTAAGGAGGATCGTCAAAAATTCCGATCTCGTTACGATAGAAAATGGATGAGTCCCTCGACTTTAACAATTTCATCGGCATCATGGTAAAGTTCACTCGCAGCCCGCCCGCTCCCGCCTCGTCCTCCTCGCCTCTTCGTTTCCTTTAATGTCGCGCCGCGCTTCTCGACACTTACTCGGGCAAATTTTACCTACCCTCCTCTCCCGCCCGAATCGTCTGTAATACGGCCATTGAATACTAATCTCTCGCTATTTCGCTCGCTACCTTCCATTTTCCATGAGACAATTTTTTATTCACGCGCTCCTCATCCGCCGTTTCAATTCTTTGTGAAGTTTCACGGGTCGAATTCCCGGGAGCATCTACGGCTTGTACTCCCTTTGTCTCGTACTTAGGCGAATCTGGAAAGGGCCAGCGGTGACTCGAAAGCCGGGGGATTGCGGCTGCGATTCAAAGCGCAAACGTGCGCCAGAGAGGAGGTTGCCGCGCGACGAAGATACGACGGAAACTCCTGCTAGAACCAGGGAATATTAATCGCAGCCACTGTCGGTATCCTCTTGCTAGAGAAGCCGGCGTCGCGACGCGCCGTTTCTCTCCTCGGCCTCTTCGCGTCTACCCCTTACCCTCTCAGGACCCTTTTCCGTGTACCACATCAAGCCTGGAGACGGCTACTAATGAGGCCAAAAACATCGGAGCCCGGAGTTACGATCGTCCCAAAAACGTTACCGCCGTGATTTAGAGGATGGTAATGGAGCGGACCTTTACGTAGAGCCGCCGCCGCCGTCGGCTCTGCTGCCACTGCCTCGGCGAATCCTTCTTTGGGCCCGGCCGGGGTTATCCCGTACCTATACTACTGCCACACCGCCGGTGACACCGTTTCTTTTATGCTCCTTATCTCCGTCACGTTGTCCGAGAGGTCTCCGCTCGCCGCAGAACGTTTCTTTCTACGCGTCTCGATACGGAGCATTTGATTATCTGTTCCAACTTTTCCCGGACGTTTTACCTCGATCCCCTCGGATCGGGCGCGTAATGCGGCCCGAAAAAAAATCAGCTGCGGTTCCAGCAGCTTCTTCTTGCCCGGAACGCCGCACTCCCACGCCACTTTCCGTTTATCGCGTTTCATTCTAATTACGATCGCGTTATCTTCCGGCAGGATGCGCGAGGCTAATTTTTCCGGGCGTCGCGCCAGGAGTTTTGCCGTTACCGTTGCCGTTTTTATTAAATAGTATCGCGGCCAGACCGGGGAGGGCTAGAAATAATTCGGTGGGAAAGCGCGATTCGGTTCCAAGGCTATTAACGGTCGTTGAACTCCCCCTCAGGGTCGCAGTTCTAGCCGTGTGCACGTAGGAAAGAAACGAGCCGGTCTCTCGCGTGATAGAAGAAAGCCGGGCGTCACTCGCGAAGCGCGCGGCCAACGCATCGCCCCAAAGGAAATTTGCGCGACCATTACTTATATCATGCCCTAGTCAGCCGCAGATGCAAAACATTTTTCTTTTGCGGCTTGCCGGTGACTGTGATGCAGTATAATAATATTCCAGCAGTTTTTCCCGGACGCCACTCGTTCCGGCCCGTGTCACCGCGATCTTTACCATTAAACGTTGAGACCGGTCGCTTAACGAGCCTCGAAAAGACGGACTCCTCGTCGGTCCGCGTTCGGTGAGATCGCGATTCGGAGAAGGGCGTTGACGCGCGCTGGATTCGGTCGGGGAAAAGGNTACCTCCCGCCCCGCGCCGCGCCCCGGTCTGGAACTTCCGCTCTTTAGAGGGCCTGGACGGGACACCGTAACGNATCGCGGAAAAATCAACGTGGCGGAATTGAACCGGTGACATTTGGTACACGCGCGTACGAGCGTGTTCGTCCGCACCGTCGGACTCGGCCCGAACCCGACGTATTATACTGCCCGGCATTATACGGCCGCGTCGCAATTTAACGGGCGCATAATCGCTCGAATTAATCGGGACGGGACAGGGGTTGGAACTAAACTTTCGGCGATATCTCCGCGTCATCGGCTTGAACGATATCTGCGCGAGTTTTTGCCCCGATTAAAGGGAAATAAGCGTGGAATTTCCTAGTCCCCCGGATCCCGCGTAACCCGAAACTCCGGCCGAGGTTGTATAGAACGCGTAAATTCGGTATAATGACCGAGGAGTGCAAACCCGTTTTCCCCCCCGTGATTTACGAAGTCACTTTAGGCGACCGAGTAAAACATCGCGGACCGCAATAGCTACGGTCGTTATCCCGTAAAATCAACCTACCCGCGACAATAGAAACGCTTTTTTACTCCCGTGTTGTATTTGTAGCCAGGCTCCTGCGTCCCCGATCTTCCCGCAATTGTGATCAATGGCCGTCTATTTCCTTCCCGATAATTCTAACCGACCTTTATTTATTGAACGCCGGTGTCGACGAACAAATCAGAGATCGACAACTTTAAGTCGAGTGACTTTGCAAAGTACGCTGATGGAACAGACGGCGAACGAGGTGAAGTTCATGCATAAAAAAAATACGTAGACGTTTGTCGAATACATACATATTTTATTCGTATCGCGAGGTGCAAACCATTTTCGATTTATAACATGCTAACGATTCCAATCTCGTTTTCGAACCAATTTTACAAATCCATCGATCTCTCTGATTCGATAAACTCTGCTCTTCCCTCGGACGTTCTCGCGAAACTATGTATAATCCCTGCCGTCCTCGTCGAAACTCCGAGAAACGACGTTGACTAATCCAATCATCGTTCAGCTGCAAAGTCCTGCCCCGAGAAAGCGGTGCTCGAGCGTTTTCCACCGGCGGGATAAGTGTTCCCCTCGAGTGCCAATGGAACCGGCGTCGGCGGCGTCCTCGGAAAAAAATATTCCCTCCCCGCGCGTTCGAGATTTACGAGAGAGAGAAGATCCGGGAGACATGTTTTCACCGAAACTTGACCGACGACTCTATTTCCCTTCCCGCCCCCGCGCCGTCCTCCCTCCACTTAGCGCGGGGGCGATAAGTTTTATTCGTGGAATCGCGGAACGTTTCCGCTTGCTCCTGACGTTCGAGCCGGAGCCTTAAAACCGCGGCAACTCCGCTCGCTATCAGTCAAGTCCAAGTGGCTTTCGAAGTATACAGGAAGCGTAATCTCGGGGATCGCATCGATTTCAGGGCACGGGAACGGTGGGGGTTTGAGGGGGGGGGGGCAGGAGTTTACCGCAAAACCGTGGTTNATACGCTGATGAAACAGACGGCGAACGAGGTGAAGTTCATGCATAAAAAAATACGTAGACGTTTGTCGAATACATATTTTATTCGTATCGCGAGGTGCAAACTATTTTCGATTTATTACATGCTAACGATTCCGATCTCGTTTTCGAACCAATTTTACAAATCCATCGATCTCTCTGATTCGATAAACTCTGCTCTTCCCTCGGACGTTCTCGCGAAACTATGTATAATCCCTGCCGTCCTCGTCGAAACTCCGAGAAACGACGTTGACTAATCCAATCATCGTTCAGCTGCAAAGTCCTGCCCCGAGAAAGCGGTGCTCGAGCGTTTTCCACCGGCGGGATAAGTGTTCCCCTCGAGTGCCAATGGAACCGGCGTCGGCGGCGTCCTCGGAAAAAAATATTCCCTCCCCGCGCGTTCGAGATTTACGAGAGAGAGAAGATCCGGGAGACATGTTTTCACCGAAACTTGACCGACGACTCTATTTCCCTTCCCGCCCCCGCGCCGTCCTCCCTCCACTTAGCGCGGGGGCGATAAGTTTTATTCGTGGAATCGCGGAACGTTTCCGCTTGCTCCTGACGTTCGAGCCGGAGCCTTAAAACCGCGGCAACTCCGCTCGCTATCAGTCAAGTCCAAGTGGCTTTCGAAGTATACAGGAAGCGTAATCTCGGGGATCGCATCGATTTCAGGGCACGGGAACGGTGGGGGTTTGAGGGGGGGGGGGCAGGAGTTTACCGCAAAACCGTGGTTCTCCGGAATCGTTCGACGTTCGGTTTCACGAACTTGGATTATTCCAACTTAGTCTCGGACTGCATTCACCGCAGGCATCCCGATGGTACAAAACGACTTTATTCCGGGGCCTCGATTGTGAGGACGCGGCACCCGTCGGACAGGAAGAATCGGCGGCCAGGGACGAACGGGTACGAAAAGAAACGCGTAAGTAGGCCGCGGGGCAGCGGGTGTCGGCCCTGTTCGCGGCGAAAAACCAGAAAAGACGTTCTCCACGGTCGGTGGGTCGAAAACCATCGACGCAACAGAGCGGCAGCGGCTGCACAATGGACTGACTCATCTTGCACCGTCAACCTTTCCCCTTTGTTCTCGCTGCTTGTTGTCATTCGAAAAGCGATAGCTTCTCTGTCGCGAGTAGGCGAACCGGGGCGGGAAAGTGGGAGAATACGCGGTGCGGGCGCCGGGCTCGAAGGGGTAGTTTCGTTGTTCCGCGGACCAAGAGCGGGTTTCGCCGCTCGGAAGAGGGGCAGGGCTTGACTCCTCTCGCCGAGGGAAAAGACCGACGACGACGGCGGCGGCGGCGGCAGCAGCGGCGGCGGGGAGCAGGCTTTGGAGTGGAGTTCGATCCTCCGGTTGAGGTTTTGTTCCACCATTGTGATAACTCAAACAATGCTGCCCTGACTGGCGCATCGTACGCGAAGGACCGCAGAGGAGGGTCGAGAGTCTCTGTCGGTCTTTCCACTTCTCGTCCCTCTCTTCTCTCTCTCTCTCTCTCTCTCTCTCTCTCTCGTTCCCTCGCTCTCGGTCGATATCCGCTTATCATTTATACGTGCGCGAGGAAAGTATTAGGCGAGCCATAGAACTGGGTCGATAAGAAAAATGTCAATCTCTGATCGAACGGCTCGGCGTTCGTACATTCGTGTGACGTGTTCTCCAGGAGTGGAGCCAGACGAGGTATAGAGGCTCGTCGGTCGAGTCGTCTTCTGTCTGGTAAAATGAGACTAAACGATAGGCGCTCGTGACGCAGCGACGCATAATTACCTGTAAATACTTGACTCGGTGCTGTTTCTTGACTAACAATCCGAGACTCGGCAAGTTCGAACACTCGTTGTGTACATCTTCCAGTTTCTCGTCTCTCACACTCGATCTCGGGTACACTCCGCCTTTGCGACAGCCTCTTCGCTCTCGGTCGGCTCATCCTTTACAGGGCTCTTTGTCTGCCGCGGCGCACTCCGTTGTACATGAAAAAGTCCATATAGTACACCGGCAACCGAGGGAAAAGACGTATTAATTCCAGAATATTCGTTCCAGAGAGAGATAAGAGAGCCATATTTTCGTTTTCCGCGTGTCCCTCTTCTCGCTTCTCTGCCCCGTGAATTTTTTGCCCGTCGTTTTTTTTCCGACCCGCGTTCAGCGCGAAACGTTTATTTCGAGTCCGAGCGGAGGACGATTCGAGAGAAAACGACGCACAAAAGCGCGGAACGTACTCGCGTGCTCTCTCCCGCCCGCCCGCCCGCTTTCCACCTATTACATATTCATACGTGGACACTAACGATAGTCGTAGGAGTTCCTGGTGGAGAACCAGTTTGTAGATTTCCCATGTTTACTAACACCCGCGTTTATTGAACGACAATGGCCGTGTATCCTTCGAGTCGGCTCGAATGAACAACGGGCATCCGCGGAATTTAATCTCGAAGAAGGGATCGCGGGCGTTCCGATCGACCAGAGATTCATCGGTCTTACCTGTTACATAATTCAGGCATATTACCTTTGTTCGGGTCCGCCGTCGGCTCTCCTTTAACACAATATTAATAACTGCGATCGAGTCTGAGGACTCGGCGACTCCGCCTTTGAGGAAGAATCGCTTTGGGTCTTTCGCCGCGTGGAAAGTAATTGATAACGAAAAGGATATTCGTGTTCGCTTCAAAGGCGATATTCGAACGTTCCCCTTGAATAAATATCTCTCGCACACGTCTCACTGCTCGTTGAAGTTAATTCTACCTTCCAGCGAGCGCGTGCCACGAGATTGAACGTCAGTCGCAGGTCGATCAAAAGCGCTATCTAAGCCGGCCGCTCGCGCACACAGGATATTTTTAATTAATTTTCAAAAGCTTTTGTCGAAGTTCGAAACGCGCGTGGGGAGGTGGAAACCGGGCGAAGGAATTTTCAATTCCTGGAAAATATTCATCGGAACGTTTCCGGCTTCGTATCGCGTTTAAGCGTGATTGTCGGGGGAGAGGGTGGCGGGGGAGTCGGAGCCTGTTTTCGCGTTACACCGGTTCGATTTCAAGTCGATCCACGGCGCGGCGCGTCGCGCCGAGGAAACATCCAGAGGAAACTTGCCGGAGGCGAACGTGACGGAAATAAAACCGCGAACGGCATAGAAGTCGTCGCGCCTTTAACGATTTCGGCCGGCCGACACCCCCAGCTGCCGCGAAAGAGTTAGCAGCGGTTTTATCGATTGCGTTCACCATCGAAACTCCGCGGAAGAAACGCTGTTACGTCCCTTGGAGGAGAGAAAAAAAAAAACCGATTGGAAGTTTCCTCGGGACCGGCGGCGACGGACGGGGGAGGCGGAGACTCTGGCAAAGCCTCGAGGCTGTTCGCGTATTCCCGGTGAGGGAATCCGACCGACTCGGGCACTCGACCGGCCCAACTGCATGTTGAAAAATTCACCGAGCGTTAAAGCGGGAAAGGTCGAAGGGTAAAGAGCAAAGAGGTACCGGAAGAGGGGACCCGGCGAAGCTCTCCCGATCTCCGCGGGTTGGGGAAGGGCAAACGCGCGGGCAAAGGAGATTTCACGCCGGTGGAGCAGCGAAACGAAAACGAAAGCGACCGGCATTCGTCAACGAAAAACCGTCTGATGGAAATGTCTCGCTGAGATCGTGCTATGAATTTCAGACCGGCGGGTCTAAAATTTTCACCTGCTACTTTATTATGTAGAAAGGATTATTATTAACAGGACTGCAGATTTCATGCATTCGCAAATTGGAAGACGCAGCACAAGGCTACGCGAAAAAGATCAAAGGGGAAATCCCTGACTGGGTTACATTTTCTAAAATGAAATTCTTTTATTTAACAGCAGCTTCAGTTCTTTAAATCCGAAATTCGCACGACTCATGAATTCATGATCCCTCCGACGGAGGTTCGCGCGCGCGCGCGCTCGCGCGCTCGCGGATCTCCTGAAACGAATAATCAATTGATTTTATCACCGTCGAATTGCCTTGGCTTCGGCCGAGCGGTCATTGTGATCGTCCGATCGCTGGTACGGAAACTGTAACAACGAACGAACGCGCGGGTCCTCTTCCTCCCATTGTCAGACAGAATCGTGTTTGCGAAAATTTCGTGATTGTCCGACAACGGCGATCGATCGCGCTGATCGACGCAACAAAAGAACGGAACGGCGTGTAACTACACGGGTACCGGCGCGTGTACAGATGGAATTACAATAGTTTACCAGAAAACATTGATACTAAAATTAACCCGACAAAACCAGAGCTAGATCGTCGGGGTAGATTCGATATCGAGCGACGCGTCACCTGACCGACGCGTCGGGCCCTGTTGCGTGCGCGGCTCCAACTAATTAATTAATTAATTAAGGGAACAGAAACGATCGCGGACTCCGTTGAACTCGTTTAAGGTTACGCGATGTATCGCTTATTAACATCTCTCGCGACTCGTTGGGGAAGTTTCGGTGGGTAAACGAAAAACGCGCAAACAGCCTGGCGCGGCGCGATGCGCCGCCCGAATCATCAAGTCGTTCTCCAGTCCGAGCACGAAATTATACGAGTGCACTTGCGTTTATGTTACGTAATTAGCATGAGCCGTGGGGATGAGGGCGACGCTCGAGCCTTTGCATATTTATAATTTAAACATCCCCGCGGCGGACCGCGCGAGCTAATATTTCGCTGAAAAATTCCGCCGCCCCGAAATCAGCCAATCCCCGCGATTTAAACCACCGCCGATTCCGCCGTCTCTGCCGTTCGTCGAATTCGTGCTTTTGCATTCGCGTTCGAAAAATCGAACGCGAATCGAGGGGAACGGAAGGGGAGATCGGCGACGACGGGAGGACGCGCGTCGTCGGGGACGGTTTACCGGACGCGACGGACGTTCGGACCNCCGAGCCTTTGCATATTTATAATTTAAACATCCC
This sequence comes from Ceratina japonica, assembly GCA_019453355.1. NCBI lineage: Eukaryota > Metazoa > Arthropoda > Insecta > Hymenoptera > Apidae > Ceratina > Ceratina japonica. The sequence goes on along the minus strand of SMSR01016140.1, from coordinate 60,667 downwards.
CGCGGCGGACCAAGCGAGCTAATATTTCGCTGAAAAATTCCGCCGCCCCGAAATCAGCCAATCCCCGCGATTTAAACCACCGCCGATTCCGCGTCTCTGCCGTTCGTCGAATTCGTGCTTTNCTCGAGCCTTTGCATATTTATAATTTAAACATCCCCGCGGCGGACCGCGCGAGCTAATATTTCGCTGAAAAATTCCGCCGCCCCGAAATCAGCCAATCCCCGCGATTTAAACCACCGCCGATTCCGCCGTCTCTGCCGTTCGTCGAATTCGTGCTTTTGCATTCGCGTTCGAAAAATCGAACGCGAATCGAGGGGAACGGAAGGGGAGATCGGCGACGACGGGAGGACGCGCGTCGTCGGGGACGGTTTACCGGACGCGACGGACGTTCGGACCGTCCAGTGTAGTTGATCGGTAAGTGCGAGACGCGAGCGTGCATCATAGATCGGTGGGCGATGAACGGAGCCGTTGGGAGGAGGGAGCGTTCTGCGTAAGCATTCAGCCGGGGTATGATGAATCGGCCTAATTTCGCGGCCGAAAGGTCACGTAAGCTCGGTAAATCTTGGACAGTGGCATCGGTGGCGGACGCGTTTCAGAGGAGCGAAACATTTAGCGGCGATGCACGCAAATCCCGCAACGCCCGGTGCCATAGCTGGGGTCGACCAAACCGCCGCTGGGATAGTCGTGGGGCCGTAGGAAGCGATTCCTAAATCATATCAGCGCGCACGAAACACACGCCACGCATTCCTGAAACTGTTTGCTGTCGCCTGCCTCCCGACCCACGGCTTTCGGATAAAGGCGCGTTCTCCACCGGCGTTTCGTTTAATCAGATTTCCCTGGAAATTACCCGTTCCTATATTGCGCTCGAATTTCTCTCGCCCGCCAAATTGATCATCGAGCTAAACCTATTTTTGTACGCGACAACGGGAAGAAACGGTGGATATACGACGCGCGTTCGTCGAGACGGAGAACGAATCGGAAGATCGACGTAAATTTCAACCGGAGAGAGACGGTATTTTAACAACGTTATCGAGTACGTGATACAATTCTAATTGGACTTTGTACGTCGACGTACGCGCGGCTTAAGCCGGCTCCTTCGTACACGTGAGCATACGTTCTCTAGTTTCCGTCCCTCCGGCGAAATGTTTCTACCCCGCACGGTGCACCGTGAACCAGCGTGGTCCACCACGCCCGAGGGAGGCCGAGTCGATCCACTGGCCATAATCACCCTCGGCATCTCGTCGATGAGATTAATGTCGCTGGCCCGCCTCCGAACGCGTCGCCCGTACGAAATTTCCGTTTCTCTCGCTACCGTTTATCCGCGATATCGAGTCTCGTTACCGCCGAATTTCGATCACCGAAATACAGACCGACCGCGACTCCCGGCGTCGTTCAGCAACGCGAGGACGGGAAAAAAAATTGAAAACAAAAATAGCGTAATGAAATATCGCTTCGATCGTTGCCGGGGAAAAGCTCTTCTCGCGTGCTAAAAAAGCTAGGCCAGGTCGCGGGAAAGCCGGGAAAGTCTTGGCGTCCCCCCTGGGAAATGTCCTGTAATCCAAGGAGCTAAATAAGCCCGAAGGCAACGGTGAGAATATCACGTTCGAAACGATACTCGCACGTCGGGGGAATCGAACCGTTCGTCCCTAATTAACATCGGCCCTTTACTTACCCGCGCATCGACTGAATACCGAATATCCGAGGCCCCGGCATATGATCGATAGAACCCTTGTCGATGACGCTCGGGATCAGCGTCTCTCCCCCGTCCGGCGCTCTCTTTTATAATAATCGAATAACTCGGCTAATTGGGAGTTCGCCGGAAGACTTGGCAACTTTTTAATCAATATTTATTGAAATAACGGGAAATTTGTTAGGGGATTAATGAAAGACTTGGCGCACACGTGCCGCGATCGTAAATTGGAAACTGTTACCCGGGTGAACAGCCTTTATCGCTTGTGCATATCGTCCGGTAAATGTATTGGAGGAGAGAGCACAATTTTATTAAACTCTTTCGAGAGCGGGAACTACTGCTTGGGCAGGGATCGTACAAACAACCGATATCTGCCCTCTCCCCCGGCTTCCCATCCCCCTTCTACTCCCCCCGGTTTCATCCTGGTTAATTGCCAACCTGGAATTTCTGCAGCCAGCCGCTCGCGTTTCCACCGTGCTCGATGAAAAACATTCTAAACCCGCGATCCTATCTCAATGGGTACGGGGGGATTCGCGAATTTTTCCGAGTCGCCGAAACGCGTTTGTCATCATCTGTAGTCCGGCTCGGGCGGCGATTAGCGAAATTACGCTCGTTCCGGCAAATGATCGGCGCTCGCATTGTTTGAAAATTCATCTCTCATATTCGCCGCGAGACACGGCGAAACGTTGTTAAGAGTTCTCGGACTTGTTAACGAGTTTGAACGATTCTACGCGTGGTGGTCGTGCGCCCGCCGTTCTCCAAACTAACGTGCGCCCCCGGTTCGTGTTTATCGACTTCGTTTCCCCGCACGGATTAAACTCTGACATTGGACGAAATTCGCGTGCACGGGAATTCGTGCGACCTTCTTCACGAATTATTTTTCGCGAGAGCGCAGGCATGCGAGCCGTTTAGAAAAAAATAGAGTCTCTCTCACCTGTTTCCGGATGGTCGAACGAGGAAATTCGGTCGGTGCGGTACGAAGGGTAGCAGGGGGTTCACCGCATCTTTTCTAACGCGTTCGACGCAGGTTCACGTGCCGCCACTGCCGTCGTCGACGCCACTATCACTGATTATTATCACTGCCACCAGCACCAGCACCACTGAAACCCACTACTACCACCAACCGCGTTGCAATTTATATAGAAATCTGAACGCGACCGCACGAGTTCATTCGAAAGTTTCTGTTTTCCACGACGCCGCACCTCGTGCGTGTTTCCTGGAGAGACCGCGCGTCACGAAATTGTCACGAGTCATCACGAGCGGAATTCAAATTCATCTCGAGCGGGTCGCGCGTTCTCTGATCTCTGACTTCTCTGTTTCCACCCTTTGGTACCGTGGCGAGCACGTTGCCGGGATTAGACTCGAGCGCGTTCTACCCCTAGCGTAACCGGGGTTCGACTGAAGCGAGACGGACGAAGCTACGCTCGCGATACCCGAGCGCATGCCCTGAGTCTTCCTCGGTTCGGCCGCGACTGTGTCGGTGTGCCACTGGTGTGCGTGCCACCTATAAAGGGTGGTCAAGAAAATTCTCGCGGAATCAAAATCCCATCGAAGAAGTCGTTCGCCCGATCGAACGCCGACCCCCCCTCGCGCGTCACCCCTTAACTCGATTTCGAACGAGGAAACCATGAAAACCTTTGTAAACGTCCCCTCTTATATTTCCCGTCGCGGAACGACCGCGCGCTGCATTTTTACGCGTCGCCTAGTTACGCCGCTGTATTTATTTTCCCGACGAAAGAAACGACGGGTTCGAGGAGGAACTTATTTTTTTTTCTTCGCCGGAAAGAAGGTCGAGGATGCGTTTCGAATCCCGGCGTGCCGAATATAAAAGGAGCGACCGTGTTATTTAACAGCGTCTTTTCAGACGGCGTTTTCATAGCCGAGCGGCGGCCAAAGCGCATCGAGTGCTCGCGACGCGATCGCGCCGCCGCCTCTTCGGGATCCGAGGTCCTCGGGAAACGCATCCCTCTCCGGGAGTATCCTGGAAAATATGTGCGCGCTGATTCGCGCGATATTGCCGCGCGGATGCGCCGAGTGCACTTTCGGTCGGGTTCGTCGGGCGAGAGAGAGCTCGGCCGCGTGTATGTATATCCGCGGCGCGATGTTTAGCCGTGCGCGAACGGCGAATTAAAGGGAAGAAAGTTGCGAGGGCGACGCGACGTCCTCCTGCGAGAATCAGGCCAAATTGCGTTACTTAATTACGTCCGTTACGGGACACCGTGCATCCGATTTTACGAATTTTCACCGGGCAACTTTTAACGATCCCTCCCTCTCCTCCTCGGCCAGTAGCTCGTTAACTTTCATGACCGCCGCGTCGTGCAACTCGAACCGTGTGTAGGGAAAAAAGAACGGTTTCTAATATTCGCGCGTTCACACGCGTTTTTATCGTTTCTTCGAAGAGCCGTGCGCGTGGTTTATCTAGTTTTCCATCGTAGGAGGCCACGCGACATCGATACTTTCTAATGAGATCCAAAGCGCTGGCCGGAGTTCCGCCGGCGGCAAAAAATATTCGAGATTTCGCGAGATGATCTCGTAATCGGCACTCGTTAATGGATACCGCGTACAAAAGGCGAACCGGTTTCACAAAGAGAGGTTCGCACCAATACTTTTCTCGCCCGGTCATTATTCTGCCGTAACCCGGCTTGGCCGCGACACGTTCGCATTTCCGTGTTGCCTGCCCCTTTTTTCTCTCTCGCAGTTCTTTTCTATATTAGCGTACCGTCGGCTTACACCGGTCGTTTACTCGCTATTACGAATAATGGAATCGATTCGTCTGGACGATTTGCGCTTTGCCGCTATTCTTCGTTCGCCGCCGCTATTTTTCGTTCGCCAATTTTCATCCCGACCAGAAACCGAGTCGATAATACACACGTACACCCGCGCACACAGAGAACCTTGAACTTGATAAGGGAAATCTCTCGTCGCAATACGGCAAAGGTAGAACTATCGACGCGACCATAAAAGTCGGGGCGTTACAGTTCCCCGGCCGACGGGGAGGGAGGGAGAGAGGGAAAATTTAATCGGGCGAAAGGTCGGTAAAAATTTCAGCAGCCGTTGATTCGGGACGGGCGGCGGGGGAGCGGCAAGGAGGCGGCGAACGACGAATGTTCGTGTCGTTTGAACGAGGCCACCGCCGCGGCGACGGTGGTTGCTCTGGGAGAAAAAAAAGAACCTATCCGTACCTTCGACGAAACAATGCGAGTTTTACACGGTGCCGTAGACGCGGCGCGAACGCGTAGCCACTAGGTGCTATCGCTCGGCTGCTACTTGAATAATTAACGCCCGCTGCGACGTTTATAATTAATACAGCCCATTATCGCGACCAAGCTCGAATTTCCCTCGCATCGAATCGTCAGATGGTCGACCTAATTAACCAAGCGCCATTTACAATTGGAATTCGCGCGCGCGAAAACGAATCCAGCACCCGCTAATTTTGTTCGCGCCAATTACAAATAGGCGACCGTGTTCGCGATTATTTCGCGTCGGCCGTCGAACCTGCGGGGAATATTCGACGCTGGCCCGGAAATCGTATTTAGATCGTCGCTCGGACGCTCGATCGCCCCGGCAGAATTTTATCGTCAGACACCCACCCGGGGCCCTATCGCCCCTCGGCTAATCGTCTATGCGGATATTCGCCATCTTGAAATTCCGGAAGCCCCGCGCGGAAGTTTCCACGAGTTTCACCAATAAGTTTGTGTATCGCGGTATTGCAGCTGACCGAGCTTGCCTAGTTTCCGTCCGACGATCTTCCATTCCCGCGCGCCCTCCTCGCGTTCCTCCCGCGTCCCGCGCCGCGCCCCGGTCTGGAACTTCCGCTCTTTAGAGGGCCTGGACGGGACACCGTAACGGCCGAGTGCAGGAAGGGACGCGTTTGAAAGGGTGAAAGGGAGGAAGGAAACGACAGCGCGCACACGTAAAGGAGAACGATTGTCCGAAAAAAGTGAATGCGGAATTACGGTTGGGGGAAAAAGGTCGGGAAGCATCGACCCGAGAGGGAGAGAACGTCTCGCCCCCTCTCCCGTCCTGGAACTCCCTGAAGGACCCTCGAAACACACTGGTTGAGAAACACAACGGAGCTAAAAATTTCGTCTTTTGTTTTAAACGATTCACCGACCCCCGCGCGGTCGCTCAGCGCAAAAAGCGGATTAATACCGCCGCCGGAGAGTTTTTAGAGGCGTGCGCGCACGCCGGGGGACGTTCCCCGCGGACGGACGGGACGCAGCAATCTCGAACCGTGGTTTACAAGGAACGTAATTCAGTTCCTCGGTCGAGTTTTCTTGTCCGCGAGGAGTCGCGAGAGTACGCGTCCCCGGTTCCCTCCCTCGCAATTATGATCGAGTAAATCGTGAAGCGAATAATCAAATTTTTATTTTTCTCGCGCGAGTGCCGCGTCAACTACCGGGCAGAGAGAGAGAGAGAGAGAGAGAGACGGGGATCCCCTTCGCGCGGAACCGTTCGGGGAAACGGAAAAGGGAACGCTGTAGCAGCGTTCTCTCGACGGGTGGGACGACAGGGCGGAGGACGACGAGGGCGGGCGGAACGAGGAAAGAGGAAACTCGTTTAACGACCGTGCCAGCGAGCTGATACACGAACGACACGGAATACATCTGCAACGAGATGCAAATTGCGGACTTACGAAGTATTGTTACGGACGTGCGACGGCATGCGCTGCAAATAATAAATCGAGCGGCCGCGTCTAGTGGTGGAGGTGCGCGACAATTCAGCCGGCGGACCGATGCGATGTTTCTTCGAATTCGCGTTTACCCCGTGGTTAAACGGGAACGAGAGGCAGAGAGAGAGGTACGCGGGTCGTGCCGCGGATCTCAAGGCGGTGCAGAAACGAGAACGAACCGTTCCGATATGTTCCGGCTCTTCCGATAAAATTATTCTGTCAACTTTTATTCCCGGAGTCTGTTCGAGACGCTGCTCCCTCTCCCGTTTAAGCGAAATTCAAGTGCAAACGGACATGTTCTCCGACTGGTTGATGAGCGTTTGCTCGACCGTCGACCGTTCGACCTCCGACTTTGCACAGTCGAATTTCATCGAAAGGGGAGCGCCGCGCTCGGTCGGTCGTTCGCTCGGTTTAAACGCGCCTTAAGAAGCCGAAGTAAATGCACGTCTCCTCGTCGTTCAGGAATTGTGTCGAGGAAAGCGAATCTCGACGTTGGCTACTTCCGAGCGGTTTAGCGCGTTTCGGAAACTACGGTGGCGCAGACGAGACGTGGCAGGCAGGAGGCAGGCAAAGCCTCCTCTCTCTCGCGGAGAGCGAGCCCCATCCCCCGTGCTCTCTCGCACCCCTCGGCTCCAGCTGGTCCCTATGGCAACGCACTTAAGCTCGCTTTAGTATTTCAGTCCGCAGGAGAGAGGAGGGTTCCCTCTCTCAGCTGACTCTTCTCTCTCTTGGCCAACCCCTTGACGACGGCCAACTATTGTCCGAGCCGCGTCGCACTGGGCCAACTCCGCTCCTTCCGCTTTAAGCGATCTCTCCCTTCCCGCCGACTCCAATTCTAAAACTCTCTCTCTCTCACCTGTTTTTCTTCGGAATTCTCTTACGCGCGCCGGACGGCCCCGCTCGAAATTTCAATACCGACGAGATCCTCGATCACCGTCTCGACTTCGCGTTTGCATTTTTAAATTCGCTGAAAACAGAACGACGGCGTGCCTGTTCGCTTCTTAAATTTTACACGAGACGCGATCATACCGTATCACGGAACACGTCGTAGACCGGGCTCCGTTCAATTCATCGTATCGCGGCGCGCACATTTCTCGGCGAGATGCCGGCGCGCGGAGACCCTCCGTCCCGGCGGTTCCGCGCTCGAGCCCGTCGCTCCTTCCCTTCCGTCCCGGGGTGAACCGCGCTGCTCGTTTCTGTGTCCAAGAACTAAATGCGCTCGTCTCTGGATACGCTTTTACGCCCGTCTACGTCCGTCCAGGACATACCTTCGTAATGCTCTTAACAGCTTTGAAATTAGTTTCCACCGTTTTCTTTCGTCCCCTCAAATTTCTCTCCCGGCGTAATTCCGTGCCGCGTCTGACGCGCGTTCTCAACGTCTTCTTCTCCTTCTACCCCCGGCCGCCCCCGCGATCTTCTTTTCATCCGCAGTTCCCGCGATGCGCCAAGAATTTAAGTAAAACACCGTTTTAAACCGGTCGGCTAACGAGTCCCGGGGAAAACTAGTGCCCGCTCGTGCATAATCGCATCCTAGTTACTCAGAAGGTTTAACCAAGGGAAGATGATCAAATTAAAACCGAGATTCGATCAGGCCGGATTAGACTTGTTTAAAAGTTTTCCGTAGGCTCTTCATCCTTCGGCCAGGAGCGTTAGACGAGTAGGAACTCCGAACGGCGGCGGCGTGTTATTTTCGAACGGCGCTCGTTTATCGCAGATCCGATAAAGCACGCGACGCGAGAGATAAATCATTGACGCGATAAGAAGTACTCGCGAGGTAAGCAAATTCTCAAACGTTTCCGGTGAAATACACCCCCGTTCATAAGTCTTGGAACACGCTATAAAACGTGTCCTGGCAGTGCGCGTGTAAAATTGTCTCTGTCCCCTCGTTCGGAGTACAATTTTATTACGACCGTTCATGACTTATGCGATTTTTCCGACGGAGACAGTTCTCACACGTTCGAAGTATTCTTTTTATAAATAACGAGTGCTCGGGAAACGAGTCCTGGGGACTTAATGAACGCACCCTTCTGTCCGGCGATTTTATTTTTTCCCTACCCGGTCGCGCTTACGCGCAGGGAAAATCAATACGCGATAACAAGGTGGCGAAATGCCGCCGATAAGGATGATATTTATTGCCCGGGCGTTAATATACATCTCCCGCTGCTAGTCGGCAGGAACAAAAAGACTGTATATAGAGTCCGGTGCTTAATGAGCACCGTGGAGTTTATTACCCCGCGCTTAACAGGGATTAAGTTTAATACTGCTTTAAAAAGAGAGCTCGGCTGTAAAGCGAAGAAACCCGGACCGGATGTAAAAGCATCCTCGATAACGGCGGACCGACCATAACTCCTGATTGTTCGAATCGTCGACCGCCGTTCACACGTGGGCGATACGATATCCGCCCGCGTCGCGCTCGGTTTATATTCATAACGCACCGATCCGACGTCTCGTACTTAGTCCTGGAAGTTGAATCATAAAGGAGCCATGCATTCATCGAATCTCGTTGCGCGCGGGGCCGTTCGATACCGGACAGGGACGACGACGGCCGCCTTCGAAGGAAATGCACCTATAATAAATATGCCCAGGACCGGCAGACATAAATCCCGCGTAATTGAATTTTCAACGTCCATAACTGGTGGTCGTCGGACGGCGGCGCGACCTCGCAGGAAATAGGATGGGACGTATCTTAAACCGAGCGGGATCCTATCCTTGAGAGCGGCCCTTCTTCGATTAAACGCGCCGCCCTTATTCGTACGTTCCCCGCTTCGACATGTTCGCGGAGCGGAACAATTTTTAATTCACTCCCCCGGGCCGATTCTATCGCTTTTTCCTCGCCGGTTGGCTCGTTCGTCTCCGTTAGGCGACTCGTTTTCTTTCTTTCGATCCTCGGGAAACGAAGAGAGTTCCTTTGACGGGAACATCTAATCAAGGATTTCTTCGAGGCCAGGAACCCTCGTCCTGCCAAACTGCGCTGCTGCTCGCGCTACCCTCTTCCCATTCTTCTTGACTTCTCTCTTTGTCCGCCCTTTACGGCTCTCGTTTCATCCCGCCGGGCTTACCCACAGCGGGACGAACCATGGAAAACTTTGATTGTGCGAAAGTCGCGCGCGGCGCCGCGCCGCCGCCGACAAAGAGAGTGGAGAGCGAATTCGATGGAATCTCGCTCGATTGGAAATTCCATCGTTCGATGACTCGCGTGTACATTTTAGCGGATGAGTCGTCTTAAGAGACGCCCTTCCGGTTCTTGAATAAAAGCGAGACGATTCTTATTAAACGCTTTCATCGAATTCGATTTCCGCTCGAGATATTAATCCGTCGATTTAATTAATACACGGATCTCGTTCACTTATAGAAAAATGGATTTCCGCCTTCGTATCGTCATTACAAACGTTGCGTGCATAAAACAGCGGTATTTTTAATTAATAATTTACGCGAAAAAAGAAAAATCGGTATACGTCGTCTAAAGAATTTCATTGCAGCGCCGAAAGGGTTGCGAAGCGCCAGGCGCGGGGGTCGATTACTCGTCGATGTTGGGAAACGTTTCCCATCCGCGACGCTTAATGTCTTGTATCCGCAAAGTCCGCGAATTTTCGTCGGTTAACGCGACGAGAGACCGTGGGGGTGCAATGACGTCAGAGATTACGATAAGCCCTCCCAGCGGCGAGAAACAAATGACGTACTAACTGCATATTAACCAAACTGCCGGAGTAACCGTTGACTCCGCCTACTGTCCGTGGAGAGCCGCGAGTAGTACGAGAGTACGTACGGCCCGGCGCGAGTTAATAAAGGCTAACCGAGCACGATTCGGTATGGAACTCCTTTGGCGAAATCGTATTAAATGATATTCGTGCCCTTACACGTTTCAATTAAGATTCCGGCCCGCGGGAAACGGATAATAAGTGGTCGGTTGTGACGGAAAACATCCCGATTACTCGAATTATCTCCAACTTTTATCGCGGACGAGTTCCATTACCTCTCCTCGGGGCAAAGCTTAGAACACAAATGGATTGGAAGTTTTTGAGCGGGCCGCAACAACCTGGAAAGTATTAGTGGGATCTGTCACTGGGCGGAATCGCGAGTTTTTTAAGGTGGCTCCCGTTATTCTCTCCCCTTTCTTCCGCCGCGGCTCTTTTTCCGAGTATATTTCACGCGACCGAATCTCCTCTACCCGTGTATATCCGCGCGCGTATTCATGGAGCGATGTTTCCCGTGGAAACTTTCCGACTGCGAGTTTACATGTTATTCATTACCTCCGTTTTCGCCGGGCCTCGGAATTAAAACGACGCGAGCAGAAACGAGAGCGGGATGATTTGAATCTTGTATTAACGATTCGTTTACATTTAGTCGGGTAAAAGGAGGCGAACGCGATACTCCGTATATTCTCGTATTTTCGTGTGCAAAGAAATAATGCAAAACTGTATGCAACGGCGGTTTTCTCTCTGTTTTTTTGTTTTGTTTGTTTTAAACAGAATATCGCGTGAAGTATCGTCTTTTCCGCAAATCTTAAGGACGAGAATTCCTGAGGAGTTAAGGGGATCAGAATAACGAGAGTGTAACGAGATCCTCTCAATTTTCCATAACAAGCGCAACGAGAAACTACGCTTTTTCCCCTTGTTCCTCCCGTCACGCGCTGCTCGAGGAAATGAAAACTCACATGTTGCTTAGACAAGCGTACGTTAAAAAAAAAAAGGAACGAAAATCCTGCAACAACGAATTAACATTCGGTCCGCGATGTTTTTAATTCTGCAAAGAACGTTTGCGTTTCCGTTAAGTAACTCTGGTCCGGGTCTGCGCGGCGTACCACGCACAAATCCAATAACACCGTTTGCTCTGTAATCACCTTTAATAATACTTTAACAAGCGTAGAATCAGTTAGTAGTAGTACATCGTATTTTACGAGTCGGGCGTGCACAATTGCGTAAAATGATCACGCGAATCGATGGTAGAGATGTGGGATCGAGATCGCACTGGCGAATGGTAGCGGTGTTGCCGGTGGTGGTGGTGGTAGTGGTAGTGGTGGTGGTGGTGGTGGTGGTCTTGTTAACGCGACTCGATTCGCGATCAGAAATCGCGGTTCGCAGCTCGTTTTAACGTCGATTTATGCGTCGTCCGATTTAATCTTCTCCGTTTGGGCGGACGCGGTATCGTGAACTATTTCCGGCTCGCGGATACCCATCCATTTGCATCGCTTTTGCAATTCTTGCCGGTATCTATACGGAGAGAAAAGGGCGAGGTATACAACACGAAGGATAATCATTTCGTTTGCATTCAACGTCGATGATATCGCTCGGGCTCGTTACCTCGGATGATTGATCGCGTAAATCCACGGGTCGATGCAAGACACCGTTTTGGCGAACATGGCAGGCAGCATCGTCGCCAGCGGCGTTAGAAGTTCCCTACAAAACACGACCGTCAGAGCTCGTCCTTAACGATCGGCGAATCGAGAGTCGCAGCGACTCTCGAATTGATCCAATTATCGAAACGTCGCTTAATTAAGAAGATACTTGACGAGGCACGATCGACGCGATCTTCGGCCTGTTAATTACCGATTGCCGAACGCGCCTATCAAGGCGACGGTCGCGTACGGTGTCCAGGCCAGCAGGAACAGGAAGAATATCGTGAACGCCACTTTGGCGATTCTAAGCTCGACGCTCCTCTCCTTGTCTTGATTCGACACCAACGACTTCACGTTCATCTTCTTTGCCTGTCAGTGAGAACACTTTGTTAGAGACCGTTTCGACCCTGGATCCACCTCTGTCCAACCTGTTCCCGTAACATCTTCTCGTGGTTGCGAATAGACTTGAGTAGCTGGGAATAAAAGTACACGATGAAAGTCAAGGGTATACAGTAGGACCAGATGAAGATGGACACGACGAAGACCTTCGTGTCTTGGTCGTCCGTGAGGTAGTCGAATGTACACGTCGTAAGAAAGCCCTCTGGAAAATTTCAAACGAACACCGTGAGTCAACGTCTCGGGGAAAGGGAAGAATTTTCGTATTCTTCTTTATGACATTATTCGAGGGACGATTTAGTTCGAGATCGAGTATGAAATAAAATGGTCGCTTAGTAATTGATAAGGAAATGATTTGAAGATAAGAGAATTCGTTACCAGTGGAGTATCGTCCCCAAACTCTAATAAGCGGCAAAATGCTGAACGGCATCACCCAGAACCACGTGAAAAGGATGATAACCGCGGCTTGTTTCGGGTTGAGCCGTCCGTCGATCGGACAGGAAATGGTTCTGCGAAAATTGTAGGGTTCAATGATATCGCGAGACATTGATAAAGATCGTGAGTCTTTATGAAAAATGATACAGTCAGAGAGAGGCGTTTTTAATAGAAATTTCTCTTATCGTTTAAACGATGCAACAGGCATTCATCATTTCACGTTCGGACACATGCACTCTTTATATCGTCTGCAGATACAAATCTACGATCTGTTAACGGTTATAATTATAATTATCGTAACCTGTATCTGTCGAAAGCGATGGCAGCATTCGTGATCGCTTGTCCCATACCGGAAATCGATCCAAGAATCGCGTAAACGTCACATCCGATTACCCAACCCACCATACGTTCCATGAAGCTATTGATCAGAAACATTGGCATCTCCATCGCCATTATTATGTCGAATATCGCTAGGCTGATTATGAACATGTTCGACGCCGTTCTTAGCGATTTTGATCTGAAAAGTTTCGATCATTTCTGTACTGTCGACCGGTACTCACAAGTCAAAGAATCTACTGAAACGCGAAAGTATCCCGAAGCTACCCTTCGGTACGAGGGGTGGTTTTCGCAACGCGTCAACGGAGGGCGCCACGACCCCGTAGGGGTTGAAACACTTACGTGCTAAATATCCATACGACGCAACAGTTCCCTACGACGGACATGACTAACAGTATGAAGTAAATGAGCGCGAGTCCGATGTGCCAATATTTTCCAGGTGCTATGAAGCCTCTCCAGTGGGGGTGGACGAGTTCCGAGTACTCCGGCGGCACGTTCCATCCCAAGAATCTTTCCCTCATCGACGGAACGAACCTGAACGGGTGAGCGAAACAACGTTTTCAAAATTCCATTTCGTTTCTCATAAATGTTCGACGTCCAGTTTTCATTGGCCAAGCAGAGTCGATCGGACGGGACGAGGACCGTCGCCTCCTGCTCGCCCTACGTAAATAGGGGCAAGAGAAAAGTGGTCAGTTCTCGCCTACGGTTTTCATTGCTCCTGTTTGCGCAGGCCGAGCAGACGGTCGGTCGCTCGTGGTACGTTCGTTCGTTCGACCGATGCGTCAGTCTCTGTTATGACTGACTGTACTGACAGCGAGTCGATCTTCTCGAAGGGATTCGCCCCGTCGAGGAACGTTCCTTTACGCACCCGGTTTCCTCGCCGATGAAGGCCAACGGACCGTTGACGACCGTCTCGTTACGTAATAACATCCCGGCACGACTCGAAGAATTCCTTTACGCTCGGTACACGGGATATCCGGTTTGGAAGTGGACGACGGGCCGGTCCACGATTCGTTCGCGATCGGTTCGACTCGCGTTTAACTCGCGGCTGCGAAAAAAGGAAGCGAATCCACACGGCGGCGGTATTTGAAGTGAGACGCGGCGGAGAGGTCGTGAATACGTTCCGCAACTCACTTGACTCGGTCCGCGACGATCCTTTCCTTTTATATGGGGACGCGAGAAGGGAATTCGCGGATCCGGGGAGAATGGCGTGCCGCCTGAGAGCTTAATTCGATTTACGATTTACGAATACGAGAAACCTTTTGTTCGGCTGAGTCTAGGCGGTCACGCGAACCGATCTCGCCGCCTTTCTGCCACCCTTCGTCACGCGCGGTGCCCTTTAGCGACCATTTTTAATCTCCGATCAAGGCCACGCTCGAAGGAGAATCAGATGACTTTCCGTAAACAGATTCGTAAGTCGCCCACTGCGAAGCGGACGATTTTCGACGCGGTTCGCCGTCGGCGAGGTTCGGCTCGGAAAATTCCGGCCGGTATTCGAGGATAATTACGGGGCTGGTCCCAGAATCGATTGGACGCGGCGCTGTCAATCTAGTAATCGAGGACTACGTTTTGTTATCGGTTTAACCGAATAACGCTCTCGAGCGCGATCGAAAATTCAGAGAAATTGCGACGGGAGCGGGAGCGTTGTCGGTCGGCCGTCCTGAAATTTCACGCTGGCCGAGCTGCGTCGAAACGCGGCCGGCCTCGCGCCTCTTTCGCGTTTCTCCCGCGTTGGTCGGCCGCAAACCATTTTTACACGCCGTTCGGCGCCGCCGCGCGAAATTCATCTAGGCAAAGTGTTGTATCGCGGAGAGCGGGAGCTCTCTCGGGTTTCGAAGCTAGCAGCGACGCGACCACAGCCTTCGCGCATTCACCGGGATTAAATCATAAAATTGTCCCCGGAACGGAGCCCGGAATTCCACTGATTTACGAGGATGGTTCGCTGGTCCGTTCGCCCGCGCGCCAGACTCGCTCCGTTCCGTCGTTGCGTTTTCCAGTCGCTGCCCGGGGTTTTAGTCGGCTCGCTGGCACGTTGCATCCCGGCGCGATCGCCCGATATAAGCGCGTACGCGTCAGAAGATACATAGAGGCACGGCCGCCCGAGCCGCAAAACGCATTTCTCTAAAGAAAGAGCCACGCGGCGAGAGGAAAGCGGGCACGCCGAGAGGGAGAGAGGTCCATTCTACGCGGAGCGACAACGGGGACATAGTTTTTCACGATTCAACAGATATATTTACGAGCTCTGTTCGTCCGTGTAATTCCCACGACTTATAAAACGTCCCCGGCATTGTCCGCGATGGAAATCCAGTGGGAAAATTGAATGACAAACAATGGGCCCAACCGAGGCCGATTATGGTAACAATGTGAGCGGAGCGACCGGTGACGCCGGTCTATTTCGTTCTGCCTCTCCTCGCTTCTCTTCTCGGTTGACGCGCCCGCGGTCTCCATCATCCATCATTGATTTCGTGTTCCTTTTCCACTTTTCATTTGTTTAACGTTCCATTTCCTTCGCCCCTTTTCGCCGCGGCCTACGCATAAATTTGTACCGCGGGTAACGATTCCGATCGACAACGTTTCCCTCGACCGTCGAACCGACGCTTTGGAAACACTCGCCGCGGCCGACCTCGACATTTTAGTAATCTTCCGGAGTTAAAAATCCCGTGAAGAGAGAACGACGGCGAAGTTCTGTCCCGTGTTGGTCTGATTCCGGCGTGTCCGTCATCCCTCGTCGGGCTCCAGTCCCGCGTCCCGCTCCGTCCTCCTCTGTCCGCGTATCCGGCTGTCGAAACTCACCCATCGTACCTTCGCATCATCGGACTTTTGATATCCCGTGCATATCCCGGAGAGTTTTGTCTCGCCGTTCGGCTGGAGGCGCCCATACACAGACGGGATCCATCGACAATGCCTTGCGAAAGGGACAAACATTTCAGGAGCGCGACGCTTCTCTTTGTCCCGCTATCTCTCTGTGTATCGGAAGCAGGCCCCTTCCCACGGATCCACGTTCGATCTCGCGGACGCCGTCAGACTCTACGTTCCCGTCGCGCGGCTCGATACGTGAAAAAGGATCGATCGCNCCCGCGGTCTCCATCATCCATCATTGATTTCGTGTTCCTTTTCCACTTTTCATTTGTTTAACGTTCCATTTCCTTCGCCTCTTTTCGCCGCGGCCTGCGCATAAATTTGTACCGCGGGTAACGATTCCGATCGACAACGTTTCCCTCGACCGTCGAACCGACGCTTTGGAAACTCTCGCCGCGGCCGACCTCAACATTTTAGTAATCTTCCGGAGTTAAAAATCCCGTGAAGAGAGAACGACGGCGAAGTTCTGTCCCGTGTTGGTCTGATTCCGGCGTGTCCGTCATCCCTCGTCGGGCTCCAGTCCCGCGTCCCGCTCCGTCCTCCTCTGTCCGCGTATCCGGCTGTCGAAACTCACCCATCGTACCTTCGCATCATCGGACTTTTGATATCCCGTGCATATCCCGGAGAGTTTTGTCTCGCCGTTCGGCTGGAGGCGCCCATACACAGACGGGATCCATCGACAATGCCTTGCGAAAGGGACAAACATTTCAGGAGCGCGACGCTTCTCTTTGTCCCGCTATCTCTCTGTGTATCGGAAGCAGGCCCCTTCCCACGGATCCACGTTCGATCTCGCGGACGCCGTCAGACTCTACGTTCCCGTCGCGCGGCTCGATACGTGAAAAAGGATCGATCGCGGCTCGAGGTTTTTGGCCGGAATGGCCGGACCATTTCTACTCTTTTTTTCATCGACTGCTGGGCTCGCTATTATTTTCGTGGTACGCGTCAACGTTTCCCGCGCGGCGAGCAAGAGAACGCCGCCGCCGGTTCGTGCGGGCCACCGCCCGGTATTTTCTCGGAGTTCGTCGCCGTACTCTCTCCCGTTCTCGCGGACGGTAGGATCGACAGTCGCGAATGAAATTGCCGTGGAAACTCGACGAGGAGATAGGTAGAAATCCCGACGTCGTTCCGGCTTCTCTCTATCCATCGACCCTCTCTCTCTCTCTCTCTCTCGCTCTCGTTCTCTCCTATCGCGTACGCGTTTAGTTTTCCCCGTCTCGCTACTCGCCTTCGCCGCAAACTCGAAATATTCCCTCCTCGTAAACTGTCGCGATAGTCGGGCCCGCGAAGCGGCCCGAACGAAGAACAAAGGAATGCAGATTGGAGAGACGCGGATTAACAAGGATTAACGCTAATTGGACGGCCGCCGCTACGGGTTGTCGTCTACGTTGTCGTCATCCTCGTCGACGAAGTCGCTAATGGTAGCTCGGCTCTTTGCGTTTCTCCCCTGTTTCCCCATGCGCGCCGTTCTCGTTTTCGCCGAAAGGGAGGGAGAGAAAGTTCCATGCTCTCGAAGCGTGCAGATTGACACTTTTTTCCCGATTCAAGAGCCATCGCGATTATTCAAATCGCGTCCCACGAGCCGTAGCCGGCCTCCGAGACGAGGCGTCCTCAAACCTGCCGCCACGAGAATTCACCTCTCTCGTTATCGCGAAATCAATTCGGGCGTCTACGTTAATCGCGACGCCCTCCCAACGGAGTAACGGTGTGTCTCGCGAATCCGCGGGCACAATCGGAGGGGATCGACCCTCGGGAGGAATTTACGATCACCAACGGCAAACGACTCCTCGCGGCAGACGTCAAGGGATTATTAACGAGACTCCTTATTCAACGGCTACGTGGAAACAATTAGACCGAAGTCGGCTCATTCGAGTCACTGGGTTATTTAGATATCCGAACTTCTCTTCGTGTTTTATTTATCTAATGACGAACGGAACGAGACAATGAGGAGAAACCTCGTTTAAAATTGTCATCGAACTGCGAGGAATTCGTACGTAGGGATCATGTTTAATTCGCGAAATAGCCGAATCGCGCAATTAATTTGCAACTGCGGCAAGTGGGAAAAGTCAACGATACGCGCCGGGAGATCTTCATCTCGCCGCACAATAAACCGTATTATGCGCAGATGCTTGTCCCGCTCTCCTGATACGTACGGATATTCCCTCGCGTTATCTCGCTCTTTGTTCCCGGATGCAACGACGTAACGAATCAACCGTGTGCAACGCAGAGCGTATAGAGAGCATTAGCGAGCCGCGCGATAACATCGTCGCCGGGAAAAAGGATCGAGACGAAAGATACGGTCCCCGCGCCGCCGCCGTGAAATATAGAAATGTACTTTATGGCCGTCGCGCAAAATTATGCGGATAAGTCGTTCCGCGAGGATATCAACCGATCCCCGAACACCGAAACGTCGTTATCGGACTTCCCCCCTCCTCCGCGGCGGGGGAGGGAACCGCTCGTAAAATATCTAGCTACGAAACTCGGCGCGCGCTCCAAGTGGAGTAGCTCGGTCACTGGTCAGACGACACTCGATAAGCCGCCGCCGCCGCCGCCGTCACGTGCTCTCTCCCGTCACGCGCGCGTCTCTCCACTTTTTACATCTTTTACAGTTCATTTCTGCAGATAAATTGACCAAGTTTTTCGCCGAACTACGTAACCTTAATCGCTATGTGCGAAAAGTATATGGAAAACGGGATGATGAAAAAGGTGGAAGATCGCCGCTATAAAGAGGGAGTCTCTCGCGGTAGAAATGAAAAGTCGAAAACTCGGAGATAGTCGAGAGGAGGATATATGCATGTGTACACTCTGGGTACGGCCTCTCATTTATTCCGACTCGTTCCGTCCTCGTCCCACCGCGACCGGCCGACCCGTTTATAGCCCCCGACAAAGAGGGCAGGCGCGCGCGGTCCCCCGGCTAGAATACCGTCGATTTCGCGAAATTCTTCGGAAAAATCTCCATAATTTCGGGAATTGCCTTTTGATGTTCGAGATGAAAGAGCCCGCGACCGGGAGTGAGTGGTCTTCCGAACCGTTTCTCCGCCTATTTCTCCACAACTTCGCCTTTTCACTCGTCCAATTCCCTTACCCAGGACTCGAGGAGTAGACGGGATAGACGATCGAACCCGAGACTGCTCCTCGACCAGGTATTCCTCGTTTGCCCGGCGAACACTTTTTCCTGACCGCGCATTATTCAGCGAGACATACTTTATTAAAACGCGGCGAGCGGACGCGCGTCGAAGCCTCCGCGGCTGCTTTTCGGGAAAAATAATCAGCGAAGGGGGTAACCAACGTCTGTAGCTGGGAGCGTAACGAATTCGCCTTGGCCGGGGGGCNACATCTTTTACAGTTCATTTCTGCAGATAAATTGACCAAGTTTTTCGCCGAACTACGTAACCTTAATCGCTATGTGCGAAAAGTATATGGAAAACGGGATGATGAAAAAGGTGGAAGATCGCCGCTATAAAGAGGGAGTCTCTCGCGGTAGAAATGAAAAGTCGAAAACTCGGAGATAGTCGAGAGGAGGATATATGCATGTGTACACTCTGGGTACGGCCTCTCATTTATTCCGACTCGTTCCGTCCTCGTCCCACCGCGACCGGCCGACCCGTTTATAGCCCCCGACAAAGAGGGCAGGCGCGCGCGGTCCCCCGGCTAGAATACCGTCGATTTCGCGAAATTCTTCGGAAAAATCTCCATAATTTCGGGAATTGCCTTTTGATGTTCGAGATGAAAGAGCCCGCGACCGGGAGTGAGTGGTCTTCCGAACCGTTTCTCCGCCTATTTCTCCACAACTTCGGCTCGCCTTTTCACTCGTCCAATTCCCTTACCCAGGACTCGAGGAGTAGACGGGATAGACGATCGAACCCGAGACTGCTCCTCGACCAGGTATTCCTCGTTTGCCCGGCGAACACTTTTTCCTGACCGCGCATTATTCAGCGAGACATACTTTATTAAAACGCGGCGAGCGGACAAGCGTCGAAGCCTCCGCGGCTGCTTTTCGGGAAAAATAATCAGCGAAGGGGGTAACCAACGTCTGTAGCTGGGAGCGTAACGAATTCGCCTTGGCCGGGGGGCACGGAGAGATAGGAATCCGGGGGAGGGAAAGAAGAAGCAACGGCGCGGCATTGTCGCAGACGAAACTAGTAGCGGGGCGCGTAAACTCGACAGAAGAAAATAACAAAGGGGAACGGTACAATGCGTATCGGGAGCTTTCAGAGGCGAACGCAAACGCGCAGAAGGCCGGCACCGTTGCTCTCGCGTATTTGCAACTAGTCGGTACAAATAGTACCAACGATTCTGCCACCGACGCACAGCTCGCTCGAATTACCGGAACAAAGTACTCGCCGCTGACTCTTCTTTCGTCTTCAGTCCCACCTACCGAAGCGTTCGCGACGTCGGTCAATCGCCGCGAACGTCTCGCGTTACTTTTGTCGACCGGCGACTCCTCTGAACGCCCCTTTCTATTCGGCGGAAAGTTTCTCGCTCGCCGGTGGTGGTGTGGGAAAACCGACAGATTCGCCGATATTGTTTGTACAATGAAACGGCGAAACGAACCCAGCCCAGGAGCTCGTGACCATAACAAACAGGGGGCGGATGGGCCCGGGGACGGGGGGAGCCGGGGGCGAGTGTTTGTGAACGGTCGCGAATTGCCGCGGCATCCCGCCTTGGCTTAATTTTGCCCTGAGCCCCTTGGTGGTAGTTATTCGAGTGCCATGCCGCCGCGGCGGCGACTGGCTGCGGCTCGTGCCGGGACAGTTGAATCGCTCCCGGGGATTCGCCATCTTTTGTCTTAGCACAATGCCGGCCGAAGCACAAAAGTGACTAAGTGCCCGTAATACTCGCCATTATATGCCTCCTACACGGCACTCTTCTCCGCGTTACTCTCATCTACATTTTCCGCCCACGGTTCTCGCTCCCCCTCCGTCCCGTTCGCCTATTTTCTTCGGGACCGGTCTTGCTCCCCGAACGATAGACGACGCCTCCTCCTACCGTTTCGAGATTCATGCGTTCTTTCACGGACCGCTTCCCGCGGAAAGCGAGATCAATTACGGCCGACGTCGAGCGGTCCACAATTATCTTATTCCCGCGATCTCTAATGCGCCCGGTTGAAATTCCTCAGATTTCCCCCGGAGCGTCGATCGGTGATCGATCGGCGCGCGCGCGCGACGACGACGTTACATCGGCCATAATGTATGACCGGTCGTTTTTCGTTGAGCAGGGTTAGTTAGCAGCCGCGGCGGCAATTTGTAAGGCAGGGGAAATTCGCTGGAAAATTGATACGACCGCTGCGCGTAACGTTCCTCAACGCATGACGTATAGCCAACATCTGGAGGCAGCGCGCAACAATGCGCGGGGCAACGATCATTCGAAATCCGACTCGCCGCCGCCGGTGTTATCGCGTTCGGTATTAAAACGCGGACGGTAATCGTCATCGATTCTCCGTTAGCGACGCTGTGTTTTAACGTTCTCTTAAACGTCTCTTAAGTCTCCCGGTAATGGTCAGATCGCTTCGCTGTTTCGACCGAGTCAGCGGTTGAATCTTCTCTCCGGAAACACCGATAACGAAGTTGCTCGTCGGTGCACGAGAGAAAGACGGATCGTCCGACGTCGTCGGTGTCGCGCTTTCCCATTATCCGATCTCACGACCCGCGAGCATTTCTCGGGCGACGCGCGCCGTAGATTGTATAGGTGACTATACGGCGTCGGCGGCGGCGGTAAGAGGAGCCGAAATTTTTTCGCGTCGCGGTTGAAAGTTTTTCCATCGGCCGTTGGAAATGTATTCGAGACTCGTCCCGTCCGAGTTCGGTTAACTCGAGCCAAATGCGCGACATTCGGTCTTGCCGGCGCCGTGCAGTTCTTTTTAAACTCCTCCGTTCCGGGCTATTTTTTCCCTCGCTCCGTTTGGCTTTTGCGTCACGTCATTTAATTTCCGGAGTCGAACTCGAAAGTTATTGGGTTGTACGTGCCCGTCTCAATTAGGTCTTCGGAGGCGGCGGCTGAAATTGTTTCTCCCATTATGCGAGAGGAGACGAACTTTTATTCCCCGGGACGCGAGCCGCCGCCGTATAGATAGTTTTTTCTTCGAAGACACTTCTGCCCGTTAACCATTACCGCGGAAGCGATTTTAACGCGATCGTTCCGCCTTTAATCGGATAATCCAGTCGCGATGCGACGGAGGACGGAGTCAACCCGGCAACGAACTATGCGGGGACGATCTTAGTTAGGGGAAACTTTCGCGAGGAAACGTTTCCAACTTTTAATCCGTACGGTGGTTGCGCTTTCGCTCGTCTTCGCGTTAACTTTAAGCTGCGTTTAGACCGGCGGGCGAATTTCTGCGCAAACGAGCACCGCCGACCGCTCGCCTCGCATTTTTACACGGGCCNGTCCCCGACGAATATATACGTCGCGGAACGAACCCGATTCGTCAAAGTGAAAAAACGGGCGAACCGTTCCCGCGTGGAAAATGGATCCAGGGATCGTTCGAACTTCCCGTCCCGGGGCTACTCTCTCCGTCGAACGAGGATGCGGGACAGCTTCCGAAAGAGATAAACGGAAGCGGAAGGAGGGTTGGGAGCGAAAGAGAGGAGAAAGTAGGCGGTAAGCGGTCGATTAGAGAAGCGTCTGATCAGGCCTATTAATCTTCGATCTGTCCGATACTATACCATGAATTATGCATCGCCCCGGCAGACGCATTGATTTCTCGGCCAGACGGGGAAATATTATTCGAATAATTCAAAGTAATGAGTCGAGAGCGAGACGTTCTTCCGGCTCGTCCGGTTCGCTCCCGGCCCGCTCGCCTCCCGTCCTCCGTCTTCCATATTGAATGTCTGTTTAACCCTGTTACCATTTAATCTAATTTTTATTTCGCCGTCTCGCGTAATCGGTCTAAAAATACCGGGCCAACCTTGGACCGAAAGTCGTTCGAAGAAAAACTATATAGATCGACTCCGGTCGGACTGAACGTCCATATAAAGCTGGCTTTAATGAAATCGATAAATAACGAGTTATTTCCGATGCCATTTCTTATTAGTCTGGCGTTACATAAAGGAAAGGGGGAGGGTTCGGAATAAATCGGAGGAAGAAGCTCCGCGTATCGGATATCGTCGATAAATCGAGACCCGTGGGGTTTCCAGGAGATTAACGGAGAAGTTTGTCGCGGCGAGAACACTTTTCTCTAATTCGATGGGAAGTTCCCTCGGACCGAGCAGGCCCCCGTTCGACTTCCGGCGCAGCTCGTCCGATCTTGGTCAGCCGATTCATCCCGGGGATCGGCGCTAAACTTCGCCAACGATTATTCCGGCCTCGTTTTCGTGGCTCACCTTCCACGCTCCGCTTCCACTCAAACCCATCCATCCATCTGTCCCGTTTCCTACTTCGCGCATACGTCTTCCCAACGACATTTCGCCCCGCATTTCCATAAATATTTTTAACCGCAAGACAAACGGCTCCGCGATCTTCCCGCTGCGAACCCGGAATTCGCATCGACAAATTTCGTTCGATCGTTACGAAGACAACGAAAGAACTCGTAGCGTTAATCAAATCTTCCGGCACGAGTGGAAGATCGTGAAGTACGATCGGTTCTAGATCGCGAGGAGCAGCGTTAAATAAGACGACGGTGTAAGAGCAGCGGAAATTGAAGTGACACGATATTGACCCGTGACCTTATACAAATGTATACGAGTAACTTTTACCCAAATGGGTATCTCTGTCATCGGCTGAACTAAAATACCCGGATCAGAATTCATAAATGAGGGCAAGGGGAACGTGTAAACCGACGACCGATGTTTCGATGCATTGTTTCGTCGAATCTGTCGACGACCGACCGTGTAATTTACGAGTTGTCGAGCGAGACGGTCAGTAATTTTTAACGGGCGTCAGATATTTTTGACGGGCAATAAGTACTCGACTCATGAGCAGCGTCGTACGTAGTAATTTATGAAAGGAACGGCGAGACTGTTTATCGTGGAAACGTTTAAAAAATTACGGGGAACGACGTCGAGCGCGTACGTTTCCTCCGGTCCGGTTATCCCTGCAGGTCCCAGAGGTAGTACAGAGAAAAGCCGGCACGAGATGCTCCGTGCATACGGGGGCGAGGCCGCTTGTTTTAACCCGGAGAAATACAAATTCCCGTTCTTTCGCGACGTCTGCTGCGAGAGGCTGTGCGCCGCGACGCCCCGTAGTTCTTTGGCGCGTGAAATTCGTTATGCCGGTTAAGCCGCCGGTTGACGACCCGCCGTCGGACTCCCGAAACTCCGCCGAGGACGAGGATTTTTTTCCTCTGAAGGACGACGTTCCGGGGAGGGGAACGATAACAAGGGATAACTGTTTCCTCGAAATGGAGCCATTCGAAGATCGATCCGCGTCTGGAGGAACGTTCGACGTTTCCTTCGTTCCCGAGATTTTCCTCGCTCGTTCCGCGACGGAACCCCGTTATCGATACACTCCACTTCGCCCGGATATTTCGATATCTGCGCACTTTCCCTTTCGCCGGTCCCATTGTTAAGGGAAACGATACTCTGCCGATACGGTTTTCCTCCGGTGCGTCGCGTTCGCCAAGATAAATACGCCGCGTCTTGTTTCTCCCGGTGATACCGGCGCGTAACAACGAGAGACGTCTAGAGCCATGGCATTAAATCTCGTTCCTACGGAGGCGTTCGCCCGAGTTTCGTCTGCAGGGCAGAGAGAGAGAGAAAGAGAGAGAGAGAAAGAGAGAGAGAGAGAGAGAGAGATCGAAGGAGAGGGAGAGAGGGAGGGAGGGAAGGAGGATCCTCTCGACTGTATGTTCTCTCCTGGGTTCTCGTGTCCCGGTTCCGTGCTCCATCTCGCTCCCGCGACTCTTTGCCTCTCTGGTTTTCCATAATATCGGGAAACGATGCTCGAGAGTCGACCAGCACAGGTAATCTCGTATCCGAACTTTCGCGACGAGGGCGCGAAACATAACTCGTTAGAGAGAGGGACCGTGGCGAGCCAGCCAGGACGGGAAACGAGGACGAACACGGATAAGAGCCAAGAGAGCAGACACACGGAAAGGTTATACACGCGTACACGAGCGGCGGCGGCGGCGGCGGCGGCGGCCGGATCATGTCGGGGTTAATGACGAGAGAAGTGGAGAGGATACACGGGAACCGTTCGAATATATTGAAACTGATACCGGTGTTTTTCCGCGACCGAACCCGCGTCGTACGCGGCCGCGCCGTTTGTATATCATTTTAATTACCCGCGTATCGCCGGTGTGTATACTTCCACGCTCGAGCGGAGGAGCGAAGTTTAAATAATATATCACGCGGAGGAAAGTAGAAAGCGAACGCGCTTAGCGCGAGTTAATTCGAGGGGTTTAATAAACAAGCCGCGAGTCGCGCGGAAAAGGGAAACGAAAAAAAAGC
>SMSR01016140.1:0-26308 GCA_019453355.1 Ceratina japonica | reverse complement strand
TTTCGGCCTCCCAGAGGATCGCGCCACTCCGTTCCGTTCCGTTCCGTTCTGTTTCGTTCCCGTCCCTCGCTCTCCCGTTAATTTTTATTCCCCCGGCCCCTCTCTCTGTCCCCCCTGTCTTCCTCGACGTCCTCTCCTCTCCTCGTCGCCGATCGATGCCGGCCGTGTATAACTAGGTGAAACGCGGGAGGATCGAGGATTCCGGTCCGAGAGAAAACGAAGACTCGTCTCTCGCCTTTCGCTGTAGGGAATCGGCCACTTGTTGACGATTCGCAGCCAGATTGGCACGACCATAAATTAACACCCCGCGACAGGGGTGGACCAATTAATCGGGAGAGCCAGGTGGGAATCGTGCTCGATGGGTCGGGCGCGCGCGCGCTCGCTCGCTCGCTCGGTCTCGATCGTAAATCAAGCGGGAAGTAGCAGCCGGGGAACGCAACAAACGACCATAGGTTCCCGACCCTCCTTCCTTCTTCGGGTCTGTCATTGCTCGTCGACGAAACGAGCGAACTTACTTGTTGCCTCATAACTAGTTCCCCTACCCACTTTTCTACCTATGTCGCGAGCGACATGACGGAACGCAACGCGTTCCTCCAACTTCGCCGAGAGAGCGTACTTACCGAACAACATAAAACTAGTATAGTGGTTCTTAACCCGCGGTCCGAATTCCTACGACCGCAGTAAAGTATATTCAATAAGACTCCGGGCTCCTGTGTTTGCGAGGCCCGCGACTCGTTGTCGATCGTCCGATCGCTCGAGAATATGAAGACACGATCACGACGATCCGATATAGATATTGTCAAGCTTCGAGAACGGAGTCTCTGTCTTATGTTCGGAACTTTGTCGGTTTTTATCTCATGGTTCGTTACGTGGTCACTGATCATCCACGCAATTGTACTCGTACCACGATCTCTGAATTAGGTTTCGAGACGCTGTCTCAAGACTTGCGAACGAGCGCGCACGTGCGTTTTTGGAGATCGTCGGCAACGAATTCCATTCTGTCTCTCGAATAAATTTGATACGTTTTTATGGATTTAAATCGTTTTACGACGGATGCCGTTCCTCTTTCGTGGAACGGCATGGATTCGGGCCATCGAGCTAACAGGGAGTAGATCAGTCGGGAGTAGTACGTCGTTGAACGTGGGGTAGCGAGAAAAACAGGGCCTCGAATACCTGTGCAAACACGAATCGATTCCGTCGAGGAATCGAGCTCGAGCGTACATACACGAGGAGTCGTAAAATTCGCAAACGAGTCGGTCCCCCGATCACTCCTCGTCGAACGGGACAAAAGTGTTCCGGCTCCTCGAACCGGTCTACTTAAAATACCGTCCACGGTCATTCGTTTGGTCGATGATAAATGAAATAATCCTAATGGGTTTTATGGGGAACGCGAATCAAATCCGGTCGTGTCGAGCACGGCCGACAAGCGATACGTTCGATACGATGGAAATGTGCGTCAAACGTGGAATTCGGCTTGACGCGGGAACGTTTTTCACGGCGCGCGAAATGATCGTGGATACGTTTCGAGGATGGCCCTCCATCGCTCGTCGAATGAAAAACATCTCGGGGAGGGCTCGGGGAAAAAGAAATATGGTATCGCCGAATCCGGCGAGACCGGTCTGGGTAACCTTAATTATTTTCCCTTCCCGGGCGCTATCCGAGCGAGCGCGCGCGGCTGGAGGAGTCCGCACCCAGAGCTCCCAAGAAAATTACAGGCAGCCTCGATAAATATTAACTCCGTGGCCCGGAAAGGTCGTGAAAGCTACACCCTCGAGTTCGGTCTCCGGTCGTCCCTTCGCCCGCCGTCTGCCCGCCGCCCCTTCTTCCCCCCTCCGGACAGGTTACGTTTCAGACGGTCAGGTTGCTCGAGGTGGTGCAACAGGGGCTCGAGAGACGGGGGGCGCGAGAACGGCGCGGTGCGCCGTCGAGGGTGGCGCGCAAAAAGGGATAGAAGAGAGAAGCGGAGGGACACAGGGGGGCCCGCCGCCCCGGTGCGACGAGCTGGAAAGGATGGTCGATGCTATCTTTCACCAGACGCGGAACATTCCTATTTATTCGAGTTAAGCAACGCGGCCTTCTACATACGGCCGATCGTTTCCATTTGCGGGGAGTCCGCCGGCGACGGACCGACGGCGAGAGGGATTGATCCACGGCCCGAAGACTTCCGGGCTAGACCGGAATTCCCGTTGTTCGATTGCCGTGTAAAGGGTGTGCGGTTCTCGTTACACGGCCAACGCGTCGCGTTAACGTTTCGCGCCATTTAGCGCGCGCACCCCTTTTGGTCTACGAGGGTTAACGCTGGCCGGGCCACCGCGTATGGATCCTCGCGTGGGACAGAGACTCGGAACTTCGTTTCACGTTCCTTTCCGCACGATTTATGAAGCCGCGGAGAACTTTTTCACGCGTCGCTAAATCACTCGTTTTATGTTAATATTATTTTTATCCGTTGACCGTTTTCCAACGGGAGTCAGCCGAGGATAAATGGAGGGATGAATTATTCATCCTAGGAGATAAGCGCGATTCTAACGAAGAACGCGTCTGATTCTCCCGACGCGACGTCATTTCGGCGGACGCGAGATCTAGAGACGATGGAAAACGGAGCGGGGCCGCCAGTGAGAAAGACGTACACTCTCGCCCACGACACTCGGCACACCGTAGAAAACGTGTAACTCGATCATCTGTGTGTTAGAGTACGAACTAACAAATAAGAATTGCCGGATTTTAAGAATATTCATCTTTCATTAGAAGTTTTGCATGAAAATTTGATGATTATTCGTCGTAATTGATTTTTCGATCGAGACGGTCCTCGATCACTAATTTGTACCGTTTGTCGGAGTTTTGATAGACGATATGGAAGTGTTCCGAGACTCGAGCGTGTGTATGCGAGCGTGTACGATTTTGTTGGTCCCTCTATCTAGTATTTGGATGGACGTAATTTCCGAGCGTCCGTCCCACGAAATCCCGGGGTCCAGCCGGACTCTCGTCGATCGTTTATCGCGCGCCCGGTCGATTAATGAACGGGATAATCGATTTACGCCAATCTCGTAGAAGCCGTTCTGCCTGAGGGGCCAAAGTACAACGTCTTTGATGGCGTAACCGCAAATCGTTGGATCGGCCATATGCGGCGCGGTTTTCCAGCGAAAACAATTTCGCTGTCTTCTCAATCCGATGCAGACCACAATGGAATTTATCGTCCTATAACCTACGGACCGGGGGATTTGTACCGCAACTGTTTTCAAAGGAGTACCGCAACGAGCGCAAAGGGAGGATTTCCATCCCCGCCAGGAACATTCGTTCCTCCGATTCCTGGCCCGCCTTCTCCCGCGGACGTTCGCAACGATTTTATCGGGACACGTCCGTCCCACGATAAACGCATCACCGAGCGTCACGGAACGGAGGCGATCCACTGACACGGAATTGTACGTCGCGTTACACGCTGATACGACGACCCGTTCTTTACCTCCATCCTTTTTGTACACTGATCCTGTTGTCAACCCGTTTCTCTCCTCTAAATTTTATCACTCCGACGAATAAAGGCTCGGAATTAACTTCCGGATATAGAATCAATAGACAAATCAAATATTACGCCGCTGTATGAAAGAGACCAGTCGATTCTTATAATCTGTTGAACGAAATAATTAGTCGATTCCTCCTGAAGCATTTGAGATAACAGAAAATTGTATACGACCTTTTTTGAAGGTAGTAGTATTACCTACAACTTTTACTCGAAGCATTTTTCGAAATTCCAAAGAAAAAGGATTTTCAATTTTTCCGTGATTTTCCAAGGGGTACCCCTTCAGATTCCGCGAAAATATCGTTTTTCCTCAAATACTCCGGAACCCTTAGACTCACAGTAAAATTGCATAGTACCTTATTTGTGGCTGGCGACGAAACCTAGAATTTCTATATGAGACATTTTTTTGTATCGCCAATAGTTAACGAGTTTTTTACGAAAAACGGGAAAACAGTTTTTTGCAAAACACTTGTAAATTATCGACGCTAACGAAAAAAGTTTCATACAGAAATTGTAGTTTTAGTTGTCAGCTACAAAAAAGAATACATGCAATTTTCCCGTCAGCCCAGCGGTTTAGCAATGATTGAGGAAAAACGGAATTTTTTGCCAAAAAGTTCGGCGTTTCGACGGAGAGGAGACCGGATTTTATCAGTACCAATAAAATGTCAATTGACTCGTTAAATACCGACGTCAGGAGAAAAATGCATACAACCTTTCTTGTAGAGCACATCGATATCTATATGTTCTCTATGAAAAATTTTTTCGATAACGTCAATAATTAATTAATGAACCAAATTGTTTATTGCAAAATCTTGTTCTTCGTCAAAGCGAAAAATGTTTCAAACAAAAGTTGTAGCTCCAGTTTCCAGAGGCAAGAATGGTCCTATGCAATTTGCTCGTAACTCCACTCGTTAAGGAATTACGGTGTCGTATCGATTCCGGTCTGTACATGGAAAAAGACGAAGTATCCGGTATCGACAAGTTCGCGATACCGAACAACGATCCGCGCGTTCCCGACTTTCGTCAACGAAAATACGAGGGTAAAACGATGCCGCGAAGCTGCCGCGACTTTTGTAGACAACAACCGGTGGCTTTGATCCGCGGCGCGAGCCTCGACTACTTGCTCGGTTACCAATTATCGTTATCGTTACCGTAACGAACGAAATTGGCTGTTGCGTCAGTTTCAGTTTACCGAACAAAGCGAAGCGAAGTGGAGGAGAACGCGAGAGAGAGCGGAGGGCCTAGAATATAGAGGACGGCAGGGAAAAAGAAACGATTATCCCGTTAGGGAGAAATTTTTATGCCGGCGCGGCATTCGTAGGAAAAGCGTAACGGCCGCGAGAGATCCCGGCGCAGTGGGTAGAGAGAGGTACGCGCGTTTTCCTTTCCCCGTTTCCCAGAGAAACGACTCCTCTCGCTCCGTCGACGAATCGCCCGGGGAAGAGAACGGGTGGAAAGTTAATTTCCCCTCTTTTTTCCATTTGCGAAGATTTCCCCGCGGCACGCGTTTACAAACGACCGAGCTTATTATCGCCTTTAAAGTGCCCCCTCGAATCCATTCGCGCGCATCGGCTTTCGAGAGATACCGGAACACTGGAATAATTGTTTCGGCTCTATCGGTCCCCCTGCCTCCCCTCGACGTTCAACCCGTCGAACGATTAACATCGATTCATATTTTCGGACGCGCGACCCGCCTCTTAGAAAAAAACCTCGAGTCCTCCGCGTCGAACGGGACTGGCTTCCTTTGTCCCGACTTTGTAAAAATTGTAAGTCCGTTTTCAATTATTTTCATTTCGACGGGAAGAGCGCGAGCCGCGGCGCTCGGAAATGGGACACGTTCCTGGACTCGTGAATACTAATAACAATCAGAGTGGCATTAACTGTTGTTTCGTATCGATCGTTACCGTTGCGGGAGGTCTGGTTCGCAATGGGGATCGGATATTAATAATTAGTGAACAGGACATTGTACAGCGCAAAAACGAGCAAAGAGTAGACGGACGATAAAACGAGCTGCTAAAATCCGTTAGTATTTCAGGAGTCTTTAGGTAATTGATTCGGAGCATTGTTCGCGAAGAAAGAGCAGCAGCGTTTAATTAATCAGACAATCGAAAAGAGGATATTCTAAAATAAAACGAATTATTGTATAACGCAGGAGTCCCTATTACGTTCGAATCGTTGACCGTCTGCAGAGATAAAAAAAAAACGTAAATGAGTCTCGGTCTTTACGTAATGTATTACACGTATATAAACGCGAATCGTGTCGTTCGATAATTTCGAGTCGAACGAGGGTAAGTTTGGTTCCCGGTTCGGGTTCAGCGTCGAAAGCCAAAGATCGGATCTGGACGCAGCGTGGGCCGTTACAATCCCGTGTCACACGGCTTTTCGATCTTGGTGGTAGTAGTGCCGCGTGTATTTCGCACCTGCACCGATCTCAGCGCGCACGCGCCCAGGTAGACACGACCTACCGGCGCACGGACCTAAACTGGCGCGACGTCGAGCTTTCGTAGTCGGCATCGGCCATCCGCGACGCGAGCTTTCCTCTTCGAGACCCTCGACCTCCGCTCGGCGTCGCGCCGCGAAACTCCGACGCGAGCGTCGACTCGCATTAGAAACTGTACGACCGGGAACAGTCAGAGATTCGACGTCTCTCGGACGTCCGAGTCCCGCGGTTTCATTTGAATTAAACCGAAGTTTGACCGACAAATCGGTCTCGTATTTTTTTCACTCGAGTGCTTCGGAATTTCGTCAGGTTCTCCTGTTCTTCGACGTCGTGTCCCGGTCGGAGGAACGTGCGCGACCGATGAATCGGAAGTAGCCTTTCGTGAAGCAGCCGCTGTGTCGGCGGCGCCGCGGTAAGCCGCTCTTAATCCCGATCGAATATCGCTGCTAACTCTCTCTCTACCGGCCGCTCCACCGTGAGAAGTTTGAAATTCGATTAAGGGGGAATCTCGAGCGATCGAGGGATCACTGGGAAGTTAATCGCACGCAAGGACATTGATTTACTCGTTGCAACGGGATGTGCGTCGATCCCGTCGCTCGACAGAGGAAATTTCGAGTGATCGATGCGAATTAATGATACAGTGTCGAAACGCGTCGCGTCATAGATAGATCGGGCGTCATCATCGTAGGGCGCAGCTATTGCACTCGGTAAACCGTGAAGTGTGAAAGCTTTTTGGCCCATATCAATTCCGACGTGCGGAGACTCGCGGATCGCTCATGGATCCCGATTATCGGTTCGCCGGTTAAAAGAGTTCGGGTCGCGTCGATGCAATTATGTCAACAAATAAACAAGCGGCCCCCCGCGTGCACGCGCTACACCCCTTCTTTGAATGGATCCGAAAGGGAATAGTCTCGGTCAAATCAATACGCATTCGCGTTATACAGTCGGAAACACGGCAAAGGGGTCCGAGGGAAGAAGCGGGGGAACGTGGAAAAGTGGAGAGGAAGAGAGGATTTCGAATCGTGTGCGTGCGTGCGCGTGTGAGCGCGTGTGTGTGTGTGTCCACCTGGACATCGCCCGCGCACGTGTCATCGGGAGAAAAACAAAGGGTCGGCCGCGGGTATGGTCGACGGGGCGGTATCGCCGAGTAAACACCGACCGGCCTATGGTTAATAATTTCGGTCATCGCTCGTCTACATAGTTGACCTCGAGATTCCAGCAATCAGTGTACGTTGACCCTCCGTGGGAATCGCCTCTCTCCCGCGCCACTCTCTCTTTCTCTCTCTCTTTCTCTCCGTTCGCGGTTCGTGACGATCTCGATTAAAAAAAATCGCGGGGTATTTATGCCCGCGTACGTATTCGCGTGTTCTTCGGTCGCCGCGGCACAAGAATCGCTGCCGGTTTTTTCGCTCGCCGCTTCTAAATCCGTTTCGTTATTCCGAATTTCTAATCGATTCACGTGTACGGAACACGCGTGCCAGGACACACACGTGCACGGTTTCCCAGCTCGAAAGGAGGCGGCGAGGCTCGGAGCTTTGGGCGAGATTGCAACAAGTTGCATTTAAAAGCCGGTACTCTCCGTTACTACACCGGTGTACTTTCTTTTTTCTCGCTCTCCCCCGCTCGCGCCTCTCTCCTTCTCGCACCCCTGGCCGCGATCTTTTCTCTTTCTCCCCCTCGTTCGCACCGCGGGCTACGGAATACCGAGTCGAACTTCCGAGTCGTCGACACCGTCTTGTTCGCGAAACTCGGTCGGAACGAATAGCGTACAGATACACACAAAAAAAAAAAAANTCCCCCGCTCGCGCCTCTCTCCTTCTCGCACCCCTGGCCGCGATCTTTTCTCTTTCTCCCCCTCGTTCGCACCGCGGGCTACGGAATACCGAGTCGAACTTCCGAGTCGTCGACACCGTCTTGTTCGCGAAACTCGGTCGGAACGAATAGCGTACAGATACACACAAAAAAAAAAAAAGAAAGTGTTGCACGTCGGCGCGGGGTGAATTCGGCCGGGGATATCTTCGAGTCTTATTTTTCGTCGACGTAGCGATCGTCGGCGGAGATCCGTGGGAAAATTACCCGCCCTCTTAGACGACGGGGCCTGTCTCGGTGCCAAACCGTCTGGGGGGGTAAACGCTATCGGGACGGGAAATCGGATGACGCGGCGCTGCTCAAAAATCGCGGAAACCGGCGGACGCGGAATCGTCGACGCGAAGTATTTAACGAGTTGCGAGACGGGAATCGAAATTTCCGGCGATTGCGCGATCAGCGATTCTCCGGACGGACCAGTGTTGTGTGACACACGTGTGTGCGTTTGCGTTTAGATCGTCGCTAGCCGGGGAGCAGGACAACCAGGAAAACCGGACAAACGAACCGGATGAGATGGATCTTACGCTGGTCTTGATCGCCGTGCTTCTCGGACAGGAGGGTGAGTTTATTTCCAATCGTAAACCACCGTGTAACGCGCCCGACGATTCCGACAGATCATACGACATAGAAATGAGCGCGCCTCTAAATTTACGCGCCGCTCTATAATTGAATCTGTCTCCGTTTAGAACAATCTGCTCTTTTTGAACGCGTTCGATCGAATCAATAAACGTCACGAGTGGAAATTATGCACATCGAAATTAGCTTTAGGCGATGAAATTCGATCGCCGCGAGAATGCGAAACAAGCTTTAGCGAGCCGCGGTCTCCTGGGAATATTCTAATAGCGAAGCAGAGATTTTTTTTTAGGGAAGTATTCTCGACGTCGCCGAGTCATCCGCTTTGCGTTTTCGAGAATGCGGTTCGCTTAATTCAAGAATAGCCGTTTCGCTCTCGTCACCGATACCCTCCGGCTGAATAATCTCCGACCCCTGAAAGAGGGTAAAAATACCGAGGACTCCGCGGAGGACCGGTGACGCAAACGCTGACTCTCGTTTCGGGGCGCCGCCGCCGCCGCGGTTTTTAAAATAGCACTCTTTCTAATTACGTTCCGCCGTTTCTTCCACGTTATCGCGACAAGAGATACGAAACAGAGGGAGGGACAGAGAAAACGGGTTGAATTTACGACGTCCCAGTAAAAGCCTTCGCGAAGCGAAAAATTAAACGGTAAATTGCCTCCACTCGGCGAGAGGTGTTCGCCGACTCTCTGTTCGCGCCGAACTCTCGTCGATCGTCGATTACACTCCCGATTATGATTTTNTACGAACCGGATGAGATGGATCTTACGCTATTCTTGATCGCCGTGCTTCTCGGACAGGAGGGTGAGTTTATTTTCAATCGTAAACCACCGTGTAACGCGGCCGACGATTCCGACGGATCATACATATAGAAATGAGCGCGCCTCTAAATTTACACGCCGCTCTATAATCGAATCTGTCTCCGTTTAGAACAATCTGCTCTTTTTGAACGCGTTCGATCGAATCAATAAACGTCACGAGTGGAAATTATGCATATCGAAATTAGCTTTAGCCGATGAAATTCGATCGCCGCGAGAATGCGAAACAAGCGTTAGCGAGCCGCGGTCTCCTGGGAATATTCTAATAGCGAAGCAGAGATTTTTTTTTAGGGAAGTATTCTCGACGTCGTCGAGTCATCCGCTTTGCGTTTTCGAGAATGCGGTTCGCTTAATTCAAGAATAGCCGTTTCGCTCTCGTCACCGATACCCTCCGGCTGAATAATCTCCGACCCCTGAAAGAGGGTAAAAATACCGAGGACTCCGCGGAGGACCGGTGACGCAAACGCTGACTCTCGTTTCGGGGCGCCGCCGCCGCCGCGGTTTTTAAAATAGCACTCTTTCTAATTACGTTCCGCCGTTTCTTCCACGTTATCGCGACAAGAGATACGAAACAGAGGGAGGGACAGAGAAAACGGGTTGAATTTACGACGTCCCAGTAAAAGCCTTCGCGAAGCGAAAAATTAAACGGTAAATTGCCTCCACTCGGCGAGAGGTGTTCGCCGACTCTCTGTTCGCGCCGAACTCTCGTCGATCGTCGATTACACTCCCGATTATGATTTTTAACCGGCCGTTAAAGGGTTGGGAGGTCTCCGGGCGTCTTGAGCGCTCGTCGAGTGGATCCACTCTCGAAAACCACGATCGGGGGCCGGAGGGGGATGATCGTTAAGATTTAAAGGTAATAAGGAGGGAAGGCGGAAGCGTCGGCCGTCTTCCAGATGAGGTCGAGGGTATTTCGCCGACTGTACGTACGAGAATGGGAATTCGAATATGAAATTTTCAAACGGTAAACTCTGCAGGTAAGACTATCCGGGGGGAGAATGGATTAGCATAAATAAATAAAACATGCTTTCGAGAGCGGTGCGAAGTTGGAGAACGCGTCGCGTCCCCGTGTTGAGACAGAAAATCGACGAGTTAATTGCCGAGGATATATACGCAGAGGAGCAGGAGAGAAACTCGGTCGGCTGCTCGCGTTCATAAATTATCGGTATTATGCCGAACAGACGCGTCGCGGTTCCTCTCGTTTATCAATACCCGGGGTGGCGGCGGCGGCGGCGGTTCCGCGTTATAACCGGGGAGACCCGGCTGTCCGCCGACGCGATACTATGTCGCTTTTATAATGGGACAATATTAACTGCAAATATTTCTCTGTCGGTTCATTTGCGGTGGCGGCCGCCCGACGGGACCACATTAATCGCAACGTCTACGATTTCTTATTTTGCGGTTCTCCGAATCCTGTCGGTTAAAACGTGATCGCTCGGTGACAGAGTTCGCGGCCCGTTCATTGGCCGGATCGGGGCCGCCGAAAGAAAAGCTGTCGGGCCGGAATTCGGTCTTTGGACTTCCGATAAAAAAAAAAATAAAAAAATAAAAAAAAAACGATAATTCGACGCGCGATTGTTTTAAACGGATCAACGGGGTTCGGCTTCCGTCGTTACGAAACGGGTCGCGTGTGTAGCTCGTCGATCGATATTTGTGGTGCGGCAGAAATATGAAAAACGACGTCGTCGAAGTTTGGCGCGACGCGACGCGACGGGATGGGACAGGACGGGACGGGACGGGAAACGAAAAAGTGATTGACGCGCGTAACGAAGACAAATTATAAAGAGGGACGCCCGTTGTGTGGAGAGAGAGTCGTCCGTTCGTTCGACGGAAAGATGACAAATCGAAAGACGGCGGCGTTGCGTTTCGGAGCGGTGAAGAAAATCGAAAACGCGCGAGGAACGAGCGGCCGGTGAGTCGACGGTTGTACGTATTGCTTGGTCGGTCGCGAATTCGCTCCCTCGGAGCCACCCCACCTGATGAAGATAAAACGGGATAATTATAGAGCCTATCGGGGATCGTGGCGCGGCTAAATTTCGTCGAGACACGCGAGATCGTCGGAAGGGGGGCCGGCAATAAAGGGAG
Organism: Ceratina japonica; assembly: GCA_019453355.1. NCBI lineage: Eukaryota > Metazoa > Arthropoda > Insecta > Hymenoptera > Apidae > Ceratina > Ceratina japonica. Next base: position 15,012 of record SMSR01016140.1, on the reverse strand, counting down.
AAACTAGGCTCGGGCGAAAAAAGGGAGAACCGAAGAGGGAATAAACTTGGCACCCGGGAAAGTAAAAAGAAAAAAGAGAGAGAGAGAGAGAGAGAGAAGGGTTGGAACGGAGGTGCGGGCGCGCGGAGAGAAGGAGATTGTCGAGAACAGGATGTCATTAATTTTTCATACGGACCTTGGCACATCTGCGTTCGTTCGGAACCGCTCCGCAACCCTGCTAATTATTTCTGGCTCATCATTTTTCCTGCTCGCTGCCCGGCCGCCGCCGCCGCGTCTCTATCGCGTCCTCTGCCGCGGTTTTCCCTTCCCTCGATGGGACGGAGACCGAGCCGGTGCTCCCTTTTGATAAATGCTTCGCGGTATCGTCTTCTTCGAGTCGTCGTCTCATTTTCCATTGGAAATGGAGATGCGCGCTTATTGACGGGTCGTTATTTCCCAAGAGCATCGTAATTGACCGTCTACGGGCTTCCGCGTCTCTTGTTGGCCCGACAATTCTTCGGAAAACGTCGTTTCTTTCGACGATCCGAGACCGGAAAAGCAGCTTCCTTCGCGCAACACGAAATTCCCACGTTGTTTCCCCGGATCAGACCGCTGCGCGAGTTTCCCCTCGAACTGTCCGCATTTATTATCGCGAACGCTCCGCGAGCGCGTTCCGGTTTAGAAACGGAGGGTGTAGGCGAGAGGCAAAAACCATGGACAAAATTTGCCGGCAAAGTCTAATTATTTCTGGCCGATCTCTCTCAGACGTTTCAACGGGCTCGCAACCGCGAACACTTATTGGCTACACGCACACCGGCTAGTGAGCTCTAATAACTTCCAGCCCGCTGCCTTTCCTTCCCTTACGCTCGAGTTTTTGCCCCTTTCTCTTTCGTAGCTCTCTCGGTCGTTTCGCTCGCGGTTCCCGGAAAGGCACCTACTCGAGGAAGTGCGATTTCAGCGCTTTTCAACCTGTACTTGGACCTCCTCGAACCGGAAGCGAGAAATGTCCGCAGTGACTCGGAGCGAGAGTCCGTTCCTTCGAGATTTTCTCTCTCTTCTCGCCTTTCCACCGAGTCAGAGGTTCTCGGCGGAGCCCCGAGATCGGCGAACGAAACAAATCGTTATGCGTCGCGCAACGTAGTAAGGAACGCAGTCTCGCGTATGATAATTACCGTCTTACGTCGTCGAACGGTCGTTTAACGAAACGGCGGGGGCCGCATTTCTGAGAAGCGGGAGGGACGAGGGTTCGTCGATCCGAAACGCGACTTCGATTCGCGCGATTTCCTTTCGTTCACGGTTGCCATTAGTTCGCTGTCGCCGTAGATTACCGTTCGACCCGTTAATTACGCGGCCGGGGAACCGGGAGGGGCGAGTAAAAAAGAAGATGCATTTCAGCCGGGGATAGGGAGTTGCATATTTTATATCCTCGATTACTTAGCCAGAACGGCGAGGGCCGGCGTTACTTTTTTATCACCGTTCCGTAATTCAGGTTCCTTTCTACTCGAACGCGTCGCTCTCCAATAAACCGTTTTCACCGCGCGTCGTCGCAGCAACCGGCCGGCTATGGAAAACGGAAAAATTGTCCGGCCGCCGTTTCTGCTACCGGTCCCGCGCTTAAAGGTTATTTTTTATTTCGGCCCCGGCCATTGTCCTGGAAACACGCGTAATTAGCGAGCGAGCGCGCGCCCCGGCCTCCGATGCACCCTTTTGCGTAGCTGCACGCGTAATCGATATGGTGCCAATTTACCAACCGAATTCGAATAATTGACGGTTGCATTAAATATTCGCGTTGCAATCGCCGGTGGGCCGGTCGGTGTGCGTGCCGCGAACGTTTTGGGGACGCGTTCGCGCGGTAGTAATGTCCAATTCGCGGGGGTTTAAACGAAATATCGCGGGCCACCGTTGTCACACGCGGAACGACGTTAACGCGAGTTAAAGTGACGAATTTAAACGGGTGTAATGGAATGCGAAATCGTTAGGAAAACTGTTGGCCCCGGCTGGTAAAACTGCGTCCGCTCGTTGACGCGCCGATCGAAATTTGTAAAAGGAATTTCGCGGACCAACGGACTCTCGCCCACCCTCGGAGTTATTTCAAGCTCCGGCGTCGTCGGTGCTCCCGGCCAATTAGCGACGTTACTTATTAACACGACAAAGAAACTATTGAATTTCCGTCGCCCCGTCCGGATACAACCACGGTATATCTACTACGGTTATCTATGAAACGTTTCTGATCGGACTCCCGACGCTTAATGCTCTTTGAGATAGCGAACAGTTATGGAACGATCAAAGAATGCTCGTTTGCACGTGAATTCTACTGAATCGCCCGATTCGTTTAATCCAAGCGGGGCTTTATGAAAATGATGGGAACGGGAGAGAGAGCGAGAGCGGAAGGATAACTGGAACAGATCGGTCGCGATACGATCGATCGATTCGACGGCCAACCGAAAAGGACCGAGAGCCAGCCAGTACGCGGCGGAGCGCGTACGGTGACACGATTTCCTATCGGCCAATTCTATCTCGTGCGCGATAAAGAACCGTTTTCATTCGCGACCGTCTTTCTCGCGTACGGATCGTCGTCGTCGTCGTGGTCGTCGACGGGCTCCTAAAACGGCGCGGGCGACGGTCCGAGGCGCGAGTCGTCGCGTCTCGCTCGAACGCGGCGGCAAGATTTTTCTCATTAACGTCCCGCTAACGAGGGGCGACGCTAAAAGATCCGTCGACGAGTGGGTGTCTCTTTAACCCTTTCGCGGTTCGAAAACGCGGTTCCGGTGCAGCTAACGGGTTCGGTCTTAAGCCTCGGCGAGGGGGCGGAGGATGTAATTAAAGAGAGGAGACCGGCGAAGCCCCGTGGCGCAGCCCGCAGTTTTCGGTGTCGGGCCGACCGACCGCGGCGGCGGCGGCGACGACGACGCAGTCACAATTACGGCGAATAAAATTTAACGAAGTGTACCGGGGCACGGGGCACGTGTACGGCCGCGAACCGTCACGATTCGCGCACGCGCTTAATTAAGTTCACTCGTCGGCCTTCCTGCTAACTTGATCCGGCGCGATCCAGGCCCGTCGAGGTATGTAAATCGAGTTCCCCGGCCAGTTCCTCTCGTTCTCTCGACCCACGGATCCTCTAATTTTCCGCGCCCAGCTAGCCCGGTAGCCCCCTCCTCCAAAAAAGACAACGAGAGACCAACCGCCTCGGTATTCCCACCGCTGAGATCGGCCTCGGATCGACGATCTCGAGTCGTTATAGGATACGGAAATATATATTTGACCCGTTAACGAATTCAAACCCTCGTGAAAACGGTCGGTGGAAAACGCACGCGGGACAAGTAGGTTTGAATTACACGCGTTTAAGCTTTTTGCCCCAGATAGCTCGGCGTCACGTTAACCGACTCAGGACAGGCGATACGCTTTGATTTTTTCCTCGTTGNGAACCGTTTTCATTCGCGACCGTCTTTCTCGCGTACGGATCGTCGTCGTCGTCGTGGTCGTCGACGGGCTCCTAAAACGGCGCGGGCGACGGTCCGAGGCGCGAGTCGTCGCGTCTCGCTCGAACGCGGCGGCAAGATTTTTCTCATTAACGTCCCGCTAACGAGGGGCGACGCTAAAAGATCCGTCGACGAGTGGGTGTCTCTTTAACCCTTTCGCGGTTCGAAAACGCGGTTCCGGTGCAGCTAACGGGTTCGGTCTTAAGCCTCGGCGAGGGGGCGGAGGATGTAATTAAAGAGAGGAGACCGGCGAAGCCCCGTGGCGCAGCCCGCAGTTTTCGGTGTCGGGCCGACCGACCGCGGCGGCGGCGGCGACGACGACGCAGTCACAATTACGGCGAATAAAATTTAACGAAGTGTACCGGGGCACGGGGCACGTGTACGGCCGCGAACCGTCACGATTCGCGCACGCGCTTAATTAAGTTCACTCGTCGGCCTTCCTGCTAACTTGATCCGGCGCGATCCAGGCCCGTCGAGGTATGTAAATCGAGTTCCCCGGCCAGTTCCTCTCGTTCTCTCGACCCACGGATCCTCTAATTTTCCGCGCCCAGCTAGCCCGGTAGCCCCCTCCTCCAAAAAAGACAACGAGAGACCAACCGCCTCGGTATTCCCACCGCTGAGATCGGCCTCGGATCGACGATCTCGAGTCGTTATAGGATACGGAAATATATATTTGACCCGTTAACGAATTCAAACCCTCGTGAAAACGGTCGGTGGAAAACGCACGCGGGACAAGTAGGTTTGAATTACACGCGTTTAAGCTTTTTGCCCCAGATAGCTCGGCGTCACGTTAACCGACTCAGGACAGGCGATACGCTTTGATTTTTTCCTCGTTGCGAGGCGCGGCGCGCGCGTAAGCGGGGCCTCGTTGTGCGAACCGGCGAGCTCTCCGTCAGAGATCGGCCGTAATTTTGTCCCGCAATTTAGAACGGAACGCAAACTCATTAAATCGTAACCGCTTCGTATTTTCCCCCCGGTTTGCGCAACGGCGCCGCTTGTACATTTCTAATTAATTCGTCGGATTTTATTTGCCCGGCCGCGCGCGCTCCGCTACTGTGCGCTGTGCGCGCGCGCCTTTTTTCCACGCGGCATGAAAACGTCTGGAGGAAACTGAGTTTAACGAAAAAAAAAGAAGAGGAGGAGGAGGACGAGAGAGAGAGAAAAAAAACGGTGGTAGAGAAATTAGTCCGACGGATTATTTCCGTTCTATTCTCGAGAGCATTTACATTAGCCCGGGAAATTGGAAAAATGTTATCTCGCGCGCGGCCACCTACGAATTCTCTGCTTTTCCGTTTNGTGCGCTGTGCGCGCGCGCCTTTTTTCCACGCGGCATGAAAACGTCTGGAGGAAACTGAGTTTAACGAAAAAAAAAGAAGAGGAGGAGGAGGACGAGAGAGAGAGAAAAAAAACGGTGGTAGAGAAATTAGTCCGACGGATTATTTCCGTTCTATTCTCGAGAGCATTTACATTAGCCCGGGAAATTGGAAAAATGTTATCTCGCGCGCGGCCACCTACGAATTCTCTGCTTTTCCGTTTTCCCTCTTGAGGGAGGACGGACCGGCGCGGAAACGTACTTACAAGGAAAATGGGTATCGAAAGGCCCCGGTCGACCGGANTTCCCTCTTGAGGGAGGACGGACCGGCGCGGAAACGTACTTACAAGGAAAATGGGTATCGAAAGGCCCCGGTCGATCGGAGGTGGACGACGGCGCGGCGCGGAAGGGTCGAAGAGAGAGGAGCATCGAATTTTCCCAAATGGGTCGTGCCCGTTAAAGTACTTGCCGCGCAACAGATATCGGCGCGGGGGCCGGTGCCGCGGACGGCAAACGATGATAAAACAATTTTTGGGAATTCAATGGGAGGAAAAGCGCGGCGTGTGAAATCGCGCGTAGTCCGCGTCCCGCAGGGCCAGCCTTAATTCGGCTTAATTCGTCGATAAAACGGTTGGTGCCGGCGCGCCGCGCCGCACCACGTCGAGTCGTTAACGCTCCGCTCCGGTGGCGTTCACGAATCGATTCCCCTTCGACCCCCTTTTTTCCATCGCGCGCCGTATGTGTCTACCGGTTGACGCGCCGCGCTTTTCCAAATGGTCCCCGCGTCGCCTCGTTAAGCGATTCCCTGCGAGTTCGAGCGTTTCGAGCTCCGGCCGTAAATTAAAAAGGACTTTCGTACTCCTGGCCCTCTCTGGCCCTTCCTCCCTCCCCCCGCGCGCGAACGATACATATCTCATTATTTATTTTGTTGGTAAAAATCCGGGAGGGTCCGGTTTACCCGGTCGATGATTAAACAGTATTTTACAGGCGACGAGGGGTAATCCAACTTTTATTAACTCGGCCGCGTGCGCATTGAGAATGATTGCTTCCAGACGTAAACCCGGGTAGAAGTTCGTTTTTTACATGTCGCGTCGGCTCGTAACACGAGGATAGACTGCCCCGCCGAGAAACGAACTCCGCGAGGCATTAGTATTTTTATATTTCCGGGATAATTAGGAATAATACTTTCATTGCTCGCGCTGCGATGAACTATACGCGAAAAGTAACTACGGCCGGGACGGGAAAAGGGGGGGCGAGGGGCGCCGCATAAAACCGCATCCCGTATTACCCCAAACTCGTTCCTCTCACGGTCTTGTTTCCTGCCCCGTGATCCTCCTTTTTCACTCTTTTCGCTCCACCCGGCTATATTAGGATACGTGCAAATTTGAATGCACGACCGACGAATATACCTCCTACATCGTCGACTAAAAGTTTATTCCGATGAACAGATGAATTTTTAAGGGACAGACTTTGGAGACTCTATAATAGCGCGCCTTGCAAAGGTTAATTGTCGTCGATCGAAGACGTCGTCGACGGAAGTCGAAGAGATTATTTCGATCGAGAAAAGACTTCGGATCGACGACCGCGTTCGGCGATTCGGTATCGTTAGTTTTACCGCTTTTCTCGCGTTTATGAACGCGAGTGTACCCATTACACGGCTGTTTTTCCTGGGAACCGTTTACCGAAAAGTGCAAACACGTTCAGGACTTTAATTGCTCGGCGAACGTCACCGCGTGCGGGGAGGCGTCGGGAGGAGGAGGAGGAGGACTCGCCGGGCCGGCTTTGACCGCCTTTAAATCGTGATTCGGTCAATAAAAATTATCCGGTGCCGTTTTTCGCGGTCCGCCGGTTCGCCGTCACGCCGACGAATTCCTTCGGGCGAGAACGGGGAATCGTTTCTCCGCTCGCTCGTTCGTCATCGGGACGCCTTTAAACTTTGAAAAGACGCATCGTCGACGAACAATAGGACGTCGCGTCGTGTCGCGTCGTCGTCGCATCCCCCTCGACGAACTTCCTATCGAACGAAAGACCCGGACTCCTCTCTCTCTCTCTCTCGCGCTCCTCCTCCTCCCTGGCTCGCGTCCAAAGCGATTTCGAATTCCGCGTCGAACGCGTCCGAGTCTCTGAGTCCATCGCAAGATCGAACCATACGTTCTACACGCTTTACTTCCCGTAATTCGTTCGATACCGTTTCCTCCGCGCCCACCTTTCCTCGATACTCGATTATCCTTTTCCCCCTTTCGGAAAATTAATCTGCGTCGACGTATACACAGCGTTGCATATTTATGTGTCGCGCGAAATTGGAACGGATCAGTGGTGCGGTTAGTCGGGCAGAAAAAGTGAGGGGGACTAACAGTTTAATTATTACTCGTATTCGATCGGCCGTCTATATTTGGTGATCGACGGGAGCACACGGACGCGCGCAGAAATGAGAGGTTCGGCTTGATTCCGTTCCGACGGGGCCACCAGCCACCGTGGCCGTATAAATAACTATTTCCAGACGCCGGTGCGCCGGTATATCCGCGAAAACCGAGAGAAAGTCGGTCGGTTTCCGTATACGGGAAACACGATCCACTAAATGGAAATTTCTGCACGACGTACGTAATCGGCAACTAGCAACGTGGCTGGCCATCGTCGGCTCTCATTAAACATTCAAATGCCTCGGCCGGTTGTACGCCTGGCCGTCTGCGACCCTTCTCTCACGCTCGCGACACTTACGGCCAAGGGACGTGCCGTCGACAAAAAAACACGTGCGAAACGTCGATCTAAGTATTTCGAGCAATTAACACGTCCGTTTTACTTTCGTTTTAACCGGGCACAAAACGCAATTAGTCCACGAGCGTAATTGATATTAAACGAATCCCTTTAGGATTCCGTTAAAGTTTGACGGTGTAATTATCAATTTAGTCATTTGAGCAATGGCTAATAGAAGCCAATTAAGTTTCGAATTGAACATTGTAAATTGATTCCCGTCCGAACAGAAAGAAGTCTTGTTTTTCTCATTAACGAATTCGTTTCGTTATATCACAACCGGCCGAACTCGTTCCTATTCACAAACGAGGGGTCCACTGTTTGCATTGCGCTTTTCACCCACCCTCTCGTTCTCTCTCTCTCTCTCTCTTTCTCTCTTTCTCTCTTTCTCTCTGTCCCCCTCTCCGTCGCTTTATCATGGAACTCGTTCGGTTTCGGCGCGGCGAGCTTAACGCGAAACACATCCACGTCGGTCGTTCGTCTACGTGTTCCTCCGTGCTCGCACGAAGGTTACGCTATTATCGTATCATGGCAAATGGAAGGGTTATGTGTACCGAGCCCGACCCGTAGCACCCCTTCGGGGAACATCGAGGGCGGCGCGGAAACTAACTCGGGGAGAGCGAGTCCGGCTCGTTCCGACGCCGCGAGCCACTCCATAAATATCGAATGATTGATTCTAATTGCGTCTCGGCATACTCCTCGCCTCTTCTTTTCCCGGGCCCACACGCGCGCGCGCGCCCGGGTCCCGTTCATCGGGAGATTGCGGGATACGGTATCGAGTTCGCGGCCAAACTTTTCGCATCTTCCCTCTGTTTCGACGAGCAACGAGAAAAGTTTCCGATACCCCGCGCATCCCCCCGTTCATCCCCCGCCCCCGCCGCCGCGTCCTGCTCTATTCTTATCCGAGTTTCCTAATCGCACGAAAATTTCGATTGAGATCCTGATCCGGATTTGTCGGGGTTTTGCTCTGCCCGACCCGCCCGCCCGACGTATTCCAGGAATGCCTCATCTATTAGGAATCCCGCGATGAATTCGTTACGCGCGCGAATTGCAAACATATAAATGATTCGCGTCCTTAGGCGACGCGAGCATTGACCCAGTTCGACCCTTAATCGATCCTCGTTTAAACGGCAGCTGCTGCGCCGCGCGAAGGGTCCGCGGATCGCGGCGAAGGGCCTCGCCTCGCGAGTCCTTCGGTCGTTCATAATTAATCGCAGACCTGGCCACTTTCGTTCCCCCGTGCTCCGCGAAAGTCGCGATCGAACGGGGCCGAGAGAGGCCCGGTTCTCTCGATTTCGAGTGCCGTCTGAACCGTTTCCCCGGCTCCCTCCCTCCCGAAAAAAAAAGAAGTATTCGCGATGACGACGCGCGTGCACACGATAATTAATATTAATGCCGCGTGCGTTTCAGCTGAGTCAGCCGACAAAGAGCGTATAGATCGCAGCTCTTTTCGTTTCCACCCCCCGAGCCGGCGTCGCGTTGCCGCGAGTAATCGATGAAAAACCGGTCGTCCGGTACGTAGCTCTTCCGTTTTCTCTACCCCCGAAGCGCGGAAACGACCCGGGGAATCGCCCTACGATTTCCACGCGGTTTTTACGCGCCCGGCAGGCGTCCGAGGGGAAAATGTGCCTCGATAGCATTACGCGATAGCCCTTTCGTCGTACTTACTCGCCGCGTCGTCGTCGTTCCCGTTTCGAACCGAGCGACAATTACGATCGACCGTATTAAAAATCATACGACTCGATCGACGCTGGAATTGTTTGTTTTCGAGGGACGGTCGCGTGCGTTTCGGGCGGTCCTCCCTTTCTTTTAGTGTGTTTCTTTATTTTTGGTCCGCCGGTTGAAGGGTGACGCCGGTCACGCCATAACCCGGAAGCCGCCCTTTCTATATCTGCTACCGCGGCACGGGGAAGGGCCCGGCGAGGCTCGTAAAGACAAAAATCGGGCTCTTATCGTCCGGATAAATTTATCGCCCACGACCTTTACGTAGGCACACGCCGGGAGGGCGGACGGGTACACGCGGCTTGCCACTCGGACGAAAGATAGGGAACACGGGTACGGGGGCGGAGAGGCGGCGGTGCCGGCTTTTATATCGGACCGAATTGTCCGGCCCCGGGGCTAGCACATTCCGTGTTCGCCACTTATTTCTCGACAGCGCTGAACCCGCACGCATATCCAGCCGCACGCCATGCTTTAACAAATTGCCATCGATCTAACGGACGACGAGATCGTCTCGCGCCCCCACCAGCTACCTTCGACTTTCCTCGGGATAATTAACCGCGGAACTGGATTCTTCTGTCGTTCCGTCGTAATCAATCGTATCCGTCGGATGGCCCCGGCCTGTATGGATTTGAACCGCGCGACAGGGGATTGCCGCGCGCCGCTCTTGACGCAATTTATTATCTCGACACGTGGACAGATTTACGGATCTGATGTTTCAGAAAATTGCATCGGAGGTTAGGGCTCACACGGGCGCTCGGCTGGGGGCGTTTTTATCGCCGCGAGTACACCTGTTACGAGCGTCTGCACCGGTTTACGTAGGTGTTCGCGATCGTTAACCCGGCGGATCGTTCCGGGTAACATCGAGACGTATAAAACGACGGCGCCGGATGGGGTCCGCAATCTCGCGAACGGGTCGGCGAATTTCATCGAAAGACGTACGCGCACGCGGATAAATCGGGGACGATGGGTTTAGTCGTAATCGTATAATGGAAACGTTAATGTCGAGTGACGGTTGCGCGGTCGCGTGAAACTCATCCGAGACGCGATAATACGGAGACGGACGGATGGGGTAGGAGGGACCGCTTTTACCTTTCCGTGTCTCCGGCCTACCCCTTTGAAGGAGCGCTTTAATTCGCGATAAGTACGTAAGGGGGAATTTAACCGGTGCGGTGGCGTGACCAGATACGAGCCTCTGACCGCCTTGGCCGGCTGCCTTTGCCCGGACACCGGACCTATATAGGACGGAGATAACGACTCCTCGGACGTCCGTCTCGAGCAACGCTCTCTTTATTGGCCAAACAACTTCGATCGGTCTCTCTCGCGTTTTTCACCCTTACCGCGCGGTAACGCGATACTCACGCTCCTCGCCCGAATTATTTTCGCACGTCGACCGACGTCTTTCTCACTCGATTCTCGCGAACGAACGTTGCCGAACAACGTTGTTACCCCCTCATTCCGTTTTACACATTTTCCCGTTCTCACAATGGCGCATTGACCCGCGCGATCGCTTTCAAAACCGCGGCGGTGCCGTCGTTCCCGCGGGTCGGACCAAACACGTGTCAATACTACTCGCGCGACTCCTTTTTATACGGATCAGCGTGCAAATGAAAACGATGCTCGCACCGTTTTCCGCCGCTTTGTCCCGCGGTTTTCGAGAGACGCGTCCTCGAGTTCCGCCTCGTTCGAAACGTAAAGAAGAAAAATAAACGCGCGATTTATCCGCGATTCGAGGTAAACAGGATTAATTGGGCCGGTAACGAGTGGGGCTCATTGAGCTTCGTTTCTCGTCCGGAAACTCGACGCGCCCGCGCGCGTTCTCTTTTTTCGCGTCGTCGTTCGGGAAACCTCGAGTCGAAGACCGAAGACACGTCAAAAGACAGTGTTCCTTTGGACGGTTTCCGCGTCGGCTTCCCGGGAAATCGTTAAAGGTCTCCCGCGATCGTGTGCCGCACGTTTTCAGCAATTCGATCGTCGCCGTCGGTCGTCGGAACGTCAGAATTCGACGACGGAACGCGTCGGAATCGAGTTAAAGTCCGAAACGCGGCCGTGACGATCGGTATTGCGGACGAGTCGAGAAATTCGTCGCGTTAATTCGTGGTCGGCGGTCGATGGGCGAGGGGACGCCGGGGGATGGACAGCGGGTGGAACTCGCGTTCATGTAGGCGAGTTTGGCGGAGGGTACCGACTTGGAGTGGCTATTCAAAGTCGAACCGGCGTGCAATTAATTCCTGAGCGAAGAGAAAGCGAATCGTGGCGGCCGATAGGGCGGCACTTGTGACCCGCGTCACGATCGTTCGGCCAAAAGCTCCGTGTAGTCCACGGCCGGAGGGTCTCTCTCTCTCTCGCTCGCTCGCTCTCCTTCTGGTTTGTCTCGGAACGCCGCGGGCACTCTAATTCAATGGACGATAGCGCTACGTACACCGTAAGCGACGTTATTGTCGTGGCCAGGTTCCGGGAACCTCGGTCGCCGCAAAGCCAAAACGAGACGTCAAATCGTTGGTTCGCAGTCGATTCGCAGAATTATCGATTCCCCCAGAGCCCGGGGCTTGTTCTCGCGATTCACTCGGAATAATTTCCACGAGCCGTCGACCCGACCCACTACTCCGATGAATTAGAACGAGCGGAGGAATTCGAGCGATGAAAAACAAGGCGCGCGGGGCCGGCCGGGGTGATAACTCGCGCGGCTCGCATTTAAAACACGACGCGGCGATCCCCCCGTTATTCGGGAGCGGGGGGCGGACGCGTTCTTTTCAAAGAGTCCCGCCACGTTTGCGTAATTTGCGCGCGGAACTGACGCGGCCGGCATTCCCAAGTCCATTAAGATCGCGGCCCCCGCGTAATTAGAAGGACAATGTATCTTGGATCGCGAGCCCCGGATTAAGCGACGCGGCCGCGGAAGAGATTAACCGGGCGCCGGGACGTTTCTTCTCCCCGCGGCGGTAACTTATAAGCCGGCCACGTACGCGAAATGTCCGTCGCGGTGGCCGAAAGTCACGGCGCAGAAATTACGCTTCGCGCGGCGGCGAAAAAAAACGCGATACCAGAGAGAGATTTCGCGCTGGCCGCCCCCCATCCCCCATCCCCCCCCGCGCGCGCTACTCGCCTCGAAAATCACGTTAGGACGTACGAAAAATTGCGACTCTCCGAGGGAATAATTCAAACCGAACTCACCTGCCGGTCTCTACACGGTGCCCGCGTAACGGTGCATTACGGTCGGTATATTTTACGATCCAGAGAAAGGCCGACCCTCGGTGGAATAGCCACGCGCACCGTCACCGTCGTAAAATATCGCGCGAGCTTAATTAAACGCAAAACCCCTTTGAACCTGGCTGGCCGGCCGGCCGCGTCTGCCCCCGCGTGCCTCACCGCCTCCTCTCCTCCACCTCCGGTGATCTTGCCGCGCTGACCAATCGCCGCCATTACGATACGTCCCTTCTGGAGTCGGGCATTTTTAATTTGCGCCACGCGGACTTACCCTCAAATCGATGTCCGAGACTCGGCGAACGTGGCGGGGTCGCGGCGCCGGGGTTGAATGGAAAAAATCGCGACTGGTTTTCTACGCCGCGGCGTTGACCCACACACAGGGGTTTAGGACCGAAGGAGGGAAGAAAAGGAGAACGGGCACAAAGGACGACACAATGGAGTTTGCCGAGCATTGTTTGAGCATCTAGTACATCCACTCGCGGACGCCCTTCGCGCCGTCCACCCTCTCGTTCGATCGAGCCGCAAACTTTCCAAGCTTTTCTTCGCTGCGGCGGCGGACGGTGGCTAGAGTCGACCACCACGCGAAGGTCGACGATTTCGGTATCCTTCCGACGAGAGTACCGTTTTCTTAATGCCCTCATTGTTCCAACTGGGTCAAGGATCAGAGACCGAAAAGAACGCGGGGCCGACGGCGGTAAAAAAATTCTGCCGATTAAATAAAGGACAGTGCGATCGTTTCCCGGCGAAGCGACTGATCGAAACGCGCGTTTAATCGTCGTTTTATATTAAGACGTACCGAATATTCGGCTTAATTCCGTCGCACGGTTCTCGTGTCTAAAAAAATTTGTTTTCTCTCTGTCTGTTGCAGTGGCTGGTCTCAAGTTGGTTCGCATAACCGTCCCGGCGTACTCCTTTAGGGGCAAGAACGCGCTACTCGAGTGCAGGTAAGAGTGCTCTCGGCGCAACGTCGAGCATTGGTCTCGTCGTCAAAGGGGGACGATTCCCTCTGAGCCGGTCTTATTTTCACGATCGATCTCCGCGCCGATCGATCAACCAAAATCGCAACCGGAATCTGACCGAAATCATTGTCTAACGGCCGTGTCGCTATTCATCAGCTTTCAATCGACGGTTCGACGTTGACGGACGCGAGATAAATCGGTTCGTGCCGGAGAAGAAGAGCTATATACGCGTGCACCTCTATTCATAGATCTTGGGACACGTCGCAAAAGTGTATTACGAGTACAATCGTATTCAATTTACACGTTATGCAATATCGTGGATCGTCTGTCACGCGAATTATACCGTTGCACGATCTTTCAATTAGTATATATATTCTGTGGGCGGTTTCGCGATTCGTCCTGAAAAGCGGTGCACGTAAGTATGCGTCGGGGAGTGTAGGGAGGCAGCGGTAGCTCGAGGACGGGTCGTGTACGATTTTTCTCGGTTATTTACGGTAGGGGAAACCGGGCGAGAAGAACTCGTAAAGACATCGATAAGATGCCAGCCAATAACGTATCGAGTTTACGCTTAGCGTCCGAGCCGGACGGTAAATAAGATTAAAAATAAGACGAGGGAGAAGAGGATGGATCGGCGGCAATCCCTTGGAGCTAGGAATCTCGATATCTTTCCGCTCTCCTCGCGCTTTATTTATTTATACTCCGCAATATCGTAGACCGCAATCCGAGCGGGAAAGCTTCTTCCTCTTCCTCTACCTCGGTTCGGTTTCTCGCCTGAAAAAGATGCTTGCCTCCGAAAGGCATCGAGCCGCGCGGCCCATGATCTTTTTCCCAACTCCCGCGAGATCTCTTTCGAACATCGTTCGCGGATCTCGCCGCTTCCCCGGTTACCGTCTCACGGATTTCGTAAATATTTTAAACGGAAATTGAAGAAGGCGCCCGAACTTCTACCCACGGCTTCGTTCCACCGGCTAATTAGAATACGCCCGCCTCGAATTACCATCCGTCATTGGTATTTCTGCGAGCAGAGAGCCGCCCCTCCCCCGCGCCGGTCCCCGCTCTCGCTACGGGTCGCGTCGCCGTCCGGCCGGTAATTGCACGAGTCCAGTTAGCGCGGAATCAAAGTTTCTTCCGGTAGGAAACGGCGACGGGGTTTCACCGAATCTCTGTTAACGAATCTCGATTAACCACGATTCATGGGAACCGGCCAGCGGAGCGCCGTGGACGTAGAACGGATTCTGAATTCCTGCCAGCCGTTATCGCGCGTTCCTCCGGTCTTTGATCTTTCCAAATATGCGCGACGTCTATTCGTAGGAAAAGGGTCGATACGTTACGTTATCCGGTCGCGAGAGATCTCAATTGGTTCTTTAGATATAAAATGCCGAATGGCGCCTCGCGCGGAATTCCTTTGGAAAAGGTTTTCCACGAAACGGATGCGCGTGATCGTAATAGTAAAAACAACGCGATCGACTCAGCATCCCGGCTGACCGGCCCGCATAACGGATGCGAGACAGCTCGGTTACGTAACAGGGGAAAATTCGATGACGCGCCGAGTCGACGTTAAAGCCCTCGAACGTTACCGTCTCGGAAACGATGATATCTCGGG
>SMSR01016139.1:181180-219666 GCA_019453355.1 Ceratina japonica | reverse complement strand
GCACTCGTTCCTCGATTAGCCTGCAGCTCGTTTCGTTATCGACGCCTGTCCCAGGGATATGACAGTTTCGCGACTCGCGTTCCTCCAGGCATCGAGCCCAGCTCGTCGACCAGTTTCATGTGCCGTGAACTCGTCTGGATCGACCGAAAAGTATAGTTGACGAACTGTGACTAAGAAGAATCGGAGCTGTGTACGCGTCGACGAACGCTCGTGAAGATTCGAGCGAGAATAGTTAGAACTATTGTTCGTTGGTGTGTTCGAATCGACGGGAGGGCTCGCGGGCACGGCCACGTGCGTGCCTGCGTACGCGCACGTGTTCAATAATCGCAGGGATCGGGTCTTTTCACCATCGGATAACGAAGACATGCCGGTGTTTAATATAATAACCCGGAGATGCAAGGTGAGTTTGATTCAATAACATTTGAAGAAGCACTTCCGCCCGTTGCCGCTCGCCGCGATCCTCGCCCCGGGTACTTCCCCCCAGAACCTCCGGTTAATTGTGTCGCGTTATCGCTTTATCGCGTTATCAGCGCCTACGTTTCACAACGCGATACTCGGACGCGTTTCAGCAGGAGGAGACCGAAAATTGATCTTTTTTAAAATATGCTTGCGCGGAGGAGAACGAACGCTGATCGGGGAGACGATCCCCGTAATCACGCAACCGCGACGATAACTGCCTATCTGGCTAAAAAACATGGAAACGTTACCGACGATGCCAACCTCGTACGGTATTTACGTTTCGTAACACGCAACGGTGTGAGCGACGAGCATACACACGCATCTACTTACGTTCGCCGACGAGGAACACAAACCAACCGAGAGAATGCTAATTGCCGCGAAAATACGCGTACATGGCTACGCGCGAAACGTGTTAGCGGATAAATGGAAACCGCCCTCGACCGAGTCAATCGACGAGTTAATAAAAATCGGCCAGCCGTAAGCACCGTAGATCTTTCCGAAAACAAAAGTCGCGGTTTTCATTGACGCTGCTACGGACACGGACTCCGATAGATTTACAGCGAGGCGATAAGATGAAGAGGGAAGGATGAGAGAGCCGGCGACGCACCGCGACTCCAGTTATGATAATTGCGTTATCCGAGCGACGCGTCGCACCGTGTATATTTACTCAGCGACTATCTCGATGACGCGTTGCACCCGTAGATAATGTTCCGCACAGATTTCTAGGCAAAATTCTTGCAAGGGGAGCTTATCGGCGAAAGACGTTCGTATTGCAGTTTTCGACGAAGAACGAAAGTCGATTCGCGGTTTCCCTGTCCCTTCGGCCTCGATCTCGTTGCCACCATCGTTTCTGTGGCACAGATCGCTATCGGCACGTTCTTCCACGGACAGGCGTCGGTTATTATTGTTACGTAATGTTTACGTAACATACACGTACGCGACTTGGAGTTACCACGAACCGTCAGCGTTGTAGCCCGGCGCGCGTGCGTCCGCGATCTTGGTCCATATTCCCTTCGCCTTCCTTTTCACTTTTCTCGACCGCTCCTCCGTCTTCACGCTCCCGTCGCACATGCTTTCCATTGCTAAAATTCGACACGCCCTTCCAATCGACTCCCCGAGCCAAGGTCTCCCTCGATACGCTCGTTTCGTTTCTCTCAAATAAAATTTGACCCGAGATGATCGATCCCGTTCGTCAAACTAGATTCGTATGGTTACAGGCGGAGGACCTCTTGGACGACATTCTGTCGTTCGAGACCAGCTCCCTGGGCGATAATCTGAAGGATGGCCAACAGGGTAGCCTGTCGAATATCCCAGAATTGCAGATCAAGCCGGAACCGTTGTTACTGACCGAAGCGGAGATACACGCTCTGGCCAAAGACCGGCAGAAGAAAGACAATCATAACATGAGTGAGTATCGGCGATCTCGATTATTCTCGAGCCGTCAGACTGACCGGGCGTTGTGACTTTCAGTCGAAAGACGACGACGATTCAACATCAACGATAGAATAAAGGAACTAGGAACTCTCTTGCCGAAAACTAACGACCCGTGAGTATGGCAAACACTTGGTTCGAGTGCTCCTCGAGTGGACTGATTTTTATTCGAATTCGATACGGAGTCCTTTAACTTCCGTTCGCAAACAGGACTCCTATCGGTCGAGCAGTATCAGAATTTTCCGATACGTCGCGGGATATATGACACACGCTGACTCGTTCCGATAACGAGACGAATTAAAATCGCTCCGAGGACGAGCGCTTTCCGCGGTTCTTCCGCTGTTACGACTATACGCGGTATTCTTTTGTTATCCAGTTTGAGAATTCAACGTTACGATTGTAGATATTACGAAATCGTGCGGGACGTCAGGCCGAACAAGGGCACGATACTCAAGTCCTCGGTCGAGTACATAAAACTGTTGAAGAACGAGCTGACGAGGATGAAGCAGAACGAGCACAGGCACAAGCAACTGGAGCACCAGAATCGGCGGCTCCTTTTGCGAGTGCAGGAATTGGAGTTGCAAGCGAAAGCGCACGGGCTCCCGGTAACGGACTTCAATTGGCCGTCGACTTCCGGCACCATGCTCAACGGCTTTCCCCGAAACAAACTCGAACAGCGCAAGGTACATACGAAACGACCGTCGAAGATGATCGGTATAAATAATTATTCGCGAATCGAATGTATGAGCGCAATCGGTGAAGACGTACGATCGACGGAACGTTCAATGGAAAGATTTTATTTTGCACGAAGCCGCTAGCCTGGTACGTCGAAAGCGACACCGGCTGCTTTGAATTTCGTCAAGGTTACGCCGATCGACGCCGATATGCACCGACGATCGTTTCACGATCCTTGATCCGAATAAACGTTCGTTTCGTTCCCGGGACTGGTTTCATAATCCGCATCTGTTCTTACCAGTTACCAGACTACAACAAGCTTCGAAATCGTTTCGTTTACTCGCGTTCTCTCTCTCTCTCTCTGTACGCCGCACGCACACCGAGACGTAACGAACGCTTAACAAACACGTATGCGGTCATCGCAGTCTCTTTTACTCCCACTTCGTCCCGCAACTCGAAATCCCCCACCCGCCGTCGACGACGACGTATCATTCATTCTTTTTCTTATCCGCTATAAAATACGCGTGTACACGTCCATTTTATAAAACTACAGTTAGATAATACTGATTGCATCCTATCCTCGGTTCTAATAGTCATCGCTTCCTGCATACGCTTAGGTCAGTTCCGTGAATGAGAGTAATTACCAAGCATCTTCGATTAAATCGCGCCTCGCGTTACCCGAACGCGTGTCCGCACGTATTTATGCCTGGTTGTGCATCTGCGACATGTAGGTCGACGACGAGATAAGAAACGCATGAACTACGATCGCATTCTCTCGACGAGTGTCTTATATTTGATATACGTCGCGTTGACAGATTCCAGATTTGGTGGCGGACGAGGGACCGAGCTTGAGCATGTCGCAGCTCGAAGATCTGATGGAGGACGACGGCAACGGACCGATTCACAGACGCGACCCGATGCTCTCGTCGCCTCATCTTCCACCGTTGAGTCCGGCGCCGACGGGCTGCCAGCACGGGCNTTGTGCATCTGCGACATGTAGGTCGACGACGAGATAAGAAACGCATGAACTACGATCGCATTCTCTCGACGAGTGTCTTATATTTGATATACGTCGCGTTGACAGATTCCAGATTTGGTGGCGGACGAGGGACCGAGCTTGAGCATGTCGCAGCTCGAAGATCTGATGGAGGACGACGGCAACGGACCGATTCACAGACGCGACCCGATGCTCTCGTCGCCTCATCTTCCACCGTTGAGTCCGGCGCCGACGGGCTGCCAGCACGGGCTACCGGACGAGGACACCCTCGGCAGCCTGGCACCCACGACGCCGAACTCCTCGTCCGACATGGACATCGTCGCGTAGCACCCGAGGACCTCGCACCAATCAATTTTTTATAAAGTGTCAGGATCGATGCTACGCGCTCTTCGTATTCGACGGCTGGCCGTTCTAATTTTAAGTCAAACGNTGGACATCGTCGCGTAGCACCCGAGGACCTCGCACCAATCAATTTTTTACAAAGTGTCAGGATCGATGCTACGCGCTCTTCGTATTCGACGGCTGGCCGTTCTAATTTTAAGTCAAATGATCTATCGAGTCTTAGTAGATTTCCTTTTCGAGAACGAAGTATGCAAGGAAGATTGTGTTTGAATGGATACTCGTTACCGCAGAACTGTCGATTCTGTACAGGGATAGACGCGGACCCAACGACGAAGCTCGCGCAGGACGCGAGACAAGAAGCAAGCAACCAGTTTAATGATTATTATTGACAGCGAGCACGTACGCGCGAGTACGTACGAACCGAACCGGGCTACGGATTTGATGCATTTTCGATGCGGAGAAAATGTAAGGAATGCGTGCGACGTGGAATAAATCTGTATTTACGTCTCGTACTCTTAACCGAGACGATGGAAGCGTACAGATCCGCGGTCTCTCGGGCCTCTCTCGGGAGAAAGATAACGAACAAGCTACGTACAACGACGACCCAATTTATATCCTCGACTCTCGGCGAGGAGCGGAAATACGTACGCGTATACGTAATATAGCACAGACCTTGCGACAAATATATCTATATATTTTTGAAGTATTTTGCATATTTTGGAAACGGCGAACAATTACCGACGATCGCGTAATTTCATATCGTCGCCGCACGGCGAGGCACGTGTACGGTTTCGTTCGATGGTCGCAAGTAATACCGCCGTTCCCGTTTCTCTGTGATCCTCTTAATGTATGCAACAATCGCGTTTTACCTCGTTACTGCGTATTAATCGCAATTGTTATCCGCGGAAGCCGGCAGGATCCTTGCGATACGGCGACTGCGAGAGACTACAAAGTATATAAAGAGACGTTACGTAAAGAATCTGCCTCGACTTCTTTATTTCCCCCGACCCAATTCTTATCTCCGCTCGCGGTTTCAGAGATACGTCAAACGGGATTATTCTGAGAAGACGGCACCGTGAAAACGTACGTAGATTTTTTTCCTGAGATGGTGTCGCCGACACGGAGCCACCGTCCGCCGAGTCTGAATTCTTTAGAGTACCACGCGACGACGGTGTGAACCGCGTAAGTAGGTCAACGAGCAATTTGTGTCGGAAGCAAAATTTTTGAAGTTGCGACAATCTCTCGCAGACGTAGACTTAATCCGTATTCTTTCAGATAACAATATCGCCTATCGACATCGGACTCGTCGAATAAATCGCGAGCGGAAAGTTTGATACGATTTCCCCCGGGTTTTCCTCTCCTTTTGTCTTACGCGTAGATCACTCGTCCAGGCTTTGATATTGAAGATAAGAAAAACGTGCCAGCTTCTTGTTTGTCTTTTTACGGTCAGATAATATAGAAAGCAATTGCATGGCTATTGAGAAAGACGCACGGCGCTTTTATCGAGTGTCCTCGACAGTGAAGTACATACGTACATGCCCGCGTGTGTACCGTACAAGTGCACACGCGTTCGAGCCCAATCATCTGGTTCGAAACGAGAGAACGGAAATCGCTTATCTATCCGCGATAGACAAATTGAGTGGAAAATCCGCGATGCGGCCCGGTGCACGGTCTCGGTTTCCCAACTGGATCTGCGTGCACCGCGATAACGGAGATAAAGATTCTGCTAATCGGGCAGCAGGTACAGGAAAGCGTTCTAAAAACGCATCGTTCTATTTGATCACCCGTTTTTAACGAGCTTCGGCAAATTTATTCACGTAACGGACTATACGTACGGCACGTGCGGTTTCATTTGCACGTTTCAGCCTCCGAATGTGCACCTGTGACGACCGTGCCGTGTCTTATCATCGATCTCTGATAAGCCGATATAAATAAGGATCACCTTACGTGCCCATACGTGTTCGAATAAAAAAAGACATAATTCGTGTAGCAATTTATAAAGCCAGAATTAGAAATCGGTCTGTTACGTGTACGAGGGAGATCGATCGGATAGTTTGTGACTGACGTAGTACGATTCTGAAAAGAATAAAAAACTGCGAATCGAAGGNAAAAAGACATAATTCGTGTAGCAATTTATAAAGCCAGAATTAGAAATCGCTCGATCGATTAGATCGATCGAATAGTTTGTGACTGACGTAGTACGATTCTCAAAAGAATAAAAACTGCGAATCGAAGGACGGGGATCGGAGACGAATCGAAGTGGGAATCGACGAAAACAATGATCACTATCAGTCAGCGATTATGCTACTATCGTCGGAGTTAATCGCGCGTGAATTTCGAAGTTTTTCGTCGCGTACCATGACACGTGTACAAAACGTGAAAATCAGAGCCGTGGAAACGGTCGGCGGTATCTCGCGCCAATCCGCGTCCGAGATCTTCGTCTCACCTCTCGAGGCTCGAGACGATCTGAAAAACCCGATTGGCCGTGTCCTAGCGGCGTTCCTACGCGAGACACGAGACGAGTCTCACGTGAACGTCGATCCGATCGTGCGTAGATCCGAGGATGAGCATGAATCAAAGGCATGACAACGATGAAATCGGCCGGCGGAGCTGCGAAACTCGATCTTATGAAAAATCGGATATCTTCATCCCTCGGATTGCGTAGTTCCCGCGTGGAATCTGGTTCGCGGAAATCGTCGCCCGAAGTAAGTTCGACGACGAGCGAAGACGTCGGGCGGGAAATGGGGATGAGAGAGATCGGGTGGACCGGCGGGTCGCGAGACAACGGGACCCGCGAAACGTTCGGCTTAATCTCGCGAACATAAGACATAATGCCAGCGAGCTGCTCAATTACGCTCGGATTAGCAGTGCACGAGGGGTTCCCCCTCTCCCCCGTTTGCGTCTCTCCTCGAGAATCTGTACTCTCAGTGTCCCTTGCACGCTCTCCACCTCGTGCACGGTCTACCAGGGCCTTTGAAACGCTATATAAAGTGAGAAACTTCCTCGGTGGCTCTGTACTGTGGCGTTAACGCGGCACCAGGCCGGATAAAATTTATCGACGAAAAAAAAACGGTACGGTTCCCTCGATCGTTCGTCCTAACGTCGTCTAATTACTCGGTTCGTCGACCGATCCTCGATTTCGCCGTCGGTGGACGATCGGACCGACACGTGCCGTCCGTCGTGGCTACGTACTTAACGCGTGCCGGAAGAAGACTCTCTCGCGTATGGCGTGATCGATTTACGCGTGGACCCGAGCTAATTTTTACGAGTGCCACGCGTGTGATGTGACACCGAACAAACGACTACCAGTCAATTCTGGACGATATACGAGCTCCGTGCGTACGTATAACGTAGGGTGGCGAACGCCAGGATGTGCGTTTTCGTTGCACGTCGACGACTGACCCGAATACAAGCTCCCCTAACGCGAGTTCTGTCCGCTCAGTTCGTATCCGCGTATCGGTTCGGTTCAGGAAAGATATGTAAAGTTCCGCGAATGGAAAAAACGAGCCATTATCCAATTACGTCGGGCGAAACTACGAATTAGATGACCGTCAGGCAATCAGAGTACAATAGTAGTGGCTACGCGCCGTGATAATCTCGATAGACAAACGAAATCTGGCGTCTGTTACAGATCCACGAGTTCGACCATGAAACGGTTCACGGTACTCGCTTGCCTGTTGTCGATTATTCTCGGACTCGACGCTCTCCCCAAAGGCTCGACCATTTACGAAGGTTCGTAATCTTAATAATTCCGTGATGCAACGAGTTTCACGGTGAATTGATCGCCAGTCAAGTTCAATCAAGGTCCTCCACCGGTGGTCGCACAACGTCCGCTCGTCGCCCGTTCCTCTCGATCGATTCACCTTTTCTTTTTGTAATGCACGCGAAACGGAAATAGAAACCGTCAACTTTTCAATTTCCTCGATGCTTTTTCGTAGATATGTCGTACTGGCTAAAGTCCGGCCAGGAGAACCTCCGGAGGAACCTGGCTCATCGGAACAATGAAAATCGTGCGAAGAATATTATCATTTTCATCGGCGACGGAATGGGAATATCGTCGGTCACGGCCGGTCGCATATACAAAGGCCAAATCAAAGGCAAGACCGGGGAGGAATACAAATTGGCTTTCGAAAAGTTTCCTAACGCCGCACTCGCCAAAGTAACGAACGAATCCCCTGTCTTAATACCGACGAGTCCGGTCTGTCTTTCTTCAAATCAATTTTCTCATATCCGTAGACTTACAATACGGACAAGCAAGTGCCCGATTCGGCTGGCACGGCCACCGCTATATTTTCCGGCGTCAAGTGCCGGTACAAGGTTCTCGGATTGGACACGAAGGCTTCGTACGATCATTGCGACAAGACCATCAATCAGCTGAGCAAAGTGACAACGATCGCGGACTGGGCGCAACAAAGCGGGATGGACACCGGTGAGTCTTAGAACTGATGCCTCCTGCTCGCAAATCGTGTTCGTAAGACGAATCGTAAAGGATTTCAATAAGATCGCATACCTGAGCATTGAAATACTTGTTTGACCAAAGATTTTCGTCTCGCGATATGCGCCGAGTCATCCAACCGTAACGATCGCACGTAAACACTTGTATATGGACACGTGAACAAGAATGAAAAGCTGATTTTATGCACGTATCAATTACAGATAAGGTAGTCGGTTCTGATTTTCGTATAGATTGATCAATGGTACGCGAACGTGACTCGTCGACTGCAATGATCGACTCACGGTCGGCTACCGGTGTTAAAGCATCNACAAGACCATCGATCAGCTGAGCAAAGTGACAACGATCGCGGACTGGGCGCAACAAAGCGGGATGGACACCGGTGAGTCTTAGAACTGATGCCTCCTGCTCGCAAATCGTGTTCGTAAGACGAATCGTAAAGGATTTCAATAAGATCGCATACCTGAGCATTGAAATACTTGTTTGACCAAAGATTTTCGTCTCGCGATATGCGCCGAGTCATCCAACCGTAACGATCGCACGTAAACACTTGTATATGGACACGTGAACAAGAATGAAAAGCTGATTTTATGCACGTATCAATTACAGATAAGGTAGTCGGTTCTGATTTTCGTATAGATTGATCAATGGTACGCGAACGTGACTCGTCGACTGCAATGATCGACTCACGGTCGGCTACCGGTGTTAAAGCATCAGTATCGAATAGACCTTGTCGAAACGAGCGCGAAAACGAGGACAAGGAGGTCACGAGGCGTCCTTCCATTTTATCTGGGACGTACCGCTTAATTCATCCATTCCCTCGCTAATCACCCATTTTCTATTTTCGCGATAAGCGATTCGAGTCGTAGCTTATATTATAGGAAGCCTAGCTTCAATTGGAACGCGTCCATTGGAACGCGTCCATTAGAACGCGGTGGTATTTCATTATCCTTACGCGGAGCCTAGTATCCGTCGGCAGTACGTGAAAAAATTAATTATCCGAAACAGGATTTGTAACGACGACACGAGTAACGCACGCCACACCGGGCGGATTGTACGCCCATACAAACAACCGCGATTGGGAATGCGACACCGCGATACCGAAACGGTACAAAGACTGCGTCAAAGACATAGCGAGGCAATTGATCGAAGACGCGCCAGGGAACAAGTTCAAAGTAATGATGGGTGGCGGGGCTCAGCACTTGGGTCTGCCCATGGAAGAACCGATAGACGACGACACGTGCGTCAGAGGAGACGGACAAGATTTGACCAAAGTCTGGGCTAAGAATAATCCCGATGGGCGACTGGTCACCGACCTCGACCAACTGTTCTCCATCGACATTGCCAATACCTCGAAGATTTTCGGACTCTTCGCGCAGAGCCACATGCCTTATCACACCGTCAAACCGGACAACGTACCGAGTTTGGCCAACATGACCAAGCAAGCGCTTAGATTGCTCAGGAAGAACGACAAAGGTTTCGTTCTGATGGTAAGATCTGACGATAAGATGATAATTCTATAGCTTTCTAAGCAGGTTCTAGGGACTGAGAGAAAACTGATTTACAGGTGGAAAGCGGAAGGATCGACATGGCTCATCATCACAACTGGGCACAGTTAGCGTTGCGAGAGTTGTCGGAACTCGAGGACGCGATACTGGTCGCCTTGGAACAAGTGAACTTGGACGAAACCCTGATCATCGTGACTGCCGATCACTCGCACTCGTTCACCATGAACGGCTACCCGACCCGAGGAAACGACATTCTCGGTTTCGCCAATAAAGCTTCGGATCCGCCGTACGAAACGCTGACCTACGCGAACGGTCCGGGCTTCTATCACCACAGGAGGAACGACAGTAACAATGTCAATGAAACGTGGATACCCGTGGACAGAGATCCGACGCGTGACGACCCGTATTACACGCATCTGGCCAGTCTCTATTTGGAAGACGAGACGCACGGAGGCGAGGACGTCGGAGTCTACTCGATAGGTAAAACGTTTAGACCCTATAAAATTTACGGTCTACTGACGTGTGACTAATTTTTGTTTCAGGTCCATACTCTCACCTGATTCGCGGCACCTTCGAACAGAATTACATCGCGCACGTAGTAGCGTATGCCGCGTGCTTTAAAAACTGGCCCTCCCACTGCGACAGCGCGTACGGTCGTTACTATTACGAACTGTCTAACTCGGTGAACCGACCGATTATTTCGCACGTTCTATCTATTTCCGTACTCTTCGTCTGTTTCATTTTCTCTAAGTATAATTGATTCTCGTATCGTCCGCCGTTTCGCTCATTTGTTAGACCGCAGATTTCTGTGCGAAGTAAAACTGCAAATATTGAAACAGCCGATTTTCTTGTAAATGTACAGAACCCGCGGTGTCGTCCTCCATTGAAGGTACCTCGTTATCGTTATTGCGATTCGTCGTACCCCGTTGAAATCTAGCCGTACCCTACGTCTGGCACGTTGAACAGATCCAAACCCGGTTTCTAAAGAATATTCACAGTATTGTAAATAGCCTTCACTTGTCATTTGAACCCACGTTATCCCCCAACTATTCCGTATTTATGTATGTATAAACTATTATATGTATAGCGTGTATAGAACAAAGACTATGATTAATGCAGTTTCATCTGTGATACGTCGACTAGTTCGTAATAACCGAGACTCGTGCTCAAAACAAAGTGTTCTCCTCGCAAATGAACACTGCACAGGTACAAAAAGAAATATTCGCTCTCGTTCGAGCGAGCAGAAGCTTTATTCAACATGAAAACTGTTCGATGCATCCTTACACTGTGAACGTACCTCTACTATTTATGTGTAACAACGTACGTAATGCAAAAATAAAAGGAACATCACGAATACAAAATGATTATTGTTCATTCGCCGGCGACGACGAGACCGTTTTACCTTTGACAATGGCGATATGGAAATTTTTGTAAATCAGCGGATTGGTATCGTCGCTGACGAAGTTCCGATCCGGCTTGATCGACGCGTACGGGTTTAATCTCGGTTGCTGAATTACGTCGACTTTCGCGACGGAATCAATCCTCGCCATTTCCCAAGCCATTTCGTCCGCGGTATAAGACGTGATCACGACAGGCTTCGATTTCCCACAGAATTCTTTGATCGTTTCGGGCCAGGTGTCTCGACCTCCGAACCCGGTTTTCCTATAGAGCCCGGGATTAAACAGGCAAATTAAATCGGGCTCGACGATGGTCGTAGAGTCGCGAACCACGTCGTGATAAAGTTTTTCAGGTTTGAACGAGACGACGATAGCTCTGTCGTCGGATTTACATCTCCGGCAAAGGTTTACCGTGGACAAAAGTTTGGGAGGGACGCCTCGAGGCAAATGCAATTCCGGGCCTATGAAAACTAAACGAAGAGTCTTCAATTTTGGTAAGAAATGAAGAAACAGCTTCTCCCAAACGTACAAATTAATTCCCTCGAATTGGAACTCGGCTCCGATCACGTGTACAGTATATNCGTTGAAATCTAGCCGTACCCTACGTCTGGCACGTTGAACAGATCCAAAGCCGGTTACTAAAGAATATTCACAGTATTGTAAATAGCCTTCACTTGTCATTCGAACCCACGTTATCCCCCAACTATTCCGTATTTATGTATGTATAAACTATTATATGTATAGCGTGTATAGAACAAAGACTATGATTAATGCAGTTTCATCTGTGATACGTCGACTAGTTCGTAATAACCGAGACTCGTGCTCAAAACAAAGTGTTCTCCTCGCAAATGAACACTGCACAGGTACAAAAAGAAATATTCGCTCTCGTTCGAGCGAGCAGAAGCTTTATTCAACATGAAAACTGTTCGATGCATCCTTACACTGTGAACGTACCTCTACTATTTATGTGTAACAACGTACGTAATGCAAAAATAAAAGGAACATCACGAATACAAAATGATTATTGTTCATTCGCCGGCGACGACGAGACCGTTTTACCTTTGACAATGGCGATATGGAAATTTTTGTAAATCAGCGGATTGGTATCGTCGCTGACGAAGTTCCGATCCGGCTTGACCGACGCGTACGGATTTAATCTCGGTTGCTGAATTACGTCGACTTTCGCGACGGAATCAATCCTCGCCATTTCCCAAGCCATTTCGTCCGCGGTATAAGACGTGATCACGACAGGCTTCGATTTCCCACAGAATTCTTTGATCGTTTCGGGCCAGGTGTCTCGACCTCCGAACCCGGTTTTCCTATAGAGCCCGGGATTAAACAGGCAAATTAAATCGGGCTCGACGATGGTCGTAGAGTCGCGAACCACGTCGTGATAAAGTTTTTCAGGTTTGAACGAGACGACGATAGCTCTGTCGTCGGATTTACATCTCCGGCAAAGGTTTACCGTGGACAAAAGTTTGGGAGGGACGCCTCGAGGCAAATGCAATTCCGGGCCTATGAAAACTAAACGAAGAGTCTTCAATTTTGGTAAGAAATGAAGAAACAGCTTCTCCCAAACGTACAAATTAATTCCCTCGAATTGGAACTCGGCTCCGATCACGTGTACAGTATATTCGATTTTAGTTTGCCAATTGTCGCAAGAGATTTGCACGGCGTAAAGAGCTGTCAAGGGAATGGTTGACAAATGAGATAACAGGCAATACGTGTAACAATCCATTTGACGATAATACGAGGAGTCTCCATAAATCTCGCGCATCAGTTCGTCAAAGTACAAAGTTGCTACGGGCATCGATCGATGCACGCTCGGAATCCACGGCTCGACTCGACCGTGTTCGCGTTGGAGGAACAGAAATCTTTGAAAAATTTGAAACTGCTCACACCAGTTCTCGTGTTCCTCGCCGTGATCCTCGCAAAACGATTCCATTCCACAGCGTGGACAGCAGACCAGCTTCTCGACGAAGCGACGACAGATTCGACAGATCCTGGGATACAACAAGATCTCTCTTTCCCAGAGTTCCAACGACCTACCGATTCTCGACTCAAAAATCGCGAGCAAACGTAATCTAAACACGCGGTATTGTTCCGGATCGAGTTCAGNGGGATACAACAAGATCTCTCTTTCCCAGAGTTCCAACGACCTACCGATTTTCGACTCAAAAATCGCGAGCAAACGTAATCTGAACACGCGGTATTGTTCCGGATCGAGTTCGGAAGAAAGCGTCGAGACCATGGAAGAACGAATTTCTGCCAAAGCTTCGCACATCCCTCGGTGCTCCCTCAGTCCTTGCGTCTGATGTCTCTTCGAGCAGTAAGACACCATTTCACATTGTTCGCAACAGAGTTTTGATTTCTCCGAGCACAACGCGCAAAGCCCCGACACGAACACGAATCTCGGTTTGATATTTAACCGAATTTCTCCCTCGTCGTCTTCGCTCTGCGGCAAGCTCGAGATCAACGGATAAGACAATCGAGATCGCACTTCAATCGGAACTTCACGTTTCTTCTCGTCGATCGCGTCTTCTGTACTTCGTCTCTCCTTCTCTGTTTCGACGTTTCTCGCCGAGTTTTCTCTCCTCGACGGTCTTCCTTTGCCGCGATGCTTACGACCCATGATTACGTCACTCGAGACGATATTCAAATCGCGCTCTCCCTTTTTTCGTCCGAAATCAATTATCCTGGCTCGGAACGTTGATTATCCCGTTCAATGTTCCCGTTCAAAATTCCCGTTCCCGGGTTTCGACGAAGAGAACTCACCTCGCGGAACAATTACACCGTATACTGGTACGAACAAAAGTGCGGGTATAAAATAAATCTGAATGGAGCCTGTTTGACGCGCGAGGCAAATTAGACGGCACGGCCATAAGAAAGTGCATTAGCTTACAAAGGCTTACAATAATAGGTTCATGCGCATTGCTCGGAGAATTTAGTTTTACGGGCACTATGCCCACTGTCTGCCCAGTACCGTGGCAAAGGTAGAATTATTTCGAGCATCGTCCCCGCGTATGGACCCCCTGTGCCCTGTGCCAATCTCGGTTCTAAATCTACCTCGCTTCCCGAGAATTTGTTAACGCATACCTGCTCTCTGTTCTATTCAGTTTTTTCCCAGTAATCTACGTTAGTTTTTAAGGTGATCAAACTCATTTTTCATTTTCCCTTTCTAAGAAAATCACCCGGACGTCGACACGTTTGTAGAATTAGAAAATAATTCTTAAACCTCGTCTTAGATTTTTGAATAATTAAATTTACGAATCCNCAACAAAGCGGGATGGATACCGGTGAGTCTTAGAACTGATGCCTCCTGCTCGTAAATCGTGTTCGTAAGACGAATCGTAAAGGATTTCAATAAGATCGCATACCCGAGCATCGAAATACTTCTTTGACCAAAGATTTTCGTCTCGCGATATGCGCCGAGTCGTCCAACCGTAACGATCGCACGTAAACACTTGTATATGGACACGTGAACAAGAATGAAAAGCTGATTTTATGCACGTATCAATTACAGATAAGGTAGTCGGTTCTGATTTTCGTATAGATTGATCAATGGTACGCGAACGTGACTCGTCGACTGCAATGATCGACTCACGGTCGGCTACCGGTGTTAAAGCATCAGTATCGAATAGACCTTGTCGAAACGAGCGCGAAAACGAGGACAAGGAGGTCACGAGGCGTCCTTCCATTTTATCTGGGACGTACCGCTTAATTCATCCATTCCCTCGCTAATCACCCATTTTCTATTTTCGCGATAAGCGATTCGAGTCGTAGCTTATATTATAGGAAGCCTAGCTTCAATTGGAACGCGTCCATTGGAACGCGTCCATTAGAACGCGGTGGTATTTCATTATCCTTACGCGGAGCCTAGTATCCGTCGGCAGTACGTGAAAAAATTAATTATCCGAAACAGGATTTGTAACGACGACACGAGTAACGCACGCCACACCGGGCGGATTGTACGCCCATACAAACAACCGCGATTGGGAATGCGACACCGCGATACCGAAACGGTACAAAGACTGCGTCAAAGACATAGCGAGGCAATTGATCGAAGACGCGCCAGGGAACAAGTTCAAAGTAATGATGGGTGGCGGGGCTCAGCACTTGGGTCTGCCCATGGAAGAACCGATAGACGACGACACGTGCGTCAGAGGAGACGGACAAGATTTGACCAAAGTCTGGGCTAAGAATAATCCCGATGGGCGACTGGTCACCGACCTCGACCAACTGTTCTCCATCGACATTGCCAATACCTCGAAGATTTTCGGACTCTTCGCGCAGAGCCACATGCCTTATCACACCGTCAAACCGGACAACGTACCGAGTTTGGCCAACATGACCAAGCAAGCGCTTAGATTGCTCAGGAAGAACGACAAAGGTTTCGTTCTGATGGTAAGATCTGACGATAAGATGATAATTCTATAGCTTTCTAAGCAGGTTCTAGGGACTGAGAGAAAACTGATTTACAGGTGGAAAGCGGAAGGATCGACATGGCTCATCATCACAACTGGGCACAGTTAGCGTTGCGAGAGTTGTCGGAACTCGAGGACGCGATACTGGTCGCCTTGGAACAAGTGAACTTGGACGAAACCCTGATCATCGTGACTGCCGATCACTCGCACTCGTTCACCATGAACGGCTACCCGACCCGAGGAAACGACATTCTCGGTTTCGCCAATAAAGCTTCGGATCCGCCGTACGAAACGCTGACCTACGCGAACGGTCCGGGCTTCTATCACCACAGGAGGAACGACAGTAACAATGTCAATGAAACGTGGATACCCGTGGACAGAGATCCGACGCGTGACGACCCGTATTACACGCATCTGGCCAGTCTCTATTTGGAAGACGAGACGCACGGAGGCGAGGACGTCGGAGTCTACTCGATAGGTAAAACGTTTAGACCCTATAAAATTTACGGTCTACTGACGTGTGACTAATTTTTGTTTCAGGTCCATACTCTCACCTGATTCGCGGCACCTTCGAACAGAATTACATCGCGCACGTAGTAGCGTATGCCGCGTGCTTTAAAAACTGGCCCTCCCACTGCGACAGCGCGTACGGTCGTTACTATTACGAACTGTCTAACTCGGTGAACCGACCGATTATTTCGCACGTTCTATCTATTTCCGTACTCTTCGTCTGTTTCATTTTCTCTAAGTATAATTGATTCTCGTATCGTCCGCCGTTTCGCTCATTTGTTAGACCGCAGATTTCTGTGCGAAGTAAAACTGCAAATATTGAAACAGCCGATTTTCTTGTAAATGTACAGAACCCGCGGTGTCGTCCTCCATTGAAGGTACCTCGTTATCGTTATTGCGATTCGTCGTACCCCGTTGAAATCTAGCCGTACCCTACGTCTGGCACGTTGAACAGATCCAAACCCGGTTTCTAAAGAATATTCACAGTATTGTAAATAGCCTTCACTTGTCATTCGAACCCACGTTATCCCCCAACTATTCCGTATTTATGTATGTATAAACTATTATATGTATAGCGTGTATAGAACAAAGACTATGATTAATGCAGTTTCATCTGTGATACGTCGACTAGTTCGTAATAACCGAGACTCGTGCTCAAAACAAAGTGTTCTCCTCGCAAATGAACACTGCACAGGTACAAAAAGAAATATTCGCTCTCGTTCGAGCGAGCAGAAGCTTTATTCAACATGAAAACTGTTCGATGCATCCTTACACTGTGAACGTACCTCTACTATTTATGTGTAACAACGTACGTAATGCAAAAATAAAAGGAACATCACGAATACAAAATGATTATTGTTCATTCGCCGGCGACGACGAGACCGTTTTACCTTTGACAATGGCGATATGGAAATTTTTGTAAATCAGCGGATTGGTATCGTCGCTGACGAAGTTCCGATCCGGCTTGATCGACGCGTACGGGTTTAATCTCGGTTGCTGAATTACGTCGACTTTCGCGACGGAATCAATCCTCGCCATTTCCCAAGCCATTTCGTCCGCGGTATAAGACGTGATCACGACAGGCTTCGATTTCCCACAGAATTCTTTGATCGTTTCGGGCCAGGTGTCTCGACCTCCGAACCCGGTTTTCCTATAGAGCCCGGGATTAAACAGGCAAATTAAATCGGGCTCGACGATGGTCGTAGAGTCGCGAACCACGTCGTGATAAAGTTTTTCAGGTTTGAACGAGACGACGATAGCTCTGTCGTCGGATTTACATCTCCGGCAAAGGTTTACCGTGGACAAAAGTTTGGGAGGGACGCCTCGAGGCAAATGCAATTCCGGGCCTATGAAAACTAAACGAAGAGTCTTCAATTTTGGTAAGAAATGAAGAAACAGCTTCTCCCAAACGTACAAATTAATTCCCTCGAATTGGAACTCGGCTCCGATCACGTGTACAGTATATTCGATTTTAGTTTGCCAATTGTCGCAAGAGATTTGCACGGCGTAAAGAGCTGTCAAGGGAATGGTTGACAAATGAGATAACAGGCAATACGTGTAACAATCCATTTGACGATAATACGAGGAGTCTCCATAAATCTCGCGCATCAGTTCGTCAAAGTACAAAGTTGCTACGGGCATCGATCGATGCACGCTCGGAATCCACGGCTCGACTCGACCGTGTTCGCGTTGGAGGAACAGAAATCTTTGAAAAATTTGAAACTGCTCACACCAGTTCTCGTGTTCCTCGCCGTGATCCTCGCAAAACGATTCCATTCCACAGCGTGGACAGCAGACCAGCTTCTCGACGAAGCGACGACAGATTCGACAGATCCTGGGATACAACAAGATCTCTCTTTCCCAGAGTTCCAACGACCTACCGATTCTCGACTCAAAAATCGCGAGCAAACGTAATCTGAACACGCGGTATTGTTCCGGATCGAGTTCGGAAGAAAGCGTCGAGACCATGGAAGAACGAATTTCTGCCAAAGCTTCGCACATCCCTCGGTGCTCCCTCAGTCCTTGCGTCTGATGTCTCTTCGAGCAGTAAGACACCATTTCACATTGTTCGCAACAGAGTTTTGATTTCTCCGAGCACAACGCGCAAAGCCCCGACACGAACACGAATCTCGGTTTGATATTTAACTGAATTTCTCCCTCGTCGTCTTCGCTCTGCGGCAAGCTCGAGATCAACGGATAAGACAATCGAGATCGCACTTCAATCGGAACTTCACGTTTCTTCTCGTCGATCGCGTCTTCTGTACTTCGTCTCTCCTTCTCTGTTTCGACGTTTCTCGCCGAGTTTTCTCTCCTCGACGGTCTTCCTTTGCCGCGATGCTTACGACCCATGATTACGTCACTCGAGACGATATTCAAATCGCGCTCTCCCTTTTTTCGTCCGAAATCAATTATCCTGGCTCGGAACGTTGATTATCCCGTTCAATGTTCCCGTTCAAAATTCCCGTTCCCGGGTTTCGACGAAGAGAACTCACCTCGCGGAACAATTACACCGTATACTGGTACGAACAAAAGTGCGGGTATAAAATAAATCTGAATGGAGCCTGTTTGACGCGCGAGGCAAATTAGACGGCACGGCCATAAGAAAGTGCATTAGCTTACAAAGGCTTACAATAATAGGTTCATGCGCATTGCTCGGAGAATTTAGTTTTACGGGCACTATGCCCACTGTCTGCCCAGTACCGTGGCAAAGGTAGAATTATTTCGAGCATCGTCCCCGCGTATGGACCCCCTGTGCCCTGTGCCAATCTCGGTTCTAAATCTACCTCGCTTCCCGAGAATTTGTTAACGCATACCTGCTCTCTGTTCTCTTCAGTTTTTTCCCAGTAATCTACGTTAGTTTTTAAGGTGATCAAATTCATTTTTCATTTTCCCTTTCTAAGAAAATCACCCGGACGTCGACACGTTTGTAGAATTAGAAAATAATTCTTAAACCTCGTCTTAGATTTTTGAATAATTAAATTTACGAATCCTAATCCGTGAAAATAAAATTCTATCGAAGTGCGTATAGATCGTGTCTGTTCGTTTTGCATAATTGTCGCGCGCAGAGGAACGAGGGAACGCCTCCACGTGGTTGACCCACGAGTTGAGCAATGACCTACAGAACACAGAGTCGTGTTCCGCGACTCGAGTTAGGTTAAATTCTGCGGCTTCGAGAGGTTATGTGTTTTACACGTCGGAACCGTCGAAGCTCGTATTTGGCAACTCAGTATTTTTTCGTAACGCTGCCAAAGGTCTATTTATAAGAACGCTGAAGAATGTCAGATATCCCGTATGTATCACGTAGCAAGAGTATACAGCTTTGCAACGGCAAATCAATTGTGATTTTCGCTTACGAGCACGGCATTTTAACCTGCATCCTTATCTCGACACGTCTATGTACAACATTGTAACATATTATTTTTCCTTGTCCTGTTCTAACAAGACGTACTAATCAATGTCACCGCGATTCATTTTCATTTTACGTAAGAGACTGCATAATGTCCTACATCCAAAAACTGGCTTACTGCACTTTTACGCGTCCGTCACGTGTATTCTTTATAATAAATATAATGCGTAAAAACACTGCAGAAAGACATACCAGATTATTATTTCTATCCCTTTTGTTCATTATATTTACCCCGAACTTTTTTTTCCGAAGAAACAATCTAGCTATATTAACACGGCTAGGCAAAGTCGCGTTCGAGGGTGACCGCGATTAATTAAAAAATTCGACGGGAATAGTAGGAATGATTTTCTCGTTACAGTTCTCGATAGCACGGTCAGTCAGGCGACTCGACGAGAATGAACGATGATAACGTAAGGGCGAGCGTACGGCATAGGAAGTCAGAGAGGAAATTCAACGAGAGCCAAATGGTCAAATTAGGCAGTGATGAGGCGATACGATCGAGTATCAGGGACGTCGTCGCGATGATGAAATCCAAAGAGGAGACGGAGAGCGAGGACGAGAAGGAGGACACGCGGCAACTCATACGGATGAACAGTCAATTCGGCTCGGAGGACGTAAAAATTCGTCAGTTCGAGGACGAGAATGTTTGGTCTATATCCGTGCAAATGTTCGTGCCTTTTTTATTAGCCGGTTTCGGTATGGTGGCCGCCAGCCTGTTGCTGGACGTTGTGCAGGTACGTGGGGGACAGCTACCGAAAATTTAGCTAACGAAACGTACAGACGCGCACGTCGGATGATCTATTCTCTAGCACTGGCCAGTGTATCAGACGGTGTCCGAGGTGTATATACTGGTTCCTGCGTTGCTCGGTTTAAAAGGGAACCTGGAGATGACGTTAGCCTCTAGATTCTCGACTCACGCGAACCTCGGACACATGGACACGAAGAAACAACGGTGGACCCTGGTCGTTGGAAATCTCGCACTGATACAGTGCCAAGCGACGGTGGTAGGGTTGCTGGCTTCCCTGGCCGCGGTCGTCCTCGGTTGGATACCGGAAGCTCAGTTCGATATTTATCACGCGCTCTTATTATGTGCCAGTGCCTTGTCCACCGCGTCCGTGGCAAGCTTTCTCCTGAGCTTGGTAATGATCGCGGTGATAGTATTGTCCAAAGAGATCAACATCGATCCAGATAACATAGCCACGCCGATCGCGGCTTCCCTGGGCGATTTAACTACCTTGATGCTTCTTTCAGGAGTCGCGTCTCTTCTCTTTAGAGCCTCAGGTAATTCGTTATCGTTGTTCGACGCGCGATCGTTAGACTGCGGACTTGTTCTCATTTCAACATTTTCTGAACGCTCCAGATATAGATAATGAAATTCTACTTTTCCTACGAGCCGCAGTCTGGCGATTAACGAACGATCCCTGACCCTGTCGCACTTTCAGATTACGCCCCTTGGATAGCACCGACTTTGATAGTGTTCCACGTAACGGTCACCCCGATCTGGGCCTATATCGCGGCCAAAAATCCGTTTACCAGGGAAATTTTAGATTACGGCTGGGCGCCTGTGATATGCGCGATGCTGATTAGCAGGTCTTCGCTTTTCTAAACGCGATTTCGAACGGACGCGACGCTGCGATTCCAACGATCTCCATTGATTTCAGCGTGGGCGGTTTGATACTGGATTACACGATATCCAATTACAAGGGCATAGCCGTATTTCAACTAGTTATAAACGGCGTTGGTGGGAATCTAGCGGCGGTGCAAGCCAGCAGGATATCGACGTCCTTGCACAGGGATCATCCGTCGAGCAGCGAGGAACCCCCGCCCGTAATTCGTTTCGATCCGTCTTATGCGTTTTGCACGAAAGGTACGTCGACTCGAATCGCGTCAGTCGGTGAATTATAAACGAACGAGTCGTTGTAGGCGGACACGCGAGAACGGCCAGAGTCTTGTTGATGATGGTGATTCCCGGCCATTTGATATTTGGCTACACGATCAGCTACCTCCAAGCGGGACACACTTCCCTGACGCCTATATTTCTGACTTTCTATTTGCTCGCCGCCTTACTACAGGTACGAACAGTCGAACTAACAATCGGAATTCGTATTGCGATCTTTCGATCATCATCAGGTGACGTTGCTGTTGTACATCACGCAATTGATGGTCGTATGGATGTGGAGACGAGGAATGGACCCGGACAATTCTGCGATCCCATACCTAACGGCCGCGGGCGATCTTATCGGAACGGTGCTACTGGGAATCGCGTTTCATATACTGTACGCAATCGGCGACAGAGATTCCGACGTCGGAGACTGATCGCGAGGAGTGCAACGACGTTCATGTACTTAGTTCCTTACTTCCTCGTTGTACAGCGTTACTCTTACTTACGTTACTTATACGGAAGCATGCGAGATCGTATGCCGGCCATGTACATACATACAGGTGGGACCAAATCGGTTCTAATCGCTCAATTTTTAACTACGAACTGCCCGTGGAAATACGAACGCGTGCAGAAGTGCTGAATACTTATTTTGTACCAAATAATGCAAGTATTTAATAAACTCGATTTGACGACAGGACGCGTACGATTTACTTGTTCCTCGTTATTGCACCACCGGGTTAAGTACGCATGATCCGAAATACATATAAAAAGAGGTTTCGTATAGATAGACGGAAAACGCGAGACGATCTTACCTCCTCTTATTATTGGCGATACGTAGATAGCTACGTACGTACGTACGTACAGAGGAAAGAAGAACGAACGGAGTGCAGCCATAGATAGGTCAGATCGTAACATGGCCCGAGTTAAGCTCGACTCGGCTGGGTGTAGTGGTGCGTCGTCTTTCTTTTATACGAATTATTACGGATAGGCCTGTAAAGGTCTGTAAGCGTAATCGCGAAGCAGATCTAACGCGAGCGTGTGCGGGTGTGCGCGTGTGAACGAGCAGACGTCGCGGACGCGTGTGACACACGTACGCCGTGTACGTACACGCAGAAACGAAACGACCGACTTGTGAGAGAGCGTCACATTCAGCCCGTCTCCGTCAATGAAATAGTTAGATCTGTCAGTGCCAACTATCGCCTCGCTCTCGGCGGACCTTTTTAGATTTTATCTATCGCGTCGTCCGATTCGCTCGGTTTTACTCAAATGCACCGCGAGTAGAGCGTAAGAAGAAAGGGAGAGAGAGAGTGTCGCGAGATCACGCGTTCTTTTCCACCCGTTCGCAAACAGACGATAATCTGTCGGGGTTCCACGCGGACCCCATGTAGTACATTTATTTCTCTTCTACGTTTACCAAAACGAGAATTTCTAAGGGAAGAAATAATTGAGAGATGACCGGGCCCCGTAAAGAAGTTTGGACGCGCGCGTACCACGAGTACAGCTGATCGAGTTTTCCGCTGCGTATAGTCAGCATTAGCCCCCCGATGAATGCGCCCAGATCTCCCTGCTGTTTATCGTCGCACGTAAGTATAATCGGGGCGGAGGTATATACTCCGAAGGATAACGTAGGGACGGAACTCTTGGCCTTCCACGGTGAACGAAAGGGATATGATCGTTCGCGGGTCACGGGGACCAAGTATCAAAACGTATGTTAAGTTATTGCTTCTCATGGTCGAACTTAAACACGTGGAGTAATTTATCAATTTGTGAATATATGTTACGGAAGTGGTTCGTACTCACTCGCGCGCCGCTAACGTTAAATGACAATGTTTGCAAATGCCGATGCACGAGATTCCCGATATGTAACGCGGGCTGCATGTTTCTCGCAGCTTCGACGGAACTTGCTCGTCGGGCGGTCGTGGCTCGCTAGCGGACTCGTGAAAAACTACGCGAACATTAAAACGTGGGAAACGTACGAGGCCGAACGGTCGGTCGGACGCTCGTTTCGTGAACCGTAACCAAATCTTGCGTAACCGATCTTTCGAGGAGAGAACGAGACGGCTACGATGTGCACCGGTGGCGCGGTTCACGATCTATACGACGCGAGAGAGAGATCTCCTATATTTGTACAATAGATACGCGAGGAGTAAATTTGCGCAACGTTATAAGATAATGCGTGGGAGTTAAAACGTGAAATCAATCGCGGCTCGACTATATTTTCCACCGTGTTTTCCCCGCGGTGGCGACAGCCGAGCGATAAGCATAATCAGATGTTCAACTCGATCACATGACCGATCGCCGGAGGATCTATCAGGAGATCGAATCTGACGGAGCCGAGATACAGTTAAACCCGCGGTCGTTCCGTCGACGCTTCGATCGGCAAAGATAAACGAATTTATATCGTATCTAGCGACACTTTGGCTGCTTCGATCTCGGTCGCGATCAGATCGAACGAGTCGGGAAGAAGATACGAAGGGGGGGACAGAACGGGCGAACAGAACGTGCGGACAGGTAGGCAGGCGAAAGGCGAGAAAGCAAGGGGGCACGTATGCCGGACGATTGACATAGACATAGACGGTGGACGAGCCAGGCGGGCAAAGAATCGCGGTTTACTTTGGCTGACGATCGATAATTTCGCGCTTGCTCGGTTTACCGTCGGGCTCCCAGTAGACGTCCTGTACGAGTTTTAAGGAGACGAACGCGATGCATGCGAGAGATCAGTCGCGATGTAACCATAGCGTGAAACGGCCTCGCATCGGGCCACCAGCCTTCAGCCACCAAATGCGTGACGACGGTTGATTTGATTTTTGTTGCCAGAAGAACCGACGCGATCTCGAGAACGTTCAAACCCGGCATCCTCGAGTCTATGTATCTGGACGAGATTCGTCGCACCGTCGAGGATCTCTTCACGGAGGTACAGGTACGATTCTTCACCGTATGAACGTAGCCTCTTCTACTTTTCTCCAAGTTCGTACAGATACTCGTACGTGACTCTTACGTAAACAGCAGGGACTCGAATCGCGTAATGTAATGTAATCCTGTGTTTCTCCCTTCTTTTTCAACGGGAACCGACGACGTTCGGCACGCGTTCAGACTAATTTCAGCCTTCCTTTGTCTACGTTCGTTTCGAAGACAACGACGGCGCTAAAACTGCTTTAAGTAAATCGCTGCTCGAAGATATTACCGGGAAGCGACGGTGCTAATGACAATCGCTTCTGTAAACAGCACGCGCGTGCGGGAAGCCGAAAGACTTTTTCGAAAATGTCTAAAGCGGTAGCGGGTCGCGAGGAAATTAATGAAAATGAACGAAGAACGGCGAGCGGAGAAGGAGATCCGGCTTAGCGAGTGACGAACGGTATGACGTAAGCGAGAAAAATTTGGTATTAGGAATTTCGCACGGTCCGCGATATTGAAAGCCAGACGCGATTCAATTTTCAACGTGACTTACGCGTAGTGGTTGCGAGCGAATCGGACTAGAGATATCGTCCCTCGCTGGTTACGTAATTCGATTCTTGTCCTGAAATACAACGGCAACGTGCGAACATTTAGACAAGCGTTATCATTCTGAAAGGAGAATGGCTATATATCCCTGGCAGCGAGTCGCACGGGGTCCTCAGTAGAAGATGATAGAGGACCAGGCGCATCAACATCCGGTACGACTACCACCCGACAAGCACGCTCGCGTCGATGTCACCGCACCAGCCAAATTTGAAAAGTACGTCCACCTTTCGATTATTAGACGGACCGAATATCTAACGAAGAGAACACGTTTTTTAGTGTTCGATTTTAAGAGAAACTAGATAACGATGTATAATGACTAAAAACTGAGTGAAAGGATAGGATTTGTATGAGAATTCGTCGGTTGACAGTGATCAATGCAAGGAACCTCTGCTGTCGGAGAAGCAAACGTCCCACAGGATAACGCCGGCCGACGGTCGAACGCGGACGCGCTGTATCTCGGAGTCGGGCGTCGGGAACGCGGCGATGGGCACGAGTTCTGCAACCACGAACACGAACGCATGGATGGACACCGTTGTCACCAACGCTACGACCGTCGCGTGCGTCTCCGGCGACGATAAATCGGCAGAAGAGGACAGCGCGCAAGTGCCCATCTTCGACGAGGGAACCACCGACAGCGGCCGTCTTCCCGACGTCGTCGCCGAGAGCAAAATTTACGGAGGTGCCGAGGCCGAACCCCTCGAGTCCTACCTGGCCATTACTATTCAAGTTTTTATACCGTTTCTTATCGCCGGCCTTGGCATGGTGGGAGCCGGATTGGTGCTAGACCTGGTTCAAGTACGTCCTTCCTTACACCGTTTTTTACCTTAACGATTTTTTACGCGACGGTTCGCCGTGCTATTTACAGCATTGGGTGGTGTTCGAGAAAGTGACCGAATTGATCATCCTGGTACCGGCGTTGTTAGGTTTGAAAGGAAACTTGGAGATGACCCTGGCGTCTCGTCTCTCGACTCAAGCGAACCTGGGGCACATGGACACGCCGAAGGAGCAATGGCAGATGATCGTAGGAAACCTCGTCTTGATTCAAGTAAGTTATCTTTCGATCGGCACACGACGCCTCGGTATCGAACGCGTCCCTATTTTTCATGTCATTTTTCTGTCCGCTCGTCTGGTACGCGGTTCTACGCGTCGCCGCCGAATCGGCTTCCATCCCCCGAGCTACACAAATTCTAGCGTATTATTACCTTACGATAAGTCAGACGGCAGCTCCGCGACTGACGTCTTATCATTGGCGCCAAGATCTTATTTGATCACGCGTCAACGATAAACGACCTTCGCCGAGAAACGTCGCGGTACTCCATGCAAAATTACTTACAATTCTTAATCATTAATCACCTCGATCTAACGGAAATAGGTGCTATGAATAGATTCGAATTCCTGTTCCATTATCCACTTCGTAGCTCAATTTTTTCATTATTTGAAGAAGAGTAA
Organism: Ceratina japonica; assembly: GCA_019453355.1. Lineage (NCBI taxonomy): Eukaryota > Metazoa > Arthropoda > Insecta > Hymenoptera > Apidae > Ceratina > Ceratina japonica. The sequence goes on along the minus strand of SMSR01016139.1, from coordinate 193,232 downwards.
AGAAAATTAGATCGTGTCGGCAGTGCCAGGCGATCGTGGTCGGGTTCCTGGGCTCCGTGGTAGCGATCGTAATGGGCGTGTTTCGGAACGGGCTCTCGATCACGTTGGATCACGCGTACCTGCTGTGCGCCAGCAGCCTCGTCACCGCGTCTCTCGCTTCGTTCGTCCTCGGCCTGATCACCGCTGGCGTGATCGTCTTCTCCCGTCATTGTCACATAAATCCGGACAATGTCGCGACGCCGATCGCCGCCAGCCTCGGCGACATCACGTCGCTGGCTCTGCTCTCTTGGATCTCGACGATACTTTTCGAATCGATAAACAACAAGCAAGACTGGCTCGCGCCACTCGTCATCGCCTGCTACGTCCTCGTCACGCCGCTTTGGGTTTGGATCGCCAAGAGGAACAAGTACACGAACGACGTCCTCTACTCCGGATGGACTCCCGTGATGATCGCCATGCTCATCAGCAGGTGAATATATCCTCGGTTCGCTCTTATGGAGCAAGTGGAGATGTATATAATTGTCGACGATACAGTTGCGGCGGCCTGATATTGGAATTCATGGTGTCGCGATTCGAGAATCTGACCGTCTTTCAACCGGTGATCAACGGCGTCGGGGGAAACTTGGTAGCTGTTCAAGCTAGCAGAATATCGACGGCTCTTCACAAACAAGCTGAACTGGGAACCCTGCTGATACCACCGGGCCACACGCATCCCGTTATATTCATAACACCCATTGCAAACTTTTTTGGGAAAGGTAATTATCTATTAAACTGCAGATTATTATATACAGCAATAGATTTCCGATAGAGCATTAAATACCTGATCACGAGAGCTCACCCCCGGCTGACATCGAATGTAATGTTATTTATTCCACATCCAGGTATGCACGCGAGGACGACGAGAGTTCTGATGGCGATGGTGATACCGGGGCATATCATCTTTATTTATCTGATCAACTACATGAAAGATGGGAACGCGTCGCTCACACCCCTATTCGTTTTCGTCTACTTGTGCGCTGCAACGCTACAAGTCGCGGCTCTGCTCTACATTGCTTACATAATGATCCACTGGATGTGGAAGAGGAAAATCGATCCCGACAATTCGGCGATCCCTTATCTAACAGCGATGGGAGATTTATTGGGCATCAGTTTACTCGCGGTTGCCTTTCAATTCTTGTATCTCGTCGGTGATCAAGATTCTGGCGAAACAATCGTCCCGTGAGATCGCGAAGGGTGCTCGATCAATTCCTAAGTATTTCTAATGATTTACAGCCGTCGCGTGATAAGCACGAGGAAAGTCGACGGTTGAACTGTTAGTACAGCACATAAGGAGATTAAGTTCTACGCAAATAAGGAAGCAATACGCGTGCAACCGAGGCTAATTATCGACAAGGCTGTGCTTCGCGAAAGTATAACCCGGTTCCTCGTTTAGTTCATTACTTTTTCTCCATCCAGCCTGATCATTGGACAGGACGAAATGGATTGGCACGTACGATCGTCTATGACTTACGGGATTAATTTCTGACTGTCTTCGCTTTAACGAACTTTCTTTCCTAACTGTTTTATCATCGAGAGCGAGAAATGCGTGCAGCCGTTCCCGACGGCCGCGTCAAGTGTATGTGTCTTCGACTAGTTGCCTTCGTACACGATGAATTAGGTGATTTCAAATAATAATAATAACGTTCACGCAAAGTATTTTTGAAAGCTTTGAAGATACTCGCGCGCGGTTCTCCTCGCAATACCCACGATAACGTAATTTTAATCGACGTTAGAGATTGCATCGCGTTGCAATAGTTTTATATGCAAGTGTATACACATTAGCTGCTACGGGACGCGAGTCTTCCACACCGAAGCTGGTCGATCATAAGAAATGCGCACTCGAAACAAAAAAGAAAATCAGAATATTACTCACCGCGGAAATAGGTGTCCTCTTTTTGCGGACGCAGATGACGATGCAAATGTACTTCATCCTCTCCAAATGCGCATCCGAGACAGCTCCGGCGGTAGAAGAAACTTGACAGGACATCCAGACATATGTACAGTCGGTAGAGATGAAGGCCCTAAAGTGTATCTTGACAATAATATTCGTTCGAGCCGACGCACTATTTTCTATCCGACGGGAACGAAGAGTAACGAAAATAATATTCGTTCGAATCGACGCACTATTTTCTATCCGACGGGAACGAACACCAGGTTTTTATCCGACGGAGAGGAACGCTAGGTTTTTACCCGACGGGAACGAACCCAGATCGTTCGCATACGGACTCTGATCTCTCGCTCTAGGAGAAATCAAACGCATATTCTTTGCGGTTGTATAGATAGATAGTTTTGGAGAACGAGCGTGCCAAGGAAATGAATATTAATTGCGAAGCGTGGAGCTTCGATGTTGCGATGTCGAAAGACTAGAGACCCGATGAGCTTGAGAAACGATTGATAATTGTTCCGAATTCGGTGCTAATAGAAGCTAGATCGAGTTTATAACGACGAAATGCGAGCTCCTGTCCTACTACGTAATTACAGACGCAACGATAAAAAAAGAGTACGCGTTAACGCGTCATGGAATGTACCTGTTCTACGTCGAAGTTTTGGAACGAGTCAACCGAAAGGATCGTTAATCACTTTCAGATAATATAACAAAAATTCAGACGCCGTATCGATAAAAATTGAGTCAACGCACATTGCAATGAAATATCGATGTAGTTTTATATAATAAAATGCCACACGAAAATTAAAGCAGTCCTACCTTTTACTTACGTTCACGTATCCGACGATTCGCGAACATACGTATACTTACTGTGTGCGACATTGAAGAAAATCGAAGATCTTTACACTGTGTCACGATAAAAGTACGTGGATTCGGATAATACCGGCAAAAGTGCCGAGTATTATATCTCATACTTAGAAATTTCACGGCTTAAACACTTTAAATATATAATCTTAGAAATATCACCTAACAGCGGCCCGACGGATCCGGTGTCTTCCCCGACCAACGTACTTTGCTCCCGACGTTTCCAATCGTTGCATATTAATTCGATCAGAATCCGTATGCAGTACACCGACCGTCCTCTATGTTGCTCCGTGTACCCGTTGATACGAATGAGAACTGTTTAAAAACTAAAAACCGTTCCCCGAACCGGCCAAGTACAACACTTTAGACTTTCAAGCGTTCACAACGTCCAGTGCCTAACTTCACTGCGTTGAACGGGCGCCAAACGCGGCGGCGGCCATCATCTTCTCGACTCTTCCCCTTCTCGTTGCTAAGCAACCGCCACGGCAGCCATCATGAACATCGTGTCCTGTGTCCCGCCATCTTGCAGGCTATGGTAAGTTCTTTGTTCTCTCTTTTACATACAAACGTAGTGCAGGTTCCTACTAATTGTAAGTATATTGTCAAACCTTTCGAAAATTGATACGGTAATTTCTGTTAAGGAACATCTCAATGACGGTGGTGGTCATTCCCGCTTATTCCGCGTTGATATCTCGTCGCCGGTTCGATTTAATACATTTTGAAAGCCGATAAACCGTTCTGCTTTATCGATGCGAGGCACGGAAAGCTGGTTTAGAACGTTCACGCGTATGCTGCCAGGTTATTGGCCTAGCTGCGGTGGGAAAACAGAATCTCCTGCTCATTCACTCGCTAACCGCCGAGCGAGCGTTCGTGTTCTTCTCCTTTCGAACGTTCACCGCGTACATCGTATTCCTTTTGCTCGTCGGACGGAATTGCATCGTACACAAATAAAGGAGGTAGACGCGTCGCGACGGCCGATACTCGACCCTAAAGTGTTCTCATACTCGTTTCTGTGTTTTGTCTGTGTTACATCGAATCGTGTGCCCGAATTTTTAACAGTTTGGACGAGCAGTGGAGTTCCTGGACTCTCGAGGCCTGGCTTGCTTTTGGAGGCGACCTGGACGGCATCGAGGACGATCGCGGCACCATTCTCAGTTTTGTTTCCAAGGTACGCGTCCGACAGATCCATTACTCACTTATTTCGATATAACCGAGCGGAGTACGTAATTTCGCTTCCACGTGATGATCGATCTGCTGCCACTTGTTGGCTGCAGAGCATCTGTACGTATGTACATCTAGGAATATCGTTATCAGAGTAAATACGAAAGAACAAGGAGATTTTACACGCTCTCTAGCAAATGTTGAGAGACGTTTTACGTTTTCATATTATCGTTCTACTCCAGCATCTTTTCGGAGTATTTGTTAACGCAGTCGCACAGACTCATATGTTTTCTCGTGTTTATTGTCTCATTCCGTCTCTCGATATTTCGAGGACACGATATTCGAACCGGAGTCGAACGAAATGTCTTGGCCACTTGTGGATTCTCTGATTAACTAAAACGATATTCTTGATCCTTCCGCTACGTTAACGACCGACATAAGGGGGGAATTAACATTTATTCATCTTTAAGTGTTCCGCATTTATTCGCTGACTGCAAGATGCGATTACAATCTTATGAATATAATTAACAAACTCTACATAAAGTCGTACGTATACTTCGCACTACTTACAGGTTTTCTATCGTGTTACACTGAATCTCGGCTTACGGCAATTACGACGAAATTCGTGATCTGAAAGTAAATATGCCGAGATCATTTGACAGGGAACCCATTTCGTCCTCTGCCAAACATACCTGCTCAAAGTAAGCCATAAAATTCCAACCTTTCGTCAGGTCCTATAATATGTTTATGGTTTCCCTTGGTCGTGCAACGCCAGCTCGTTATGCGTCCACATTGTTGTTGCGTTATTGGTACCTGGGTATTGCGAAGTGCGTCGGAGTAAGTGAGAAAGTCTCCCGTACAATGAGGATCATTATCGGTAACGCTTCTTTGGCGTAATACGACGTATGTATATATTCTTTTTTTCGACTTTCGTAATACGCGAATGGACTGTTGGCGACGGCAAATCGCCATGGATTGTTGCCGATTTATTTCGAAAATATATCGAGGGTCGTTTCTACCACGTTCGGTTTCGTACACCAAAGTAAAACCTTGACGCGAAATAAATTTAACCGTATCGAAGTGAAAGGTGAAAAGCTGTTTGATCGGTGTAGCCTGAGTGAGGTTAAAGATCGCAGAATCAGCTCTTTGAACACGGTCAATCGGTGGTCGAAAATCCATCGGGAGATGAAGGAATCTCTCGCTGAAAATAGATGCTCGCCGATAGCCAGCCGTAGCCCCTTTGAATCCCATTAGTGGTTTGATAACTCGGTGGCGTCGTACGAAACGAAAAAAGCGAGCCAGCTTCCTCCTTCGATATTGGTTTCCTTTTGGCTGTCTCGTTATCCCAGTAATCTCGAGCAAAGCTGTTACTTCGCCGGATTCCTTTGTCGCGGGAATACAAAGTTCAGCGTTTTTCCTTCTAGGTCTGGAACTCCGTGCTTGGAGAACGAACTGCCGGCGGGAGAGAAATTGGGAAGCCCGGAAAGGAGGCTCTATTCTGTTGGAACTGAGTGCCAAAGAATACGTTCCCAATCGATGCGCGTTCATTTTCTCTCCGGAATTCTTAGAAAAAATAATCGTCCGCCGGGTTTTCCTCCAGGTATGCCTCAGCTTTTCCGGCGGATTCCATTCACCCTGTTGCGTTTCCTCGAGACTCGACCGGTTTACAGGTATATCGACCTGTAAAACCCTCTGCCCACGCTAAAAGCAAGGATTTATCTCTGGCACTCGGTCGTAACGTCCGTCCTCTGTCCCAGTAGGATTTCTTAAACGTCCAGACAGCGTTAGTCGACTCTTCCAGCTCTCGCTACTAAAAATATTTTGCTCGTCATTCGGAATGAGATGCACGTTCGGCGATGCCTCATCCTTTCGATTCGTCTTGATTTCTCCGCGACACGAGGTCTCTGGTATTGAAAAACAAGATAGCAACGAGTGTACCCTGACTAATCATAACCATAACTAAACTGCAATTAACGTGCGGTGTAATCGAGCGTCGTTAAACCGTCGCTCGCGCGCTACGCAGACGACTCGCAATTTCGACGACGATCGTTTGGCTGTTTGTTTACTTCATTTCATTTCATTTCATTTCATTAGGGAGCCTCGTGCGTTTGAATCCCCAATTATGAGAAATCCCTATTGAATGGCCGTGTAGGAAAATGAAAGATCTACCGGAACAACGTTATCGTTTTAATCGTACGCGCTTCCTCCTCGAATAAATTTAGCTAGATCAAACGACGCCACCGTTAAACAGAAAATTAGATTCCCATCTCGTTCGGCGTTGCGTTTGGACAATGAAGTTGCACAATTGTTCCCGTCGGAACGCGTTAGCGTTAGCGCCTTCGTTCCCCTTTTCCCTTGCTTTTTCCTAGCCCGAGATTATTACGCGTTAACACGCAGGAAACTGCTGTTGCCGAATCTTTACCGAGTCACGCTACGAGAAAATTTCCTTTCGTTTCGCGACCACAAATCCGTTTCGTTTCACTCCACGCCAGAAAGTATTTAGTCAAATATAATACACGCACTGGTGCGTAATAAAACAGACATACGACGCTTATTCCAAGCTGTTTTATCGTATCGACGTTTGAGAAGAGTTCGTGTTCAGTATATCTAGCCTGACTGCATTAGAAAACTTTTGTCAAGGGTAGCGTACAAATTCGGTGTTTACCAATTATTTTATTCCGCGCAAACAGCACGCCTGCCGTAATCAGCGAAGGCTAAATCAACTCGACGACATTGGAGCCGTTCTGCGTACACGTACGTACATACGTACAAAGCCATGCGGTTAAACTCGTCCGTCCGTTTGTTTGCTCGTTCACGCCCTGCGATCGAGCTTGTTTTTTCAAATCCCAAATGAGTTTCTATCGCCGAAATCATTCCAACATAGTTGAAAATTGATTCGGCGCGTCGTCGTACAAGTACTTTCCTACGCAGAACGAGATGGATCTTTTTTGTTCGTTCCTCTCTCCTTCCGGCAAGCGTGTATACGCCGTGTACGTATTACGTGTCAGGGTATAGAGAACGCGTGCGGTTTATTGCGTTAGACAGGAAACCGAGAGAAGAGTGTGTGTTCGTACGGAGTTATAGTCGACCTGGTTTAAACGCGCCTGTAGGGCGCCTCGGACCAACAGAAAGAGAGTGAAAGAAACCGTTTACCGCTTCAAAATGTCACGGACCGGACCGATGAGAATGCACGTAAATCGAATGAAATCGATTAAAGAATCCGGGAGCGCGCGTTCGTGCTTTCGATCTTTCGTCGAAACCTCCCATACGTTCGAGTACGCAACAGATGCGATTAGACTTCCAAACTTTCAACCGTGACACCAATAATCGATCGCGCACCAGGCGAACAGGTTTATCGCCGTGCGTTCAAATATTTGCATTACACGTGCTCGTCTCCGGTATGTCGAGGGAGGACGGGAGAACGACGATCGTGGGGTCGGGAGTTGCACGCACGATCCAGAAATTAAATCGCGGACAGGAGCAGCCGCGAAACGCTATGGAATGTCGCTAATGATCGCGGAACGCGTGTAGGTGTTTGTCGCCAGGTTGCCAGGCGAGGGCTGAAGCGTTTTCGCGAAAGACCCTTTTGTCCCGCTCAAACTGAAAGCCTTATGGTAATCTTCAATTTACGAAATGAGGAACGGTCTAAAATAGACGTAGAGCGGTGGATGGGGGCATGAAAGAACGATGAATCCAAAGTACGAGGCAGCGGAACAAAGGATCGGCTCCTTAAATGAAGTATGGTCACGGTGACCGTAGTTATCTCGAGCGGAGAAGAGGGTCCTCCGCGCGATAACCGGTGTGTATACGTCTTCTCGGTGAGTTTTCTACGATGAAAACTGGTTCGCGGGTAAGGTCTTTAACCTTCGGCGAGTCCTGACCGCGCGCCGCGTTCCTAGTCTACGAAAGGAGACGAAATTGCGGTTCCCAGGTGGAAAGCCGCCGCTTCGCCTCGTCTTCTTCGGCTTTTACGGCGCTCGTAAAACAATGCGACAAGGTTCTCTCGCTACCGATGTTGAATAATGCCAGGAATCGGTCCGAGGGCGTGCTAGATTCGTCTTAGCTCAGTAGGAAACGGTTAAAACCATTAGGATCGAGGTGGCAAAAGAGTTTTCTTCGCCTCCCTTTCGGAATGCTCGCTCAACTTGACTTGACCGGCTTCGCGTCGCGTTCTATTAATAAATCGTTCGTCCGTCGTGGAATTACGAACAACCTGGTTGTCATTCCTGGTTTAAGACCAGTCCGCGCGGTGTTCCCGAGCGGGTCAGTAGCCTGCGGATCGGAGAAAGTCTCGAAACGAAGGATATAATACCGGTCGGTCGGCGACGCCGGAAACGATAGTCGCTGCCATTTCGGCCTCGGGATACCGTCAGCCTCCCAATGTTTTCACCGGGAATGCACGGAGGTTGGCGCCTCTTGGCGAAATCTCTCCTCTCACTTACCCGTTAGTCCGCGTTACGTGAGCGGGTTTCACGCGTTTTCACGTTACGCGCAAACGGCTTCGGTTAAAAACGTCTGACAGCGGATCACGTTAAACGTGATATTATTAGAAACTCATTCGGACGATCGACTCAATGTATCTGTACGATTCTTTGTCTGGTGAAAAATACGGTTTGAAAACAGTACGACACAACGGGCTGTCGGGTCGACGATCACCGGCCCAGTTCCCTTCGATTCGTGCTTGCGTCGAGCTCGCGAGCTTGGAAACGGATCCCATTGAACAGTTTCCGCGAAACTCGGTTACGTTCAATTGGTTTTCCTATTAATAGACGGTCGATTTGCTCGAACAATACCGCGGACCAAAGAAGACGTTCGACGGTTTAGCGAATCCCGGTCTGTGGCCGGGGGATCGTTTAATGATATTTCAGCGCACTTGCGCGAGGCGCATGATTCCGTGACGAGGCAACCGATCGGCCTAAATGATAATGCAACGGGTGTACCTTTTTCCAAACGCATCGTTCGATCTATCATTGTGGCGCGAGGAACGAGCGGGCAAACGGCGGATAAGATCGTTGTACATGGTGATTTATTATCGCGCGCGTGCTCCGATTTATCAGCCGTGTCGCCGAAATGGAGCACACGGTCTGTCGTTAAAACCGCGATGATGCCTCCTCCTCCTCCTCGCTCGGCTATGAATCATCGTTCCATTAAACGTTTCCGAACACTCGAAACTAACAACGCGATAACGAGCGGTGCGCTTAATTATCCTAGATCGTGGTTGGAAGCGCGGCTGGAACGAGCGGCTCTCCAGAAAAGGCTACGAATTTGAAACGCGCCGCGTGAAATCCTGTAACGCTTCCGTGCTGTTCGTTACATGGTCACCGAGTAAGAGGATCGTTTAAGAGGAATGCGCGTCCGATTTTTTTCTTCCCGACGAAGACGCGTCGCGTCGTCGCCGCCTCGCGAGGTTCGCTCCTAGGTTCGATCCGGATCCCCGCGCCGTGTATTTCATTAGCGGATTTCATTAGGCTAATTAGGCCCTCTCGTTACCGGGTTCGTCCGTAATTGCGTCGCGGAAACGGTTCGCGGAATCTCGTCTATAGGCCAGAAAATCTATGTAGACCTGCCGATCCGTTCGTTCCAATTTTTCCTCTTCCCTACGCCCGCGTTTTCGTTCCGCCGCACCGTCGTAATTCGCGTCGGCTACTGTTTCACAGGTTGTTCAACCCTTAAAAACCGTTTCGAGTATTTTTGCTGTCGGGCACGAAACCCGTCGGAGATGCGAAGTTATTCGGTCTGTCAGACGATACTCCTCGAATCGGAGGCGCCGTCGTCGCGATTAGAATTATTTAATTGTCCGGGTATCGATCAGCCAGTTTTCCGTGCGCGCGTCCAGGTGCGGTGCGCAGGTGTCAACGGGCTGGACAGGTGCGAGACGTAACCCGAATTTCGACGATTCCCGACACGGCGTTTTCACCGTGCCACGAAATTTCCCTCTCGCGGGTAAATAGAGCGAAAAGATAAGCGAGATAGAAGCGTCACGAATTCCTGGACTGTTAATTTCCGCAATTAGGAGCGTAGTTAGCCGAGTACTGTTTAATTAACTGAAATTGGTCGGATCCGTTTAGCGCGTGGATTCGATCCTGTCATGCGGCCTGCTCTCCGGGCACCGGGATCGCTTCGGAACGAGGTCTGTTTGATTTCGGTTCGATGCGATCTCGTCGGCCGGTGTTTAGAAAGCGATTCGCGTATTCCCCTTCGTTTTCTCCGTGATTGTAAATTGCTCCTCGTCCTCCGCCTCTTCACGTGAAAAACCAATTTCTATTTAAATATCACTCGAGTCCGTTCGGCGAATTCCCGGTTATCGGGCTCGATCCGTTATTAGCCGTTTCTCGGACGCTTGGCCATAAAATCCGGGAACGTTACGTATTTAACTGGCCTCTAACGATTTAACAGTTACACTCGTCCAAGCAAATTCCTCCTAGCATTTAGAGACAGCCGTCGCACCGCTACTTTTTTATTTACCTTCGTTTAGTTAAATAAAAGTATACGGTGTATGCGGCGCACGTAGTGCCGGGAGATCGCGGGCACGAATGTGATGTGCACTGGCCCGCCACTCGGCCACGCTCTGCTTGTCCTTGCAAACGCGACTCATTACGATCCGTCTCCCTCTCTCTCTCTCCCTCTCGATCGCTTTTTCTTCGTTCCTCTCCTCGACTTCTCTTTGCATCGCGTCCTTTTCCAGATCGCAGGACACGATTAAAACGAACACTCGTGTCGTCGACTCGTAATCTTATTCTGACTTACTGGTTTTTCCCTCCATCTCCGACGATCCGCGTTCGTCGCGAATTATCGGGGAATGACGAGTACATTTGCATAAACTGGTTCTCTCCTAGACGCGAGAGAGCAGTTCTTTCACAATGCGAGCGTAATACCCGGTAACCGATACTTTCACAGGAACGAGAGATCCTGCTACCCTGTGCGCCAAAAGTATCGCTATACACCGTTAGCCGTGGCGAATTGCAAGACACAGACGCTTCTATCATCCTTTTTTTATAAATGGATAAAATCGTGCAGGAATTTTCAAAGTAGAAAGCACCACGAGTACGAGGTAGTATCTGGTGCGAATATCCGAGAGGTGTCGAGGATTCCTGTAATCCGAAACTGCCCACATCCTTCGGGTGGCACGGCGAGTGCTCACTACCGGTTTTCACGTGCTCTTACCCAAAGGGATTCCTCGACGCACGGGCTCACGCACCGTGTATTTTCCAAGTAACGCGGACCGAGTCGAATCAATTTTTTATTTCGTTCGTCGTGTACGCGAATCCGTCCGGCAGCAGTCCGTCAAAGAGCGTTGCATCCGTGAACTGGGGCACCGGTCTCGTCGATCACGATTCGCGGTTTCGAGGTTCACCGCAAATTCGATCCCGGCCAGATATCGTTTTTCACAAACGTGATTTCGCGACGACGCGTAGCGCGATGGTTGCGAAACTTCGAACGCATAAATTCGAGCGTCGGCATCCGACGAGGAACGTCGAAGTCCGTGCGAGAACAACGTCGACGTTAAAAGCAAAATGAGGAGTGAGCCGCGGAATTTGTTAAAAAGCTCTGAGAATATTAAATCGGCTTGGAAAATTTGATGAGACTACGAAGTTCCGAGGACCTCCTTCTTTCGTGAAACTTTATTTCCGACGTGGACGTTCCTCGATTTCCCTGGAGAAGCAGCAGGTTCCCTCTAATCTGGGACCGATTCCAGGAAGAGCCGCCTTCCTGATACAGCCTCCTTTTTTTATCGCCGTTCAACCTGGCCCTGCTCCGATCGTTGTAAATTCTTACGCGTACGCAATCGTTAAAGCGTAAGGAGAAAAACTGGTTTCGTTGGCCCGTAGGAGGAAGCCTGGCACTGGCAGAGAGGCTTCCATTACCGTTGTAAGACTACGGCTACGGGCCGTGTTACGCAAGAGGAGGTCCGACCAAAACCCCGTGTTCCCCGTTGTCTCTTCTATCTGTTCCCTCCTGTCTCCCTGTTCTCGAAACCCAGAACCGGCAACCCTTTCCCTACGCGTTCTCCGATTAACGAAGGATAACGTCGCGACGCGATGCTCGCGTGGCTTCCCGCTTCTCGATACCTTCCAACGAGTATACGTTCACGAGTATTCATTT
>SMSR01016139.1:96487-169581 GCA_019453355.1 Ceratina japonica | reverse complement strand
GTAGCAGTTTAACGAAACGGGCGACTGGCAGTCATTACCAGCCGGGAGACTTTATTGGTCACCTGTGTCAAGGCCGCGGGTTTGCTCGACGCGTGCGAACAGATAACAGATATTTTCCCTCTCCGGGTCACGGTGATATAATTATGCCCCGGAAAGTAGAGTAGACTCGGTATAGAAACAGGAATATCCGAGGGGCTTTAAAAGGTCCGCCGTGAAAAGATGTAACGCGAGCTCTGACGATACCTTAACGAGAACCGGCAGCGTTAATTTCGCTGACCTTGGTACGCGGGGAACAACACGGGAGCGCGGCGCGGGGACACGGACGTGGCCGTGTCAGCTGTGCGAAGGTCAGGGTCGACCGCCGGAGCAGAGGGTGCAATCGATGCACGGATACCGGCACCCCTCGCGCTCCAGCTCCCAGTTACCATGGAGACCATCTCCTGACCCATTGCTACAGAGCCGGAACCGAACAGAGAGGGCCACATCGCCCCTGCGTCTCTCCCTGAGCGCGTGGACCGAAACTACGTGATCGCTGACAAACGGGGGACGGAGGATTCTCCCGACGAGACACCGACGAAAGTGCAACGCGCAGAGCGGAACCCTTTCTTCGGTCTTGAGAAGGCGACCAACTTCGGACGGAGACAGCGGCGTCCTGACAGTGAACCAAGTGCAAATCGTCTTTTCGTTCGTTAAAGATCGATCAGAGTTTAATATTTGCCAACGATGGAAGCTCACGGTTATTCTTTAACGACGAGTTTATCCCGATTTGAGCGAGGGTTCGTTTAAACCGGTCTGTAAATTGTAAGTAACGAGAGGAGACGGCGCGATAAAAACGAGATTACGGTCGGGCCAACGAATCCGAGATGGTACGGATGGTAGAGTTCCCAGTGGAACCGGTCGCCGAGTGGTTTCGCGAACGAGGTAACGAGGCATTGTGCAAGGTCGGTACGGAGTAAGGTCAGCTGGCGCGGATCGATATTCCCGAATTGTCTCGACGCGGCGGCAGCCCGTCTCGTGGGTGCGTGAAACTCTCGAAATTAGAATATGGATGGCTGGAAGAGCTGGAAAAGGGCGGAAAACTCGTTTCTCACGGCGTGGTACCAGCGTGTCCGGGAGTCTTACGTGGCGGCATGGCTTTTCGGGGTGTTTCAGAACAGCAGGATGTCGACGAGCACTGCCACCGGAGGCGGGGGTGGTGCAGGTGGTGGCAGCGTCGGAGGTGCCCTTACGCTGATGGGCTGCGTCAGAGAAGCGTCGCCCCCGCCACAGAATCATCAGAATCAGCGTCATCGCTCCCTCGCCGTCAGAGAGTATTCCACGCAGAACAGCGTCGATCCCATTCCCAAAGGTTCGTATTTCAAACTCATCCTTTTACATTTATTTCTCCACTTCTCTCATTTTCGTCGTCAACCGTGAGATCATATTCGTTTTTCGGTTTATGTTGAATGTTTTCAAACTTTGTTATATATATGCATGAAATTTTATAGTATGGCGATCGGGGCGAGAGATCGAACGTTCGTCGACGCTCGGACGGAATATCTGTCGGGAAGTTGAAAATTGCGTGTGCCCACGGCGACGGTCTAGACGGCGGATGCCGTCGGAAACGCGACGACGACGATTCTCCTCGGGAATCGCATTTTCAAGGTTTCCGGATTACGCCGTCGAGGCGAAACGAACCGTGATATGAAAAACGGATTTATGTAAACCGCGCGCACTCCCGCCGACGATTTATTTCGAACCATTACGCGGCGAATCGTTTTATCTCGCAGGTATCGGTGTTCGCAAACGAATTCCGCGATTATCTCCGTCGTTATGATCGATCGCGTGCAAGGTTTTAGAAAATCGTCGGAGAAAAACTGCGAACGGTATCTGTGCACAACGGATTACGGTGAAAGTTTCCGTCGGCGGCTTCCGAACGGTCGAGGAACGAGAATAATGGACGCGGTTCACGACGAGTTATTAAAGGGTAATCCAGCGGAGTGCCCTTTTATTCATTGTCGTCGGAGGAACGTGACTTCGTTGCCGTTGTATCTACTCCCGACTCCCGGGGACGTTGCGTTTCCGAGTGGGTCCAACGACCTCTTTATTTTCATTAGCCTGCCGCAGATCGCGAGCCTTCGGGCTAGATCGACTCTCGGTCCGGACGATTACCGATCTCCGCGTTATCCCCGGAACGAAAATAATCATTCCGCTTTCCCTCTCCTCGCTCCTCACGTTTTATTTCATTCGTTTATTACGATGATCGTTTTCTGATGCGACGTCAATTTATACGAAGAGCCACGAGATTCGCGAGGATTTTATTCGCTCTTACTTACATTCGCGCATCGATCAATTTGCCAGAAATGGAGCAACACGACTTCGTACGAGTTTGGCATCGAGCGGGTTTCAGCGGAGACCGAGGCTCCGCTTAATCGGCGATTATCCCGAAATTAGGCAAGCCTCCGTTACATAAACCACGGCGCTCTTTTCATCGGACACCGTGAACCAGGGAAACAGCTGTTTTTTTCTTCCTTTTTACCGTCCGCGAACACGAACTGCGCCGAACGATTCGCGCGTGACGTTATTTTTCACGGTTGAGCGATGTCCCGAGCAGCTGATGCGTGAAAATGAAAAGCACGCTCCCGTATAGTGTCAAGTACGCGTACGGCAGTCGCTAGTCGTTTCGTTTGATCCTCGGTAAGAACGTCGTGCCCTTTACCTTGCGTCCCTCGACGCGACGCTCTCGTCGTACAAATGAAAATCTCGAACGACCTTCGGATCCGAAGGAATATTCCGGTGGTGATCGTCGGAGAGATCGATTTAAAGAAGTCGACTCGGCTCGATTTCGGTAAAGAAAGTGTGCCCACCGAGCGTGTATTGTGCAAGAAGGCTACGCACACGTTATTTACAGAAACGGCGGAACCAGGCCATGGCCAATCAGCGAATGAATGGCGAGCCGAACTCGCGTATTAAGTTACTCTGGCTTACCCCGGGAATTATAGGATTTCCAATTACGCGAAGATAGCATCTCGTCGCGCGTTGGTTTCCCGGTCGGAGTAAATTGAATCACGGGCCGTCGCGTGAAAGCGTATAGAAACGGAGACATTTCGAGGCGTCACGTAATCGCGAGTGAAATTCTCGTACCGGCTCGATAACGAAAGCTCGGTCGAAAAACTCGGAACGCAAGTTTGATAAGGGGAAATCGAATACGTAAGAAAATAGGCAGTGCTCGTGCAGTAACGAGCGTTGAAACGTCAGGTGTTCCGACCGACGCTTGTCGTGGTGTGCGAGAGATACAATTCGTTTTTTTAGATCATTGCACTCGATGATTTCTTCCATATAAGGCGGGCTTTATCTGTCGATTTATCTGTTCGATCGCGTAATCTTATCGGCCGAGATAGCCCTCGTTGTCGTCGAGCCAGTGAAGTGCATATAGTGCGATCCGCTGGACCTCTGGTAATCCGAATGAAGTGGTACGAGGAGTTTGGTGAATTTTTCGGTACGTATGCGCGCGTCCTTGTGAATGAAAGGAAGGAATCGGCGTGAGAAGCGTGATCCAAGCGGGACGTCGAGTGGATCGTTCGAGAGGAATAAAGGTGGGACCCCTCGCGAGACAGAGGCACTCCGGGAGGAAAAGGCGTAGCTAGGCGGTTTTCGCATGTTTTATTCCCGACGAGAAGGGGAGACCGCACTTCTGTTCCTGTTCTTCCACTGCCTTTTCGACGATTCCTCGCCGCATGCCCTTTCGTCGACCCCTCGGAACCTTCTCCCTCGCACCTTTGTTCAACCCTACCCTTCGATACCTCGCGATTAAAAGGCATCGACGTGTTAACTAGTATACTGCTCGAGGTATTATTCGGTCAGGTGGCATCCGATACGCGTCCTCCGTCGTTCGATTTCCACCTTGAACTCTCTCAGGAGTATCGCATTTATTCGCATTAAAATCCGAGTGGGAAGCGTGCATATATACTCGTTGACACTAGAAGTAGGTCGTCGAATCGTTTCCCAGTGGAAATCCGATTTTCCTCGCCCCCGGAAAATTGCGCGAACTGGGACGACCGAGGAACAAAAGTTCTTTCAGTCCCGTCGCGATTCATCGATGCCATATTTCGATCCAGAGACCGTTTCCGACGATTCCGCAGACTCGACTGCCGTTGACTTTCCGAAGCGGAGTATGTTAGACGACAGAAACGCAAAATTACACGCCTTCGTCGAAAATATGATTCGAGAGCTCGGCGTGATTCGAACGATCGAATGAAATATTCGTTCACGGTAAATTTTCGAGTCCATTTGTATCTCGCATGCTCCTACCAATTATCCCGCTGTCTGAGGCAATTTTCCTCGGGGAGAAACGAAAATCGAGAAAAGAGGAGTCGTCGAGCAGAACTGTCGTTTCTAATCGAGAGAAACCTGCACGCGAGAAGAGGGTTTCGTTTCTCCCGATCGGATCGGCGCGGCGCGGTCGTTTTCACTTCCCATTGATAGCGGGGTTCCGCTCCAGAGTCGAGCGTTGCGCAATATTCATCGGAAAGAGAAAGTCCGCGCGAGATTCGACGCACGGCTAATTGGCTCTGCCCCGCGCCCCGATTTAAATATCTCCGACCGATGTACGCGTATCGAATCTCGTCTCGCGATTCGATCGCCGCCGCTTCCGACATCAGATTTTTATTCGATCGTTTAACCTTTGTGCAGAGCCTAAGAAGCGCCGGTTTCATCCGCTTCGCGGCCTCAGGAAGATATTCAGGCGTAAGAGCCGAGGCGCGGCGGACGCCCGACTCCCACCCGGCCACGTGGACCGCGACACGGAGATCGGCAGAATCCCGAGGGAAGATGTCACCGACAGGCATCCCGCGGGACGACCCGAGGAAGCTCGCAGCAGAAGTGCGAGCGAATTACTCACAGACTCGTGCGATCGAGAGAGGTAATCGAATTTATCAGTTCTCCTCGTTTTCTAATTGATAAGGAACATCGAACAGAGCGAAAAGACTGACGTCGAGTCTTTGACCCCGGGCTTCTAACGTCTCGAGCGTTACGTCTAACGAAAAGGAGAGTGAGCAATAGTTGTGCGGGTGTTACAGTTCGAAGCGAAGTCTTACACACGTTCCTTAAGATAGTAAATATATCGCTAACGAAACATTGCTATTTTATTCGCTCGATCGTTCATTTATAGATTCGTCCTCCTTATTCTTTTAAATTAAGAGCTTATTGACTCATCGGTATTTCGCAAGCGACTTGGGAAGGAAAATTTCTCAATCTCCATGGCCCGCATCGGCCGTGCTCGAGTTTTAGCTGTTTTCTGTCCAGCTTAGCGTGAATTTGAACTCGTACACGCACGGCACCGCTCCTGACCTACTGTCCTTCATTTTCGCGACTCTGATCGAAGTCGACCAGTCGTTTCACGCTCGGGTTGACTCGATCGCGAGTGATCCCCTCGACTTTCATAGTGACATAAAACTACTACAAAAATTATGTCCGGAAAATTATATCCGTATAAAAACTGTCGCTTAAAACACGCTTTGATAACATTCGCGTTACACAGAGTTTCCTACGACTCTTATATATAATACTTACTAGTAATAATTGAGCAGTTGCCATTTGCTGCTTGCCGAGCCATTTACTATACCTCTAGCTAGTTTTTCTTCTGCGACTGATAAACTGGTTCCCGGGGTAACGATATTCCGTTTTCTCGTTGTTTTGCAGCGTATTCCTCAGGCGAACAGGCGGAGAGGATTCGTTCGCGAAGCTACGTGGCGGAGCCGGGAAACTGTCCGTGTCCCACGACAGCGTTTTCCCCGGGGAGGTACCTCACACCAGGCCTCTCTCCTCGCTAGCCAGCCTCGCTACCCTCGAGGTTCGTAATCCCTTCTTTATTTAGTAAGCCTTTATTTCCTGAACGTATGTTTTTCGCATATCGCGTCAAATTTGCAAGACCATCGCGACGCGGCGCAAGCTCAATTGGCTCCTCGTTCCCCGGAAGCAGGAGACGGGAGCGTTTTTTTCTTTTTTCGTCGGAGAATATAAATGCGCGACGTGTCGGCATGGTCGATTCGTAGTCGTCGACGTAATTTCAGCGGGGGAACGATAAACAGTAAAGGAGGCGTTGTTTCTCGTTATCCAATAAACGTAATGCCGGTATTAAGCATTCTGGGCAGTGGGCACGCGTGAATCGAGTTAAGGCGGGTTACGCATGTCACGATCGGCTCTCCGTGACTCGTCTTCCAATTTCTACGACGCGCGATCTCGCGCCTCTGGTCAAACGATCCTTGCCCCAATTTTCATGATTCACTCTGCATCTACATAATCGAATCAGATTTCATTTTATAAATTGATTTTCGATCAAAATCGTTCGTTAGCCGTAAGTCAGAATGAACGGCGTTTGAAAACGAGAAACGAGCGTTTCTTTCGGGAACTAGTCGAATCGTATCGTTTCTAGTAGCTGTGAAAAAGTGCCGCCCTTGCTCGTTCCGTTCTGATACGCGAGGAAAGTCCGCGAGAGTCGTTTTCAGGCTCGTGGAAAACCGCGTTTATACAGAGCGAGTCAGGAAAAATGAACATCGTTCTTACAAACGTTATTCCGACGACTTACAATTAGAATTTCATTTGCCAGACCCTGCAATAAATAATGAACGTCTTGTTGTTCGTTACTGACTCGGTCTGTGTATAAGTACTCGGACAGAGAAGCTACGACGTCTCGTGACGAGAGCGTTCCGATTCTGTTTGTAGCGGAGACAGTCGAGAAAGAGCAACGAGATCGAGCATAAGGAGTACAATCAGCACGTGGCGCAGAGGATATCGCTGCGGGTAAAGATTCTTTCGCACGCTCGTTAACCCAGTCGATATCGGGCAACTTTTCTCGTNCAGCGGGGGAACGATAAACAGTAAAGGAGGCGTTGTTTCTCGTTATCCAATAAACGTAATGCCGGTATTAAGCATTCTGGGCAGTGGGCACGCGTGAATCGAGTTAAGGCGGGTTACGCATGTCACGATCGGCTCTCCGTGACTCGTCTTCCAATTTCTACGACGCGCGATCTCGCGCCTCTGGTCAAACGATCCTTGCCCCAATTTTCATGATTCACTCTGCATCTACATAATCGAATCAGATTTCATTTTATAAATTGATTTTCGATCAAAATCGTTCGTTAGCCGTAAGTCAGAATGAACGGCGTTTGAAAACGAGAAACGAGCGTTTCTTTCGGGAACTAGTCGAATCGTATCGTTTCTAGTAGCTGTGAAAAAGTGCCGCCCTTGCTCGTTCCGTTCTGATACGCGAGGAAAGTCCGCGAGAGTCGTTTTCAGGCTCGTGGAAAACCGCGTTTATACAGAGCGAGTCAGGAAAAATGAACATCGTTCTTACAAACGTTATTCCGACGACTTACAATTAGAATTTCATTTGCCAGACCCTGCAATAAATAATGAACGTCTTGTTGTTCGTTACTGACTCGGTCTGTGTATAAGTACTCGGACAGAGAAGCTACGACGTCTCGTGACGAGAGCGTTCCGATTCTGTTTGTAGCGGAGACAGTCGAGAAAGAGCAACGAGATCGAGCATAAGGAGTACAATCAGCACGTGGCGCAGAGGATATCGCTGCGGGTAAAGATTCTTTCGCACGCTCGTTAACCCAGTCGATATCGGGCAACTTTTCTCGTTTACAAAGTTCCTCGAGCAAGTATAATGAAACTCCGGAAATGTGTCGGTTGAAAACGGAAGCTCTTGGGGAAAAGGAGACCTGCTTTTCTATTTTTCTTTTCTCCTCGACTACCTTTTTAATAGAAGCGTCGGAATTGAAATCTGGGCCGCGGGGTTTACAGAAAACGAAAGAAGAATTTTTATAATGAATTACAACACTTAAATTCGAAGTAGTCGTAAAACCGATTTCAATGACAACCGGTTCGGAGGACGCGACGAGGTGAGATATTAAACAATATCTACATATTGAGGCGATCCGTTCGCAGGTGCTCGAGCAAATAAAGACGGTCATAGAGAATCGAAACCAGCTAGCCTCGGCGGCCTCGTCGGACAACACGAACGTCGTTCACGTAAGTTCAGAAACGTCTTGTTAAATCTCGGTGAAAGATGACACCCGTCAGATCTGATTTCGACTTCCATACAGATAGGATGCCTCTATAAGTTCACGTGTCATCGTGATCAATTTTTTGTCAATTCCGTTTGATATCGTATTCGAGATCCTTACAGGATCGTAAGAGCCTTGAAAACCGATTTATGAAAGATGTAACGAACGATCAGATTTCGCGTTGGGCATCGTCGATTCCATTTGATCTGAGATCGCGCTCGGTTTTTGCGTTTCAGGCTGCCAGCGAACGTTATCAGCAGGAAACCAGCGAGGTAAGATAGCGACGCTTTTGTTCCGAGTAATATCGGCGCTGCGTGCAGTTGCATTCGCGATGCGCGCTCGTCACCGCGCCACGGTTTCCCTCGCGTTGAAAAACATTGTTGCTCTCCGTTTCGGTAATTGGCCTAGAACCGATCGGTTTCGCGTTTCTTGAGATATAATCGAACTAATCGATCGGACGTGATGAGCGAAGACGGTGAGCACGCGAGGAAGTTCCGCCGGAAGTTCCTGATATTGGCGACGATCGTATCTAATTTTCGGAAAGCTGCGGTAAGCGAACTTTCTCTCTCCGGGAGAGAGTTTCAGATATTTCTGATTCACGTAGATCTCGCGGTATTATAGTTACTTTCGTATATTGCATCATTTCGATTTTGCAATCGCGGACGTATAACGTTTCGGACGACCGACGTTATTTTCGAGACAAGGACGGACGAGCGTTAGTCACGATTCGAATCGATGAATCCTCGTTCGCAGCGTCGGTTCGCGTCGATGTAATTAACGTGATAGAGCTTTCTCGGGCCTCCTCGGCTCTCGAGAGTATTAATTTCCGATTTGTTCGATTTGCAGAACCGTTTCGTCGAGAAGCACGAGAGGACCGGAGAGGAGAACCAAGCCAAGGTAAAACTGTTATTTAATTCCCGGGATCCTCGTCGATCACGGTTACGCCATCCATCTCAATGTAACCAGAGAGAAGAATCCGCTTTGTCTCTCTCGGTCGTTCTTCACTCGTAAATCACTATCGTTGAATTTCTGCGGGCAACAGGTGGCGAACGGTGACCGACAGGGTCTCGTCAATTCTTTTCGCTTCTTCACAAATGCGACGCCAACGACGTCCGGAAAATATTTCTCGAGCCGAGACGCCTTCGTCGGTGACGGTCTTTAAATCGCGTAATAAAACGAGAATACCCCGACCTTGAGCGTTTCGCCGCGCGAATTTCCGAGGCACGAACATCTACGGGAATAAAGTCGTATCGGTTGGCAAAAGAGGAGTCGACGATCGCTGATAGAGTGTTTTACGTCCCTTTTACAGGCCGCGTTCTCGTTGTTCCGCCGCGTCGCGTCGGTTCATTCTCACGTTCGAGGCCCGCACCGCTATTATTTCCGGCTGTTTCCACCGCGAATCTCTACTTGTCCGCTACTTTTATTGTCTCCGCCTCGCGACACACGACAAACCGTTAAAACAATGCGCCCGCACCCGTCCACGAATCGAACTCGTCCACTTCCACGAACGCGTCTCCGGCTGAAAAGAACTGGGTTGCGCTTACCCGTTTACTTTGAACCGTAAACGTAGCCCGTGTCTTTATCTTAGGATCGGTAACGCGACGCAACGTGTCGCTTTCGGGGGGAAGAAGGAAAAGTAATTCAGAGAATCTGATATTATTTGTACTATATTACGTATAGAAATGGTTCCACGTGTAATTCATTTAAATTGGATGTAACATGAAAAAAACATACGAGAGCGAGCGCGCAGTGAATAGGATAGTGTATCCCATTTACCGTTACTTGGCCCCCGAACGCTTATGTCCAAGTTCGAGTCGTCGCATGTTCTCTGGTTCGCTTTCGATTCATCGGGAATCCCTTCTAATAAACCTTATCGTAGATTCCAATCATAATAAAAATGAATCTCCGGTGCGATTTATTTGTGCGATTAGAATCAAATTCTAAGAGTTCAGCGATGACGAGTTTGAAAGACGGTTTCAACGACATCTCCGATGTGTGAACGGCAGTGGAAGAGGTCTGTATTCTCGACGGCAGCTCGTAGTAGAATAGTCGGTAATGTACGGGCTAGTAGCTTCAGTCGTTCTTGGTAAGGCAGACCGCGGTGAACGTGGGCACCTGGTCGGCAATACTGCGGTAGCTGCGTCTGACCACAGGAGTTCCGTTTCTACTTAAAAGACAGAGTCGGTTCGGCAGCAGCGCGTTCTTCAATTTCTGTCTCTCGCACTCGTTGGAATTAAACGATGATGGATGAAGTTTAACAACTGCCGTGACGTACGGGAATTCGTTCTGTCGATCGAGGAGAGGAGCGAACGAACGAACGAACGTATCGGATTACCGCATTTGGCATTTGCGAGTAAGCCAGTTTGGTATTTGCCTGGCATTTATCGTAATGCGTCGCCTTCGGAGTGGCGAGCAAGGCCGATGGAATCCTTAGAAATCGTCGGAGGACCGTGGTACCGTTACCTCATCGAACAGCCCGCCGCGTAACAAAAGCTGTACGTTTCAGCGGGTCGCGATCAGAATTTTTCGAGTTCGTATCCCACTTTTCGAAAATAATTCTATCGTCGTCGATCTGTCGGGGAAGCTCGTCACGATCGCAGGATGTTCCGAAATTCACGGTGGTTTCACCGACGCAACAGGTTTGCGCAATCTCATACGTGGGTCTTCTTATCGACGTCGTAAAAGGAAAAGAAACGATGGAACTCTTTGTATTTCGTAGGCGCGCGCGGCCTAGCCACTGTTTTCAGAATTTCCTGTTTCTCGGGCTTCGTCGTGTTCCTTACATAAGCCGCGAGATTGCGACGCGTTCGAGAGATCTACGAGGATAGCAGCAATTTTATTTATCAACGTTTATCCGTTATGAAAGTGGCGGCGACGAGAAAGGAACGGTTACGATAGGTCAGTCAGTCCTGGCGAGGAAAATGTAACGACGCCGTCGTCCGATCGAGTGTGAACGCGCACACCGTTTTAGAAAGCGACCCGGCGTTGTTCTTCGCGAAAAAGTGCATGCATATATATGTACGCGTTCTCGCGGTGTCGAAACGTTTCGTCGGGTCGAAGTGAATGTCTAGGTAACAGGACGGGAGGGAGAGAATCATGGGTGCTCGAACAGCTGGCAAGCAGCAAGATTAGTAGCACCGTTATCGCGTTCGCTCGTCCGAGTCCTCGTAGATCTCCTCGTGCATCCTTCTCTCCGGGGGTCGTCGGTCCTCGGTGACACGACTCGACGAAGTGGAAACTGCACGTCTTCGATCTGACGGACGACGATCGGGGCTCGTCGCGTTATGCGATTCTTTCAGAAACCGTCGATCACGTTTTTGATCGAAAAACCTCACGGTTCTTTCCCGGATTTTGTTAGCGTCGCCGATCGTGGGCGCTCGATCGGGCGATCACGTCCCTGTCACCTGTACCTGCTCGAACGACCGGCATTTCCACTTCTACCAGGGCCGAGAGTCGGCGAGTAGCGCACCGGGCAGAGAAGGAAGAGTCTCGGGTAGAGCACGAGCCGAGCGGCGCAGCAGTTACAAAGCGTTTCCCGCGGGTGCGACACGCGCCTTTTCTTCTTACGCCTCGGCGTCGTTTCTGGCTTCGCGTGAAAGGGCTTCCCTCGCCTACTTTCCGATCGATCGGTGCCGGACGCGAAGGTCGAGGCGGTTCAGTTCGAATCTCGCGTTCACCTCGGCCGAACGGTTCGCGAAACCCTCTCTCGACCGATTTCGCGGTGATTTCGAATCGGCGAGGTCGTCATGCTCGGAAATAATTGGTGATCGACGGTGAATTACGAGTATTCGAATATATCGGTGGACAGTGCATGTTCAAGTGTGCAGCCTTGAATCGTGCATTTCATCCATGGAAATGATCTGATCAGTGCCTTCGATATTCACGGTATTTCTTCGACCGATCGTCAGGATTTATTCGAAAGGTGACTCCCTGAAAGATCTTACGGTCGACTTAGCTGTCGCGTTCTCTTCGGGGAGAAACCTGTACTCGAAGACAGATACGCGATTCAATTACCGGGTCTATTATCCGTTGAAACACGTAATACTGGATGATAAGAAGCGGGAACTGTGTAACTAGGAAATTGGCAGACTTTCTTTCGGGCTCGTCCACGCGGTTCTTCCGCGATTCGATAATTAAAACAGTTCGGCTTAAACCCGTTAAATCTGTCTCGTAATAAAACAACGTAGATATTCGTACAGACACACGAAGTACTTACCACTATTTACTCGTATACGCATGATTTTTTTTTAGAACGTTTAGAAAGTTAATAAAGACGTTTGGCGATCGTGTTCCCACGAGGGTGTAAAACGCGTTCTGCGATAAGACCGGATCGATCGGCCAGTTCCGAGGCAGATGGATCGGACGAACTCTCGATGTCGGCACGATGGAAATTAGCATGCTTCCTCCGCCCGTTGTACTTCCTCTTTCGGTTCAGTAAACGCACACGCACTCGTCGGAACGAGCTCCCTTCCTCACCACCTGCCTTCTTTTTGTTACAATTTTTTAACAGAGTTTGTCGCGCTCCTCCGATTCAACGTTTCGGTATCTTTCCGTGTCATCTCGCGAATCTTCTAAGGATCGTAAACGGGGACCGCGTACCGATGGTTAGAAAGATAGCGAGGAGACGTTGCTCGGTTGTTGGTCGACTGCCCGCGAAACGTTCCCCCTTCCGGGTCGACGAGATCGACCGCTGGAATCAACAATTGCCATTTGTTTAGCGGACGGTGGCCACGTTACGTTTGTTAGCCGTGTCGTTGACTCCGCGGATCCGTTCGCGATTTAAATATTTATGAGCCTCCAGCTGAATACTGTTGTTCGACGTTCGGTTGGATTTTCTCGCGAGAACCGTAAAGAAAACCGTTCGGTGGCATCGGTAGTAGTAGGATTCCTGGTTCGAGGACTCCTACCGACGCGCTCCTCGTTTCTCGTTCCAACGAAAGTGAAAGTCCATTATTATACAAAAATTTGAGTTTAATTCCGAAAACCCGTAATGCCGGTACGTTTGAAAGTAGTGGAAAAAGAGACCGCGGCTCTCGGGCTAAATGTCGAAACACGAAACTGTACAGTTATACAATTTTTCATATGAATCTCGCTTTATCTTCGTTCGATTTCGGCCACTTTATTCTAGCTTTCGAAGCTAACAAGTGAAACCATCGAGCACATTTATAAAACGATCGTGATTGCATTTAATCGATCACTTTCTTATAACAAAATGTTCCGAGAGTTTCACGTGTCAAAATTGCGCTTGACGTCGATCATGTATAGGTTCCGATGTTTCACGGGCAAAAGGGAAATCGGGGAAGAGCCGTTGGTCGTTGGAGATCGTAGGGGGTCGCAATTAGCCGCGTGTGACGAAACAGCTCAAACGTCGTGAGAACTAGACTTGGGTACGAATCGTGTGGCACCACGTCGGGCCACCAGTTCTCTTTCGCTCGAAACGAGTTTTCGAGGACGCGCGACTTAAGTCATAAGGAAATCGAGCACACCCCTCGTTCCTTTTTTGCCAATTCATTTTCAGTCGTCTCTAAACGCCGGTGTACAGTGAATCTTCAAATTTCTGTTCGCGTCACGATTTCTCACTGCCTTTTTTCCTGTACGATCTTGAGCCAGTAGAAATCGGAACGTTTGCCGTGTCTCTGGTTCGATCGCTTCAACGACTCGAGCGCGTGTCAATGTAAACTTCGATACGACGAGCCCCTGATTCATTTTCGACTTTCTTTCGTCCGGCGACTGTTGTTACAACGACGGAACGCGTCACGAAGCCAGAGAACAAAACGCGAGATCGCTAATCGCGGTTCATTATCGGTTCCCAGCGAAGCGACGCGACGCACGTGATAGAGGGCAATTTTGTAGAACGAGATTCCGCAGTGAAATCACGCTCTCGATGCGTTTTCACGCGAGCCACGGTTCATTTTCTACGTGTCCCTCTCTCTCCCGCTTTTCTCTCTCTTTCCGTATATTTTTTTCTCCCTCCCTCTGTCGCGTGACAATGCCACGGAAACGCGAGCTCGTGTGTAGCGTGCCAGATTTCCAACATCCTGTTAACGCCGAACCTCGACAGCGTTCGACCGCTATCGCTGATTACAGTCCGAACGAGACCTCGTCTAGGAGAATCGGGAAAAGTGATCGAGCTTCCGCGGCGATCGTAAAGCGAATTCTTTCGCGATGTCGGATCGCCGGGTAGAAAGGAAAACCGAGCGCGCTAATGAAATACGACTATTGCAAAATCGTCCGTGATACCGGTTCAGGACTACTTTCCATTTCCACCGGACTTATTTTCGAATTTCCTCGCCGCGGATTCTCGTCGTTTTTTTTAAATATCGGCGCAAGGGACAAAGAAGCTGTGAAACCCGTTTGAAAAAGCGAAACTCGGATCGCGTGAGGAGAAGTAACGGTGGGCGGCGCGCTCGCCGGCGATAAAGCAAATTGAGAATGATGGCACAATAAGATACGCGCCGGACCCGGCCTGCCGGCCAGACGCCTGCCAGGAACGACGGAATCGTTGATGGATCGACCCCCTGTCGGTCCTCGGATCTGGAGCGTCGATACGTCAATGTCCATCGATCCGATCTCTCGGGCTAAAGTGATAACGTCATTGATCTCCGGCCGCGGTACCGACGAGTAGATTAGGAGAACCGAATACGTACAATGGAATATCTAATCGTGCTCGAACGTTCTGCTTGTAAAATAATCGTGATAGTTTGGTCGATGGTCCCCGTGGTTACGCGAGGTACGAGCTGGTTCGAGTCACCGCGGTCTCTCCCCAAAACGGTAGCCTTCCCCCGCCCGTTGCGTGCCTGTCGCGTTAGGGTCTGCAATTTCTTCGAGGTAAAACGAGCCTCGTTACGCTCTCGTAACAAGTCTGCTAAATCCAGGCGTTCGCTTTTTAAAAAGGATTTTTACTCGTTTCATCGAATAGGCTCGTAACGGTGGTTCCAAAAGTTTGTGTCTGATGTCCAAAATAAGCCAGGCTTCGATCGATCTTCCATATCTGGATAACAAACCCGCGAGGCTGATTCATCCTACGGAAAAAAGGTGTCTCAGCTGATCGTTCCGTTTACGTAGTTATTCGTGTATATCGTAGTAACGGTGACTCTGACCGGTCGCGGGTTGTTGCGTAACCGGGTCCGAGTTTTCGCGTCACTTTCTCTTCTCCGTTGGAAAATTATTGTATTATTATATTCCGCAATTTCCGTCGGGCTACGCCGCGTATCCGGTTGGAACGCAATCGCGGACAGATCTCGTGCGCAGGTGGCGAAAAGGTGTGACCGAAGAAAACGTACGCCGCGGGTTTCGCAACTCGGATCGATCGCGAACGTGTTGAAAATCGAACGTTCTCTTCGCCCGGGATATATTTATACAAGTATTCGAGTAACGAGTTTAGTAGTGGAACTTTGATCTCGACCAGTTTTCGATTCCGATCGGCCTAAAGAGAATTCGCGATAGAGACGTTCGCGCTTCTCGATCGTGATCCGAGGAAAGGTGTCGGGCGAACACCGTGGGCGCCGCGGCTCGCGACGTGGGCACGTCTTTGGCCTGGATTTTGCAACGAAGAATAATCCCGAGAACGCCGTCTGATCCTACTGCGAACCGTAAAGAAACAAACTCCCTTTACTTCGCCGTTACGATGTATGCGTTGCGTTTTCTGTCGGCCGGGTGATCGGGTGCCTGGCACGAAAACCGGGTGTTTCGAACGCAGAAGGTCGCGTGGGAAAACGGTCCCCGAGGCCTTTAGACGAAAGGAGGACGAGCTCCGTGAAATCCTGAGAAAANAAACCCGCGAGGCTGATTCATCCTACGGAAAAAAGGTGTCTCAGCTGATCGTTCCGTTCACGTAGTTATTCGTGTATATCGTAGTAACGGTGACTCTGACCGGTCGCGGGTTATTGCGTAACCGGGTCCGAGTTTTCGCGTCACTTTCTCTTCTCCGTTGGAAAATTATTGTATTATTATATTCCGCAATTTCCGTCGGGCTACGCCGCGTATCCGGTTGGAACGCAATCGCGGACAGATCTCGTGCGCAGGTGGCGAAAAGGTGTGACCGAAGAAAACGTACGCCGCGGGTTTCGCAACGCGGATCGATCGCGAACGTGTTGAAAATCGAACGTTCTCTTCGCCCGGGATATATTTATACAAGTATTCGAGTAACGAGTTTAGTAGTGGAACTTTGATCTCGACCAGTTTTCGATTCCGATCGGCCCAAAGAGTATTCGCGATAGAGACATTCGCGCTTCTCGATCGTGATCCGAGGAAAGGTGTCGGGCGAACACCGTGGGCGCCGCAGCTCGCGACGTGGGCACGTCTTTGGCCTGGATTTTGCAACGAAGAATAATCCCGAGAACGCCGTCTGATCCCACTGCGAACCGTAAAGAAACAAACTCCCTTTACTTCGCCGTTACGATGTATACGTTGCGTTTTCTGTCGGCCGGGCGATCGGGTGCCTGGCACGAAAACCGGGTGTTTCGAACACAGAAGGTCGCGTGGGAAAACGGTCCCCGAGGCCTTTAGACGAAAGGAGGACGAGCTCCGTGAAATCCTGAGAAAAGCGACTGAGCTAAGTGCGAAAACTAGGCGCGATCGTTAACGCGCAATTAAGGACGGGCCCCGATTGTTCTGTAGACGTTTAACGAACGAAATTGCTTCTTATCGTCCGTCGAGAGAGCGTCAGACAGTTGATAAAATTGCAGAGATCGTCCTATGAGATCGGTTCGAAATCGCTTGAACGGCGACGATCGCTAGATCTCGCGGACGAGAAAGATCGTAACCATGGTGGTGTCGCATCGCGAGGGGAGCATATCGTCGAACATCCGCGCGATAATCGAGCAGCTGAACTTGAACCCGGTGGAGAGGAGGCGACTGATCGACCGGACCAAGCAGGAGAAGAGTTTCCAGGGCGTGCAGCCCGGGGCGAAGATCAGCATCGGCGTGTACGGGTGCCGGGAGAAGGTCGGCTACGAGATACCGGGCCCGATTAGGCGCGCGTGCAACTTCGAGGATCGGCCGAGGCCGAAACAGGAAACCGACCAAAAGATCCTCGCCCCGATCGACAAACACGTCCCGACAGAGGTACACGAAGAAACTAGCCCCCGATTACCATTTACTACCGCTTCTGTCTACGATCTTTACAATTAGTTTCGCACGTTAATCGCAATCGTCGAGTCAAATAATTTTTTGCTAACGAGACTCGACGAGGCTCGGCTTACTTTTTTCTATTCGTGTAATAAACCGTCGCGTGAATCTGTGAAAAGGTCGAGGACAGAGGGTCGATATCGTTGAGATCGGCGTCGAAGATCGAGACGAGACCGAAGCCGGAGAACAGACGGACTCGTTGTCAGCCCGAGGCTACGAAAGACCGATCCAATGTACGGATCGAAGACACGGTCGAGGTAATCGATCCCGCGTGATCTTAAATAGAGAGACGCGATAGAGTCGGTGGCTATAGAGTATCTTGAACAATGTAGGACGAGCAGAAGGAGGAAGAGGAAACGGAGGGATCTGTCAGGGCTTCGTGCAAGATCGAGGATCGACCACGCTCGAAGCCGGAAACCAGACAGAGAATCCCGCCTGTGATCAAAGACGCGATCGAGGAGATCGAGGTAATGGATCCGTCGATCGCGCTCTAGTCGATCTCTGAGAGTAACGCGATAAGGGAGGAGAACCTTTAGTCGCAACGAGCTAATTATCGCGAGTCGATTTATCGTAACAGTTTATCGCGCGATTTATACTGTAATTTGTGAGACACCGGGGGAGGAGAAAGAGAGTAGTAAACGCGGTAGCGCGAACGAAAGCCTTTTTCCCGATGAAGCGTCTCTTTTCGAGACGAGCGGCAACCGGTTCTCGCGCTGATCGCGGTTAACCGGCCGCACTTGCTCGCCCCGATAATACCGTTACAGACCGTCGCGTCGCGGTTTGCCGATGCACCGAGCTGAAAGCTAACGATGTCGCTCGTCTAAAATCGATCGTTGGCGTCGCAACGCACCGCACGATCCCCTTATTTTAAGCCCCGGAATGAAATTCGTATTGGTTTCGCAGAGTTCAAAATCGCCAAAGGACGGGGTCGACCAGGTCGCCACCGTGGCCAAAGAGGACTTACGTGAGTGTCGAGGCAAAGATAGTTTAATAGTCGATCGGGCACGATGACGAATGACGTTCCTTTATTTCAAAAGCGCAACTGGAGACCGTTAGTTTGAACCACACGGCGGCGCATCATCGAATCTCTGTGCGGCCTAAAAACCGGAGGCCTCCGAGGCGGACTGGTTCGCAGACGGGCAATACGTCCGCGTCGACGATCACGACCATCGCGGAGGACTCGTTGGACAGTTTGGACCAGCAGATCGACGTGAACAGTGCCGCGTCTTCGCCGACGGAGCCGAAGACCGTGTCCGTGACGAGGAAATCGTCCAGTCGATTGTCCCGCACGTCGGACATCTTCGAGGAGATGGAAGCCAAGTTCCCGAGGAAACCGAGCATGGCCTCCTTGTCCCCGGACAGCTTGGACGCCGTGTCGCCCGCGAAGTCGAGCGAAACGAACGAGGAACCGCCGCAGCCTATCGTCAGGAAGCCTTCGAACCGAACGCCAAAGAATACGGACATGTTCGAGGAATTGGAGTCGAAGCTACCGCGAAGGAGGTCGTCGAACAGATTGTCAAAATCGCCTGACAGCCTTGAACCGTCTCCGTGCTGGTTCTCCAAGTCGTCGGAGGGCTTCGACAAGTTGACCGAGTACGAGGAGGCGAAACCCGTGACGCGAAGACTGCTAGCACCGATCTCAAAATCGACGGACCGCGTGTCCAAGTCTTCGGACAGCCTAGAAGCCATAGAGGCGCTCGCCAGCGACGAGTCCATCGAGCGCAGGAGAAGCAGTTTCGAGTTCCGCGCTCGCCGCTCGTCCAAGAACATGTCCAAATCGTCCGAGAATTTCGACATGTTGGAACAGTCGCAGGTCGGAATGGAGGCCGTTCAAGAGCTCCAGAAGAGGAGCAGCGTTTCCGATATCAATTTGGCCAGGAGCAGAAGGTCGTCGAAAAGCATGTCAAAATCTTCGGAGAGTTTCGAGTGGATCGAGATCGGCGAGCCGAAAGACGAGGACGAGAACGTGAGGGATAGTTTCGGGAATCGTAGGAGATCCTCGAAGCGAATGTCGTCTGAGAGCTCGGACAACTTCGAGGCGGACGATAGGCTGGAGAACAGGAGGATTAGAAAGACGCCGAAGAGAATACCGAGTACGAGTTACGTGGACATCGTTCCGACAGACGATCAAGAGGAGGAGAAGAGACCTGTCCCGGTGAGGAAACCGTCTAGGCTTCAGAAATCGTCTGAGAGTTCCGAGCTCGGTAGTACGGACACCTTGGACTCCGAGAGGCGAAACAAATCGTCGGAGAGTACCGAGACTCTGGACAGTTTAGAACGAGATCTGGATCAAGATAGGAAACAGGAGGACCTCGCGGACGCCGCCGATGGACGCGAGAAAAACGTAAGTTCCTTTGATTCTTATTTTTAAGGGTGTTTGTCGAACGGATACCGTTTGTTTTCAGGACTCTTGGAACAAGAACATGGTGACGGCGCAGACGGAAGAGATCTCTGCGGCGGACGGTATCGAGGACTCACAGTCGTTGATCTCACCCGACAAGTTTTACTGGCGTCAGTCGTCGGAATCGAAGGAGAACATCGACATCCATCAGCTGCTAGCGATCACTATAGTTACCAGAATGACCGACAACGGCAACAACCAACGAAGCTCTGTGATTTACCCTAAGAAGAAGCAACAGATCACGACGTCTCAGCCTACCTCGCCGGTCGCGAAGCAAGAAGACAACAAGATGATCTTTGACAATCTCCTCGTCAGCAAGAACGACGAGGACCTTCAGAATATGTTGAACGGCAACATATCCGAGGTGTCCACGGACACGAAGAGTTTCAAGGAGAAACTGATCATGTTCGAGAAGCTCGGGAAATAAGTAACGCGAGTAATCATCGAACATAGATGCATCGTTCAATTAATTTTGGCCTGCCGAATGGACCCTAACCAAGAAAGGCCTCATTTTCCTGGCTACATTTTTTTATACCGTATACGAATTTAATTCGTAGACCGATGAAGGCTGGTGGAAGATTCCAAAGGACAATAACGTAAATTAATTTGGTTCAATTTTTTACGATCTTTTTCACGACTTCGCGTGTTCATTTCGCAAGCACGAGAGCAAGAAGGGAAGCAGAGAATCAATATTTTACGTTCAAAGATCGAGCATGATGCCTCGGATCGCGAACTATTTCATTTCATTTCCCCTTCGTTGCGATCGTTTGTTTTCCACCGGGACGCAATAAGATTTCGCGGTCGCGTACCGGATGCAGTATTAGGCGGTGCACGATATCACAGACGCGAGTATACGATCGTGAGTTCATGCTTTACAAGTTCTTCTCGCGTTAGGAGCGCTTAAGTATTTCTCGTTGTACAGTAGCTTCGTAGGCAGTAGCATCGTATTTCCTGTTTCTACAGGTGTAAATAACGAAGAGATACCTCCGTTACGGAGTTGGGCACGACCGAACAAAAATGGTACGCATGAAAAAAAGAGAGAGGAAAGTATAGCTCGAACGAACACACAGGGTACGTTAACGAGAACATAGTTCATATCTCTAGAGACGTTGACACAATTTTGAAGAACAACGCTGCCTTTCCATATCGATCCGATGATACACGTGAAATCGGGATCCCATCCCCTACTTTTCTGTACCTATTCTTTGATCTTCGATCAACGAACGGGATGATACATTCCACGTTGAGAACTCATCGTCGTGTTAAAAAAAGGAAAAAGCGTGATCATCTAGGGGTGAGGAAAACACGTTGGAGCGTATCGTTCCTCTTACGTACAGAACCACGCGCGAAAGACGAGATACTTCTTTTCAGTCTTGCAAGTGCCTTAATGAAGTACCGAGGAATCGAGAGTTGAACAGATCGCGCGGAAGAACGTTTATCACTCCCCTTACCTTCCCTCGATCATCGTATCCCTTTCTTTAGCTGTCTAGTTAATTGTGAACGTCTCAGAATCCAAAAAGTACGCATAGGTTGTTAGATTAATGAGATACGAATAGCGGATTGAAATTAACCATTATACTATGGAGTTTAAGAAACCCGCATAACTGAGAGATATAAATATATATATATATATATACACACATACACACATGACACCGAGAGGGAGAGAGAGAGAGAAAGAGAGAGAGAGAATAAAAAAACTTCCATTACAATGTAAATAAAGCTGCCATTGTAATTACAGTTGAACAACAGAATTATTTTTTCTTTATTAAATTCACATCTTGTGATGTCTCGTGCGAGACGGACGAATCCTTAGAAAATTATAAAATACCTCAACAGCCTCGATCCTAAATACAATTTCTACGTGACACACGAGTAGTGGCGATTTAAAAATTTGTAAAACGGCTTATACCGAAAATTGTTTCGCTCTTGCGTGTGTGATGTATGCTGGTGCAGCAGGTGTATAATTGTTTCAGTCCGTCTCCACGATGTTCCGTAGACCGCGTCTTCGGGTAACGCCTTCGTAGAAATTTACCTCGTACAAAAAGAGGAATGTATGTAACAGTGACACGATACGTTGGCAATGACCGCGTGACGAACGATCGATTTATTATTACTCACGGATATTAAAACTGTCCCTCGGCAAACATTTTTCTACCGTTCAAGCAAACTGGGTTCTCACCGATACCACTCACTCGCGGCGTTATCGGTACGCGAATTCCGTTTGCTCGGTGCACGAGTAAAACGACCAGAGGAATTTGAGCGTAAGGATAAACAACCGACCGCGGATCGATCGACCGACGAAAGAATTATCATTATACGTAAACGCTATTAGGGGTTGACTAGGCTCTCCGTCAAAGGCCTTGCTCATCTTCGATTTACCGGAAAAAATTGTGCAACGCGCGACCAATGAAACCTCCGCGAATTAATCGGCGCGGTTCGTTATTTATCCCTGCCGTTTGTAAGCCGCACGATTGTAGGAAACGCGTACGCGATATTTTACAATTCGTCGTGTGTATCGGTGGCCACCATGCCAGGATTGCAGAGCGTCGGTGTTGAGAACTCCATTGCGTATTCGCACCGACTTGGTTCCGTGACCGAGATCAATTTGTTCTCCTTGCCGCAAACCAAATTGACCATGGTCGAACGTGCGGGACCGTTCCAACAGGTGAGGCCGCGATCGTACTTCATCTTCGAATACTTCTCCCCCTCTGGTCCGCTCCAGTCGTACCAGTGACCCAAATTTATGTCGCTACCTCCGGATTTCGATCTCTGCGTGGCTTTCAAGAACATGCACAAGGTGTAAACGTACTCCAAGTCTTCGTACTCGAAGCATTCGCCGTCAAGAGGTGCGAATTCTTGATCAACGCCGTAGTCGCGATCTAATTTTTCCTCGAGCTTTCTGATCTCTGTCAGCAACTCGCTCACAGACTTTTCTGCTACTTGGAAATTCTCGCGGGCTTGCGTCGCCTCGTCAATCAGGACTTGCGTTTCCTCGTCGTATTGCACGTGGGATTCTTCCGGTTTCTCCTGTTCTGCATCTTCTGTTTCCTCTCCGTCTGAACCATCGTCCTCTTCTTTATCTTGTTCCGTCCCTTCTTCGGCTTCGTGGATATCCTCCTCGTCTTCCTTCTGATCCGCCGGTTTAAACACACCTGAAACGAAATCATGAAAAATAATCGTCATATTTTAAACGGAGACACGGCGAATTATCTGTTGAGGTAGCGACCTTGTTCCAACATCAAGAACGGTTTGATGATCGACCAGGCCGATTCCACGAACTCTTGAACACCGATTTCTTTCTTGTTGTTCAAGAAGAACATTGCCTCTTCCTCGGTGATCACTCCATCCCTGTCTTTGTCGAAGGTGACTCTGGTCTGCAGCTCCGCAATTGATACGGTACCGCTGTTGTCAGAGTCCAGGACCTTGAAATAATCTTCAGCGTCGTATTCCTGTATCTCCTCCTCCTCCCCCTCTTCAGCTGCAGGTTGCTCAGGTTCGGCAGGCTTGTATTTTTCCAAAGCCGCGTTCTCTCTTTCCTCCGCCTGAGTCTTGAGCAGTTCTTTCTCCTTCTTCATCAGCTCGGCTTCTTCGTAGTCCGCGCGGAGCTTGATCAAACGTGACTGATAATCAGTTTTGAGCTGTTTGCCTTTGGCAATCATTTCGACTCTTATCTTGTTGCCTTCCCTGATCAACTCTTCTGCCTTTTGCTGCTCCAGCCTGGCTTCTCTCCCGAGCTCGTTGCAATTGTTAGGGCATTCCATGCCCGAGACGTACTCGTCGCTCGCATCGCAACAGTCGCATATCCCGTCGTTTACCCAGGTCGAAGGTATGTAACGGGGTTTGTGGCCAGAGTTCTCGCAGTAGAACGAGCCATTGGTGCAGGCAGATGTACCTGGCTCGTCGCTGCCGTCGGCGCAATCACAATAATTGTCGTTCACCTGGGCGAAAGGTATCAACAGGCTACCGTCGAAGCATTGAAAGTCCCGGTCCGCCGAATAAAGCGAACTTTTCGAGACCGGTATGCCACGAATTTGTAACACCTTCGAGCCGGCTACGTGGCCCAATAAAATCGACAGATTAACCGACAGAAAGATCACCAGGTATACCGCGTAATTGTTCATTGTCGTTAATCGCGCTTCGCCTGACTGTCGTACGCGAACGTCGAGCTATCACCGGCGAACGAGCGACGGTTCTCTTTTTCGTTTTCGGCGAAAGACGAGACGAACCTTTGGAGGTTCGAAGCTGACACGAGTACAAAACACGCACAAGTCTACTACACGCACACGCGTATTCTCCCCTCGGCCACCACCTCGTATAGCTCGAGTTTTATTACTCCGACGGCGCTGCGNGGATGGACGCGAGAAGAACGTGAGTTCCTTTGATTCTTATTTTTAAGGGTGTTTGTCGAACGGATACCGTTTGTTTTCAGGACTCTTGGAACAAGAACATGGTGACGGCGCAGACGGAAGAGATCTCTGCGGCGGACGGTATCGAGGACTCAAAGTCGTTGATCTCACCCGACAAGTTTTACTGGCGTCAGTCGTCGGAATCGAAGGAGAACATCGACATCCATCAGCTGCTAGCGATCACTATAGTTACCAGAATGACCGACAACGGCAACAACCAACGAAGCTCTGTGATTTACCCTAAGAAGAAGCAACAGATCACGACGTCTCAGCCTACCTCGCCGGTCGCGAAGCAAGAAGACAACAAGATGATCTTTGACAATCTCCTCGTCAGCAAGAACGACGAGGACCTTCAGAATATGTTGAACGGCAACATATCCGAGGTGTCCACGGACACGAAGAGTTTCAAGGAGAAACTGATCATGTTCGAGAAGCTCGGGAAATAAGTAACGCGAGTAATCATCGAACATAGATGCATCGTTCAATTAATTTTGGCCTGCCGAATGGACCCTAACCAAGAAAGGCCTCATTTTCCTGGCTACATTTTTTTATACCGTATACGAATTTAATTCGTAGACCGATGAAGGCTGGTGGAAGATTCCAAAGGACAATAACGTAAATTAATTTGGTTCAATTTTTTACGATCTTTTTCACGACTTCGCGTGTTCATTTCGCAAGCACGAGAGCAAGAAGGGAAGCAGAGAATCAATATTTTACGTTCAAAGATCGAGCATGATGCCTCGGATCGCGAACTATTTCATTTCATTTCCCCTTCGTTGCGATCGTTTGTTTTCCACCGGGACGCAATAAGATTTCNTCGGCTAGCGAAGCTCGGTAAGTCCGTGAACGGACGGCAATGGATTTCGGTGCACGTACATCCATGTAGATAATACGCGATGCGCAACGCATAATTCCAAGGCTAAATGCATATTTCTTATGCGAGCTGTTTTCTCGCATTCGCGGCTGAAAATTAATTGCGCTGCCAGTGTTTTGTACATCGTATAGATCATCAGATCCGTCTCCGCAGGTGGGCAGGGACGGTTGCTGCGTAAATAACTACGGTAGCGTACCCCTCGTCAGCTTGACTTGACATGTGACCGGTTTAACGTTTCACGGTAACTTCCGCGGTCAACAATAATGATCCGCTCCTCGACCCCTTCTATCAGCTCTCGAGGTTTTGCTCTAGGTTATGTTCCGTTCTGATCGTGAGCCGTGAGCAAACCCTCGGCTGTTTTCATATCCTGCGAACGAGAAGAGGCTACCCGTTAAAGAGGACCCGTCGCGAAATATGAAAGTACAGACGAACGCACCGTGCTACGCAGTTCAATTAGGATACCGTTTAACGATACTCCGCCGCCACGCTCCGCTGCACTAATTCAATATACGGGCCAAGGTTTGCACTCTTTTTAAATAAACGGGCGTAACAGTAGGTGCATGTGTACACATAACGAATCTATGCACACATATATAGATCTGCGGTCACGCATCTGCGTTTACTCGCTTTCAATATTTCGTAATCCCCGGGATCGAATTGCTTCTTCGATTGTTTTCTGCAAAGTAGCTCGTCTGACTTTTCTAATTCGCTTCTACTATTTTTGTTTTCGTCGATATATTTGTAGATACTACGTTCCGTTTGTAAGTTTTGACTACGGGCCAGTTTCTTGATGATTCGATCGGAATTATGTGTCGGTTTTTACAGGTGCAATAAAGCAGTGTAATGAATGTAGGACTACCTGCTTACGATGGTCTGGAGAAAGAACCGAGTTCGAACAGTTCAGCGGAGAGCGGGGGAGGAGCTACGAAGAAGCTGGCCAGAGGGATATCCAGAGCGACTGAGAACGCAGCAATTGTCTCCTATGCTCGTTCTCAGTTAGCCACTATAGGATCTCTAGATACTCCAGAATTCACGTTCTCTCTACCTGATTTGAGCGTGTATCCGGACTCCTTTCGTCAATTTCTGGAGAAAGATTTGATAGAAGGCGGTTGTTTAACTTCTCTGGAAGCTGCTGGTCGTCTAAATTGGTGGTGCGGCGGTAAAAATGGGAGTAACAGAGTTTTATGGCCCTTGGCAACGTCCGGAGATGGGAATTGTCTGCTGCATGCAGCTTCCCTCGGAATGTGGGGCTTCCATGACAGGCTCCTCACGTTGAGAGAAGCTTTACACAGCACTTTGGCCAAAGGAGAGTATAGACATGCTCTGTTTCGAAGATGGAAGTGGCGACAGACAGGTCTGAACGCAGCCGCAGGATTGTCTTATACAGAGGCGGAGTGGTTGACGGAGTGGCAGACACTCGTAGACATGGCCTCGCCNCGGGAATTGTCTGCTGCACGCAGCTTCCCTCGGAATGTGGGGCTTCCATGACAGGCTCCTCACGTTGAGAGAAGCTTTACACAACACTTTGGCCAAAGGAGAGTATAGACATGCTCTGTTTCGAAGATGGAAGTGGCGACAGACAGGTCTGAACGCAGCCGCAGGATTGTCTTATACAGAGGCGGAGTGGTTGACGGAGTGGCAGACACTCGTAGACATGGCCTCGCCGGTTTTCAGAAATCAAACCGCTACTTCCTATCAGAGCCTCGAAGAAGTAAGATTTCTCATCTCTCTGAACCTGTTTAGAACTGTATGAAAATTTTAAGGCGTTGAAACTTTATAGGTACATATATTAGCTTTGGCTCATGCTTTGAAGAGACCCATTATAGTTATAGCAGAAACAATGTTAAAAGACGCAGAGGGTGTAGCTTTAGCGCCAATCCCGTTTGGTGGAGTGTACTTACCTTTAGAAGTACCTCCGGCTCGTTGTCATAGAACCCCATTGCTTTTAGCTTATCATTCGGCACATTTTTCTCCTCTCGTTACCGTGGACGGAGCTAATGATTTCGGAGATGGTTGTAACGAGGGTGTTAGTATACCTCTCATAGACCCGGACACGGGTCAATTGTTACCTGCTTTGTTCGCGGTCGACCCGGGCCCGGATTGGGATTGGGAGGAAGGTTCCCGAGACCTTTTGACCTGCCAACAGGACACGGTAAATCATTTTTAATGACGACAGGCGTGAAGAAAGTCAACAGTCTCAAATGATCACGGTTCTCGTCTCCAGATGGAAATCTTGCTGAGACAATATTTGGACTGCGAGTATCAAAATTTTACCCCGGAAGAGATCGACAGGTTGTCGGACTCTGACGGCTCGCTGTCGAAAACGGCCAAGCAATTACTGGGCGTAGCTAAGCAATTCGGATCGATCGGAAAATCCGTAAGCAAAAGGCTGTGGTCCATGACGAAGAGACCAAAGAGCCTGCCGTCGACGGCAGGCGGATTGTCCACCGAAGGGATATTGTGCGTAAAAATCAGAAGCAGACGGCATCAGTACGTGGACCAGATGCTTCAGAATTATCTTCAATGTGCTCACGCAAGGTATAATTATTATATACTACATTTGTGAAGTTGTGAATCTATTGTTGCTGCGTCGTACAGGTACCTGCAAGATCATAAAGTTGATGAAACTGGCACCGAGATGAATTACGGTGCGGGCAAATCCAAATTTTATGCCGCCAGCGATCGAGATAGTCATGCGAGCGTTAGCAAACTATTACCTACGAATCCAAATAAAGACCGTACACTTTACCTCTCGAGATCCACTTTCTATAATGACCAATCGTCGTCCGAGAAACTGGGGCCAGAAGTATGGAAAAGTGACAATAACTCGTCGATTTAATCGTTTATTTGGAATAATTACAATCTTCTCTGCAGGCTATCGTTAAAGCGTGCCGCAACGAAGAATGTCAATTTTTCGGCTCGGTGGAGAATGATTACTATTGTTCCCAATGTTGGGCAAACAGACGGTATCGTTGAGACATTCGTCTCGACGACATATGACAATAATAACTCATTAATATCGTTCGAATTAAACGAAGCATAATCGAATTTAGACGTAACACTAGCCATTTTTCGAATGCTGCTTGATAAAGAAAGGTAATCGACTCGCCAGAATTTTCTTCCCGCTACGTTATTTCATTCTATAAATCGTTTTCGTTTGAGACGCGTGTCAGTAACACTTTTCTATCTATCTATCTCTCTTGTGACAATAAAAAGTATTAAGTAATCGTCGCTGCTGTAGTAAGAACATGAGAAATATTTGTATTCACGAACATCGCATCGTCATTTATTTTCATTATTTATTTCGGCATTCATCTGTTTAAAAGAGCATATCAAATGTACAGGGTTTAAAGTTTAAATACCTCTCGACTGGCTTCTACTCGTACATACACGTAAGTGTGTATAATCTATGATCTGCCTTTCGATGTTTAGCATAACAAACCCCCCGAAGAAAAGAGTTCTATTTTCCATCGTATAATAGTATTTTCGCAAGAGATTCCTAAATTTTTGCACGTGCCTTCTATCTCGCATAATATAAAAGTACTTACACGCATAATAAATAACGACGGTAATACTCTATCATTGCTGCGACGAGAAGATCGTTCTTCTCTCGCGACTACCTCTACCGCTTTAAGTATAATGCTTTGTATGTAAGAATCGATTAATCGCGTGTTTGATATCTTAAAGTGGTATCGGATCATTCATTAGATTTTAATCCCCCGTGCCTATTGGCAATTGTTCATGTAAAATTGTGTGCGAAATAAAACATATTTTTATATTTCCCTCGTTTCCCTCTTCAAACAACATGAGAAACAGGAACGTTCCATGAACTACGTATCAGCGAGTAGTTTCATTGTTTAACTGGTAGATGGCTAAACACGATTCTTCTTTACGTTTAATC
Source organism: Ceratina japonica (assembly GCA_019453355.1). NCBI lineage: Eukaryota > Metazoa > Arthropoda > Insecta > Hymenoptera > Apidae > Ceratina > Ceratina japonica. The sequence continues at coordinate 140,816 of SMSR01016139.1, read as the reverse complement.
GATTGATTTTTATCGTTGTTAGTCCCGATTCGAGTCCTTACGCGAATTGTACGTAGCATAAATTTATTAAATTAAATTAAAGTTTTAATTAAATTTAATTAAAAGAAACGCGTACAGTGCCATCTGCAAACTGTATCTGTATCATCACCGTGACGCAAGTTTTTTAGACCTCGAATTCTTTACTAGATTCTATCTACATCAAGCTTGCGGTGGCTTGCGGGAATTCTACTTGTTGCTCAGAAACACGTTTCGTGGTCAGCATTTTACCGATAGTCATATTCGAAACGATACGATAATTTCTACGACGAAAATGGCAAACTACCACAAGCCGGAATCGAAGAAGATCCAAGAGTTGAAGGATATCGCGACAAAGTTGAGAATTCATTCAATTAACGCTACGCAAGCTAGCAAGTCCGGGTACGTGCTACTATCATATTATACTTTATAATAGCTATTTCGTAAAACGACTCGTTCATCGAACCGACTTCTTCGTACATCGACGTGATATCAACGTCGACGATCTTCGTCGTTACCTATCGTTTACGTTAAAACTTGAATCGCGCGCAAATTTCGGCAGAATGACACGAACCTTTATCTCTTTGTAGTTCACTAATTAGTCGACCTTTCAACTCGATTACGTTCCTTTCGGAAGTTAAAACTACTTTTTAAATCGAAAATGTAAATCTGCGAACGTTTGTCCCCGTATACGAGGACAACTTATCGCATAGTTTGCGTTTCCATTTCGTCAACTCGGCTAATGCCATGTCATTTTTTAACGTGTGATTAAATACAGGTGTATATATACGTAGCGACACACGATTTCAAGGTAATTTTATAATTGCATCTTCATTGTTGCGCGTTGAGCGTTAACTGGATTCGTGCAATAATTATTTATAGAATCCTCGTCATTTTTCATTTTGTGTTCGATGAATCGTTGAAATCGTATTGCATGAGGTAGAAACATTCTGCGGAAGCGTGAACGCAATGCACGATTACATAGCGGGAAGCATGCGTTCAAGGTTGAAATCTACCGAACAACTTGGTCAAATCCATACAATTTCCTGATAAGTATAACACAAAACAGATGTGTAGGTAGCAGGCAATTTAAAGATTGCCCATCGTGGTCTATAAAAGTACTTCGCGCAATTAACACTAACGATTTAATGGTCCATCGCAAATTGTCGCCTGATTACTCAACGCGAGGAAAAGAATTGAATCTTTTTTAACATAAGAGATCGCATGACTCCAGCGTGTGCACGCTATGAAGTACATGGTTACATAACGAACTTACGATGATGTTAACGTACAAGGATCCATAGAATGTAGAAATTTTTACGATGAGATTATTTAACGTAGAGACGATTGCATAATCTATGAATTCGAATGCCCCCCTCTACGATCGCGATAACTACTTTGATAACGCCTAACAGAATTCCTATAGCAACAGAACGAATCAATTTATAGTTGAAGGTATTATTCTAAGAAATTGAATGTGTGTAGGAAATATTAGAGGTGACTAGCACTTTTCAAACTCGCACTGCTATTATAAAATAGTGTTTGTTAAGCGTGTTCATTATCGTTCTTCGTATCGATTAAAACGTGTAGTAGTAGTGGTGTTTGAGGCAACACGAGTGTAAAAGGGTACGTGCTCGCATCCATACTCGGGGAACGTGATTTTGAAATGAACGATAGCCGATTTGCAAGGAAGTAGGGAGGATGCCCTACCGCGCAGATACTCGTTCGCTCGCAAAAGGTTCTCTATCCTACAGTTGTTATCGAACGCTTGCCGAGTAACGACTTCGGAAAGGATCTGATCACAGTTGGAAATGGTGCGCGATACGAACATGGAAAAACTCCAGGACATTGCACATAGGCTACGAATCGAAAGTATTCAGGCGACCGAGGCATCGAAAAGCGGGTACGAGAAACGTGGACGGAAAATTTTACAACCGGCTTTTCTATTTGTTCCATCGTTTTTTTATTTTTAATCTACGAACATCTTGTTCCTAATGTTCATACCTACGATAAGAACCGAATCTCTCGTACAAGTTATGGTTTTTCAATACATTTTTAATTTACTAAATGAATATTTAAACGTTCTACGTTGACTTTCAATTGAATTGTTTGTTAAGTTCATACAGAATATGATAGGGTAAAAAATAGAAATGTTAAGAAGGAAACTTGGTTGTCAATAGGATTTTACAATTCATATAAATTAATCAATGCCGTACGATTAAAAAGATCGTGATAAATCTATTCTAACGGAACGGTGGGGACTTGTTATTTGCAATGTAAAAAAACGACCGGTCAGACCATGTGTTACATAACTATGTCATTGTCGATATTTAACGCTCGCATGATGAGATTAATGAACTTCTTGACCTCTAGAGATTATCTCTATGTACTCGTCACTCGGTGTACAATTGTAGGACTCATTATCATAACACACATTGCTTACGATCTCATTTAGAACTATATAATATTTCCAGCGTTTATCATTTAGATATATTTTTTGCCTAGACACCCGACATCATGTTCGTCTATGGCAGAAATTATGTCCGTATTATTTTTCCACACGATGCGTTACAAGGTATCGGCACCGCGCGATGCGAACAGCGATAGATTTATATTGAGCAAAGGTCACGCGGCTCCTATCCTTTACGCAGGTAAATCGTCCGTCGATTATATAGTCCGTCATTAACCGGTTACATCACGGTATAACTGATGGACTGTCGCTCGTGTAATTGCAGCATGGGCCGAAGCTGGTCTTTTCCCGGCGAGCGAACTGTTAAACTTGAGGAAGCTCGACAGCGACTTGGAAGGACATCCTACGCCGAGACTTAACTTCATCGACGTGGGAACTGGTTCCCTCGGTCAAGGTCTCTCGGTCGCCGCGGGAATGGCCTATGTAGGAAAAAATTTCGACAAAGCTAACTACCGCGTGTACTGCCTGATCGGCGACGGAGAGTCAGCAGAAGGCTCGATCTGGGAAGCTCTGCACTTCGCATCTTATTATAAGTTAGACAATCTCTGCGCTATCTTCGATATCAATCGTCTCGGTCAGAGCGAACCGACGTCTCTCCAACACAACATGGAGATCTACCGCAAGAGGCTCGAAGCTTTCGGTTTCAACGCGTTGGTCGTCGACGGCCACGACATCGAGGAGTTGGCCAAGGCTTTCCACGAAGCTCAGAGCGTCAAGGGACGTCCGACGGCTATCTTGGCGAAGACGTTCAAGGGGAAATATTTCCCTAACATCGAGGATCTCGAGAACTGGCATGGAAAGCCACTGGGCGCGAAAGCTAACGAAGTCATTCAACATCTGACTGGAATGTTGAAGAATTCTGGTCCTCTCGGACTGCATCCTCAGAAGCCTTTGGTCGACGATGCCCCGGTTGTAGATATTAGTAATATCAAATTGGCATCGCCTCCGAGTTACAAACTGGGAGAGCAAGTTGCTACGAGATTAGCTTATGGCACCGCTTTGGCCAAGGTTCGCGTCTCTTCCCGTAATTACATCCATACATAAGTAACGCCTTGCGTAATGACTTATCAACCGTTTACTACTGCAGTTGGCGAAGAGCAACCCACGCGTCATTGCTCTGGACGGAGACACGAAGAACTCGACGTACGCCGAAAAAATCAAGGCGATCGATCCGTCTAGATTCATCGAAGGTTTTATCGCCGAGCAAAATGTCGTCGGAGTAGCGATCGGTGCAGCTTGCAGGGACAGAACTGTCGCGTTCGTGTCCGCGTTTGCTACTTTCTTCACTCGTGCCTTTGATCAGGTAAAATAGAATTACGCGTATGGAAGAATGTTCATCTTAAATTCGTGTTACATCGTGATTATTTCATTCTACAGATCCGTATGGGCGCTATTTCGCAAACGAACGTGAACTTCGTTGGATCTCACTGCGGTGTTTCGATCGGAGAAGACGGTCCGTCGCAAATGGGTCTCGAAGACATAGCCATGTTCCGTACGATTCCGAACTCGACCGTTTTCTATCCGTCCGACGCCGTCGCGGCCGAACGCGCCATTGAATTGGCAGCCAATACCAAGGGCGTTTGCTTCGTGCGAACCTCCCGTCCTGCTACAGCAATTTTGTACAAGAACGACGAACCGTTCGCCGTTGGCAAGGGCAAAGTCGTTCGATCCTCTCCGAAGGATCAAGTCCTCGTGATCGGGGCTGGGGTCACTTTATACGAAGCTCTGAAGGCAGCCGACGAACTGGCTAAAGCTGGAGTGAACGTCCGAGTGATCGATCCGTTTACGGTGAAACCTCTCGACGCTCAGCTGGTCATAAAGAACGCGAAAGAAGTCGGGGGAAAGATCATCACCGTCGAAGATCATTACGCGGAAGGCGGCTTGGGAGACGCGGTTCTCTCGGCAGTCGCTTTAGAAAGAAACGTGATAGTTAAGAAGCTAGCCGTTACCGAAATCCCTCGCTCCGGCCCGCCCTCCGCGTTATTAGACAAATACGGAATCAGTTCGAACAAGGTCGTAGCCGCCGTCCAAGAGGTGTTAAAGTTATAAAAGTCTATTCCGATGGAAAACAAAAATATCGCGTACAGAATGCACTGCCATTTTGAACGCTACACATCTTCGCAAGTACAAAGCAAACCGGTGCACCCACGGTTGGTTCAGGGTAAACGCCTAAATGAAACAGATTTTGTATACACGTTATATTTTTCACTGGAAGATATTCAAGTTTTGTACATGGAAAATGTAATTTTATACAAGAATATTTGATACACATACTGTTTATATATATTAAGGTATGCTGTTACCATAAAAATACAGTCGAAACGAATAAATAAAATACATTTGCAAAAGCGATTCCTCGGAACGAAACGTCTGTCTGAAGCATACTCTCATAGTACGAACGACGGGACTGTTTAAAAATGGCGCGCGGGAACAGCAGCGCCACTCGCCACTATGGAAGTTCCTAGATCGGAGCTCGGCGCCATTTTCCCCAGTTAGAGAAGAAACGTCAACCATTCCCTGCAATTCCCTGTTGTTCGGTCCGGTTCGCTTGCTGCTCGCTATTCAAATATCCAGGCTGGCTCGGTCCTCGGTCAAATGGTGCATGTGTGCGTGAGCACAAGTGTCTCCCTCGCTCTCGATCGGTGTATGCACGTAGACGAGCGGTCGCGCGTTTATGCATGTGTCGGAGGTATACACGCGTGTGCGTTTCCCGTTCCGCGATTCGCGTTCGCGTATTCCGAAAAGATGGCCGTCATGAAAGCGTACTGTGGTGATGTTGACGTCGTTCGTAGCAAGGCCGCGTCACGTCCTGGAGAAGCGTGAAAAGAACGTGATCATTCGAATGGTTCCACGGTTCCCGTGGTGCGCTCGTAGGAGAACACGTACCAGCGATAAACTAGCAGTTGATAATCGAAAACGCGAGTGCCGTGTTCGCAAGATCCCTCTCGCAGTGCTCGACGAAAACGACGACGAACGGTATAGAGGAGAACGAAGAGAGGGAGAGCCAGCGAGGAACGTGCCCACCGAGGGGTTGAACGGAATCGTATGCGACGGGCACAGGGGCCGACGAACGGTTTGCCAGAGACCGGAGGTGAAAAGGAGGGAACGAAGAAAAGTTGTCGCCGAGCGCGTGTCGAATACAACAGGGTGATACGGAAGTGAGGTGATTAAATAGAATCCGCGGGTAGTGTGTGCGGTGCAACGAGTGAAACAAATGCGTGCGCGTCGTACGCGAACGAGGCTCTCTCTCGTCAACGATATTCCGATCAACCTGTTCTTCGTATCTCGTCGGGGTTGCGTTTCACGCGTGACTCGAAACTTTGTGTCAACGAGGGACGGCCATATTAATCCGTAGCCCCCGCCGTCGCTAACATATTCCAACGTTTCTTACTTCCTCGAGGTGGTGCCTCCGTTTTACAATTTTCCTTACATTTCTCCGAGCGTATCTCGTGTCGCTTACCGTGTCGTATCGTAACGTGCCGTGTACCGTGTATCGTGTGTCGTGTGTCGTATGCCGTGCCGTGTCGTGTCGTGTCGTGTCGTGCCTTGCCTCGCTGTACCATATCGTGTCCTACGTATCGTGCCGTGATTCCCGAGTACTTTGGATATACGTCGTCGTCGACGGGAAATAGTCTCCAGATTTTCGCCGAATGACGGTGCGCGTACATAACGCGTGGACGGCGGTACTTGGGCGTACGAGCAACAAAAACGAGGATCACTGCATGAATTCTGTGCCGCCCGATGTTCGTGTATCCTATGGAAACAACTTACCGGTTCTCCACCACCGTGTCTACCCACTTTGCCAGCAGTACCACCCTTCCTAGATTCTGTACTACCCGCAGAGTAAGTTCATTCGATACATTATTATACGTTACACATCTTCGTTTTCCTACTATTTACTTTCTACGTGCGTATGCGTCGAACAAAGTGTTCGCAGCTAGTCTGATTCGTTGCACTCGTTACTGACTGATCACCGTAACCAAGTGCCAAGTATCGTGTTTACGTGCCATCGGCATCTTCCGAAACCCTTTCAGATGCTCGTTCACAGCAGGTATATGTACTTTCTACGATAATGCGTAAAACCGACTTATACAAATGATTCATCGTCTGACCACGGTAAAACTATCGTTAGATCGTATATTGGAAATATCGCTGACAACTTTCGCGAGAATAATCAGCCCTGGCTTCGTTTATTGTCAATAGAAGGAGTATTGTATTAGTCAGCGGAAAGCCAACGGAGTTCCGATACGGCCAGAGGCAAAGCAGAAGTGTGTAATTCGGAAATAGCGGCGGACAGTGCGTATAGGAAAGTATCAATTGATAGCGTTCGTCGTGCGAGAGTAACTTCCACGGTGAAAAGACGATTTCACGGCGATTAATCATTTTCCGTCTAGCGACTCGGCCTATTTAATACCGTGTTCCAGTGGCCCGTCGCTCGGCCTTTTTATAACGGTTTCAAAGGCAGTCGAGTGTAAGTACTTAGTACATTTCGCAGCAGCGTGTCGTTACGACGACGCTAGTTTACAAGATTTTTTTTCACTGCTCACTACCACCGATACGGAACTTTGTTTGCTTTCCGTCTTTCTCCCTCACTCTTTTGAAAAACTTGTGAACGCGACGACGTTCTTTCTGAATATATTTTGTTGTTTTACGTACGATCGTTCTCGTTACTATGGCCATTCTTGAGCAGGAAATAGAGAAGCGAGCGAACGATACTCGAAACGAGGAACGTAAATGGTTATTTTTAAGGTACGCGCGATATAAAAGATTATTACGGCACTTAAACCGGACTGCAAATTTAACTCGCAGTCAGGCGAAAGTAGCGGCGGGAAGCCCGCGGAAGTAAGAACAAAGTTTGTCTACCTGTGAAGATCATATACCGGATTTACCGAGTAGAGTAAACGAAGGGAATAGCATTTATAATTTATCCTGGAGGTAATTGGAACGTTCGGCTCGTCGGGAACGAATTCGATCAGAATAAAGTTTGATACTAGTTTGCGGTTACACGCGTGCGTACTTGCCGGCAAATAGAGCTACAGGTGAATTCGTAATCAAGCCTGCTCTCTTTTTCCCCATTCACCGACGACGCGTCGACCTATGATAATACGACGATGTCGCATACGAATTCGTCAAAACATTTAACGTTGACTCTCTGAAAGTCGGCGTCGGACACACGGCGGTCACTCTCCGTTTTATCTTATCTCAATGTTTTAATCTTCGCGTCGCGATAATACACGGATCCTATTATAATCTTCGACCGAAGTAACATTTAATTCGGCGAACGAATCCGAGTGTGTCACGATCACGTTGAGAGTTAACAATTATTTTTCGATTCCGAAGCTTATCGTCCTGTGTGCTTTAAAGTTCGAACGGACGGGGCACGGAAAAGATGGGAGCAATTCAAGGAACGTCGTTAAAGGGGTGGGTCGGTCCGTCGGCTTTATTCTTTTCGACGAACGAAATATTAAATTGCATGATCGCGACATATTTTCTTTAGAGACACCTCGGTCGGACGTCCGAAGGGGGAAAGATGCCAGGGCTTTACACGGACTTGTTTTTCATTCGTATGTATGTACGTAGGACCGTCGCTGGCCGTGTTCTCGTCTGAAGTCCCTTGGAGAGTCCTCGAGCGAAGCTTTCCAACACACGTACACTTGGAAACATTCGTCTACGGGCAAACGTAAGATTCGTCTTACAAGCGCTTGCACTTACACTCGAAAGGTATCAAGACAGGAAGAACAAGATTTCTTTTATCGAACTAGTAACCCGTATCGCAGCCCCGGCAACTTTTTTCTCGCGAGGAAATTAATATGAAATTCGTAGAGTTAATAGAGATACCCGCTCGATGAACATTTCATTCATCCGCGGTGCTCGCGTATTATTGTCAGCTGCAACTGCTTTTGCATCGGAAACATGGTCGCGGGTAACAATAAGCGGCCACGTTTTATGTACAGCATCCACGTAGACTCGTTATCTCTTCCGTATAGTATAGTATACCGACGATATTCTCGTCGGGCGAATCCCAAATCCGTTTAGCTCGCCGTCGCTTCGCGTCGGGGCGAATTTCCTGCGTTAAAAGTACCGCGAAATCGCGAGCTTTTCGCGAACAGTTGCCGCCTGTGAAAACAGAATATCGCGTGACTCGCATCGTTCCCAGGCCCCCGCGGTTCTATCTCGCGAATTTTACGCGAAATAACGAGGAGGAGATCTCCTCTTCGCGACGCGGCTCGCCTCCCCGTCGGCTGATTTTATGTCTCGAATAAAACTTGTACGGAATCAAGCCCCGGCTTATCGACTTTCGCAAAAATTTAAGAGAGCTTCCGATCATAAAAACATTTCTGCTTTCTAACGTACGCGGTATTCCGTGCAATAATTGTTGCACTGTCTGGTGCAACGTTTCATAACTGTGGGGATTGGAAATTTTTCGTGATCGGATGCAATGAATTATTTCAATATATATAAGTATATATAAGATGTATTCGTTTCAAGAACTACGTTCAGTACAATACGCTCTCGCATGCGCTGCCTTTTTCAAACGGTTCGTACCTCGGATGGGTTTTCCGTTTTTCTTCCCTCTCTTTCTAAAAGTGCCGAGAGTTAAGAGGTGACCCTGGTCTTGCGAAACATCGAATTAGCGAACAAATGTAAGTCAAATGTAAGGGTCGGCCCCGTCGTAAAATGTACCGTTGACTAAGTACCTGGACTGTGCGAGGGTCTTGCTTTCTTTCATACCTATCACAATAGGCGGAAAAATGTTTCCTCTTCCGAAAGAAAGAATCAAGGCCGAGTTAGCCGTTTCTGTGAATTCGCCAAAGATCGACACAGTTCCTAGAATTTGATGAGTGGCTCTAAATGAGATCAGTCCGGCTGCCCGACGTAATTCCATACGATTTCGATTACTCGGCTCGATTCAGATTATCTGGATAAAGTCGAACGAACGTTTACCGATGTTGGGAGAACGCGTCGCCCTGGTTTCACGAAACACCAAATGGAAATACGTATGCATGCTCGGCTTATGCGAGGTTGAGTGGCGAGCACGTGCACCGTAGGTCTCACGGCCACGCGCTTACAACGAAATTTGAAAAAACCGTACCGGAGAATAACATGGAACGATGAAAAGTCAAGAATTCTTATTCCTCTTTCGTTCGCAAGATATCGAACATCGATACCCGTCGGACTCTTTTCCCTGAATAACAAATTCGATCCCGAGTGGCCCTCGACGCGGCTCAATTAAATACATTCTTTGGAAATAAAGCAAAACGCTGTTACCGGCGAATTCTGCGCGACCGTTGTTCGCCGGCTGCGCTATATTATGCCAGCCATTTACTACCGTTTAGTAACAATGCGCCTTGTTAACCGAATAAGTTCCGATGTTCCCTGTTTCGCGGTTCTAAACAGTCAATTATATTGTTCGACTGAAAACCATACGCGCCACGCACGAATTACCTTCTAACGAATACGTGTTTGTGTACGATTTTTTTTTCGTTCTATACGAACTCCTCCCGCTTCGAACGTTAATTCAACTGGAGAACAGAAATCATTCGAAGAAAGCATTCCGTCAACACACGGGATCAGTTTATGGTCGGTGTCACGTACCGACGACAAGTTCAGATGTTCCCTGTTTCGCGGTTCTAAACAGTCAATTATATTGTTCCACTGAAAACCATACGCGCCACGCACGAATTACCTTCCATGTTTCTAACGAATACGTGTTTGTGTACGATTTTTTTTTCATTCTATACGAACTCCTCCCGCTTCGAACGTTAATTCAACTGGAGAACAGAAATCATTCGAAGAAAGTATTCCGTCAACACACGGGATCAGTTTATGGTCGGTGTCACGTACCGACGGAATTCTAACGAACAAGACGGGATCTTTGGTTTCCGGCGAGACACGGCCAAGTTCTTCGGTGCCTATTAACGCCAGCTACTCATTCAGCTGCATAAACGCATATCTCGACGGCGATAAGTAGTACTTGTCCGTTAACTTTTCAGTCGTACGTGTCTGAAAACGCGTAGCGTTATTCAGAGTCGCGACGAGCAGAGGCACAACGCGTAATTAGTATGTCCAGGTTGCGGGAAAATGAGAGCGCGAGCAGCGCGACAGTTTAATTATACCCAGAAATTTAATGTGATTTATTTGACACGAATTTCATCTGTAACTCCCTATCGGTACGGTCGAACCGTTCCGGGCAAAACTATTTCCGGTCGCGTCACACGTCAATATTTTTCACCACGACGAGAATGCGAGGGTCTCCGTCGAACGCGTTCTCAAAATTATTAATCGGCTCGCGCTAATCGATTCGTCCCGACCCGATATTTCTAGAATCTCCGACTCGATTTACGTCTCCCGGGTCAGTCCTCGGGGCGATCCAGGGTATGTAAATGGCCCGCGTTAAGCGACACCGAGTTTTCAAGGTAAAGGAAATTTCGAACGGGAGGTTCCCTGAATTTTTCAAACCCGACTGTTTGCGTGTACACCTTTGAATATTTATAAGCGGGATCGCCGCTATACAAACTTGCATGAATCATCCGTGGCTCGGTCGAAAAGGTACTCGGGCAAGGAAAACGGTTTATGAATTACACGAAACTCGTTTCGGAGTTGGCGCATATAAAATAAGCTGCGAACAGATGGATGCAACATTCATTCGAAGGAATCTCCTTGTCGACGGAGAACGTTTCAACGGAAACCGACGATACTCCTCCTCCTCCTCCTCCTCCTCCTCTCGACCCGGAGAGTCGTCTAATTCCCATGAGATTTTCTCAGTTCCGAGATCACTTTGATCGACAATTTCGCGGATTAAACGACCGTCGACGATTATTTCAGGAGAACTCGTTTCTTATTCTTAACGGTCTTTAATGCATGCCCTACTACGGATTCTCCGGAGACCGCTTTATCTCCGGCTCCTCTCGGTCGGTAGGTGCATCGATTATTTAACTTCGATATCGTAAGTGGGATCCATCGATTACTATCCTCGCGGCTTCACTCATTCCCCGGCTCTATACATAATGGCCACTCAACAGCATCCTTCCCCTCGCCTGACTTACATATTTTACGTATCTTGCGAATTCAGGAAAACTTTCTTTTCGCCAGCTTGCGCTTCTACTCGAAACGCATTACTGCCGGCATTACCGCGCCGAGTCTCTCGAAAACCTCTTCCCAAGATAAATCCAAACGCTCCCGTGAAACGTACCGAGCCATTCGAAATTCAGATTGCCGGATGCTTTTTAGGAAATTAAACAGGCATTTATCGTTTTCTGAGGTAATTCGAAATAGAACCGAGTTACATTAGAATCAATGGTTCTTTCGGTGATCTCGTGTTCGATACGAGGTCTTCCTTGCGATCCCCGACGTAGAACGGAGGTAATAGACAAAAGAGTGCAATCCCGGACGAGCTTCTTCTCTCCTTATATACATATCGACGTACGTACTTTGATCCTTTCTGTCTCCTCCCAGCAATTTCCTTTCCTCTCGCGTCGTTAGAAACTGCAATTGGCACGTATCCCAGTTCGATACATTATTCTTAAGGGAGAAAAAGAGCACGCGATACTCCTGAGAGGCAAATCACATTTTAAAGACCCGACCGACCTTCTCCCGAGGATATATAAAAAAAATAATTCAATTACGCGGAGAATTTGTTCTGAACGTTTCGAGCCCGTGTCGCCTATGGTCGGCGTCGTAATTTGGTTCGTAAGAGCTCGCGTATTTTTACGTTTTCCAAGCTGCAGGGAACGGGTCGTAAAAGGGACACACGCGCGCGTGGCTACGGCACGGAAGGGACGCGTAAGCTCGTAATCTCGATAGCGATCTAATCCCTTATAAACTGTAGGCAACGAGCAAAGTTGCTGACGGGCACGTAGAAAACATAAACGACGAGTCATCCGTGCAGTACGACTGCTGGCTCCTCTCCTGTTACCTCCGACGATTCTCACGCGACCAGACCGACGAACGTTTCGACATGGAAATAACCGGGGCCTCGCGAACCGATCGTTCCGCCGGTTTTAACATCTGATACACCGTTTCGCATTGTAGACGCGATCGATGCGATGTTTCGTCCGACGATTGATACGATATATAAATGGATTAGAGGAAAGCGTGGAGCGAGGTTCGCCAGGTCCGATCGAGCCTCGGACGCGCGAGCAAAGTAATCAACAGTGGCGTCGATTCGATGATTTTTAGCTTGCCATGCGTTTCTCCGGTGTCGATGCCGGTTACGCCGGTTACATATGCCCGACACCGCGATGACGCCATGTGTTTCCAGCTGGATTACGGTGAGGGTCCCAGCTGTAGGGGGGCTACGGTATGTAGGGTGCACGAAATGTTTTGGGTCTCTGGGCAAAGGCGAGGGTGGCCTGGCCACCACCTTCCGCGTTCTCTTCCCTCCCGTTAGACACGCACGTCCTCTTTTTATGAGGCGCATTAGAAAATGTGTAATAAATGTACGACAACAAATTGAACTTTGCAATAGTTCGATCAAAGATCGATTATTTCACGTGTTTATTTAATAATCTTTTGACTTGACGGCGCGATCTTTTGATCGAGCTGGTTTCTGATGATTCGAGGAACTTTTAGTTAGATGGGTAGTAGATTCTGGAATAAAGAGTAATTGCGTTCTAAGATGAATCGATATCGCGCGTTACTCTTTGTACCTACTTCTTTTTAATATTTCATTCTGTTAACGGGAACGTTTACATTTGTTCGCGGTGTGCGAAACGCGTTTATCTTTCTGCACTCGCATTAAATTGCATGCCCTAAATTCGAATNGCTACGGCACGGAAGGGACGCGTAAGCTCGTAATCTCGATAGCGATCTAATCCCTTATAAACTGTAGGCAACGAGCAAAGTTGCTGACGGGCACGTAGAAAACATAAACGACGAGTCATCCGTGCAGTACGACTGCTGCTGGCTCCTCTCCTGTTACCTCCGACGATTCTCACGCGACCAGACCGACGAACGTTTCGACATGGAAATAACCGGGGCCTCGCGAACCGATCGTTCCGCCGGTTTTAACATCTGATACACCGTTTCGCGTTGTAGACGCGATCGATGCGATGTTTCATCCGACGATTGATACGATATGTAAATGGATTAGAGGAAAGCGTGGAGCGAGGTTCGCCAGGTCCGATCGAGCCTCGGTCGCTACAAAAATACGGTCGGACGCGCGAGCGAAGTAATCAACGGTGGCGTCGATTCGATGATTTTTAGCTTGCCATGCGTTTCTCCGGTGTCGATGTCGGTTACGCCGGTTACATATGCCCGACACCGCGATGACGCCATGTGTTTCCAGCTGGATTACGGTGAGGGTCCCAGCTGTAAGGGGGCTACGGTATGTAGGGTGCACGAAATGTTTTGGCTCTCTGGGCAAAGGCGAGGGTGGCCTGGCCACCACCTTCCGCGTTCTTCCCTCCCGTTAGACACGCACGTCCTCTTTTTATGAGGCGCATTAGAAAATGTGTAATAAATGTACGACAACAAATTAAACTTTGCAATAGTTCGATCAAAGATCGATTATTTCACGTGTTTATTTAATAATCTTTTGACTTGACGGCGTGATCTTTTGATCGAGCTGGTTTCTGATGATTCGAGGAACTTTTAGTTAGATGGGTGGTAGATTCTGGAATAAAGAGTAATTGCGTTCTAAGATGAATCGATATCGCGCGTTACTCTTTGTACCTACTTCTTTTTAATATTTCATTCTGGGAACGGGAACGTTTACATTTGTTCGCGGTGTGCGAAACGCGTTTATCTTTCTGCACTCGCATTAAATTGCATGCCCTAAATTCGAATCTCTTTCTTCGAACACGGATCGCTCTGTCTATAAGCGATTTTATCACTATCTATCATTCTTTTATTTTCTATGATCGGTAGATTCGATTTAACCTTGGCTGCAATTAACCGCGAAACAAAATTATGATCGGAACGTCGATGGCCGTGAAATTGGTTTTCGCGACTAGTTTACGTCGTGCAGAGGAAAATTCGCGTTGCCTCAAAGCCCCACGGCTGCACACACGGCCAGGGGATTCGAAATTCTATTTAGCCTGCGGACAATACCGCATCGTTTATTTACGAAAGTTATTAAGAGCAGTGGCTGGCAATAGTCAAACGCCGATTTCTTACTGAAGACGCGCGTACGATAATAGCGGAGGCCGCGCGATACTAAACGAGCGTAGGCGGTGGTACGTAAACAGGCGGCTATGAAAACGGGATCGAGTCTTTAAAATTAATCAACTATTCACAGTTTTGTTTATTGTCCTGACATTTAATAGCCCATACATTAAACTGTCCAAATGCAGATTCTTAAAGTAGATCATAGTTCCTCGGTGAGTAATTGGCTCATTAAATACCGGAGTTAGAAAAAAAAATACATAGAACCTTTCGTGTAGATGACGTCAGTGCCTACAATTTTTTTATGAAAAATTTTTCGCTAGCTTTAATGATTAATTAAAAAATAAGTATATAAAATTGTTTCGTGCAAAAGCTATTTCTTCGTCCTAACTAGAGCGTAAACCATTCTGTAAATTAAAACATTGATAGTATCTGTTTAAAACCTGTTTTGGGTAAAGGTTTGAACGTCGATTCGTGTATTCAACTTCTGATATTGTGAGCTCTCTCGTAAATTATACGCGGCATTTATCATTTGCGCAGATTGAATTTTCCCGTAATTCGACGAAATCTGATCTTCGGGCGAAGTTTAGGGAACAGAGATTATCCTGGCTGTTAAACCGGGTAAGACCAATCGGTTAAAAGTGCGCAGGTCATCCCGGAATATACTTCCGTCGTTCTGGTTTTTATTTAACCCTCATTCCCGAGAGCCAGTACCCTACGACCATGGGTGCTCTCGGTCGTACGGCCACGCCATGAGCTTAAAGGGGATACGTCGCGTCTTTTGACGGTCAACCACTTTGTTCTCTGCTCGATCCACCTGCTCTTAGGAGAGGGTAGACGCACTCCGGTCCTCTCGCATACGAAAATAACGGCACGCGCGTGCGGCGTTAATTTGGTTTGCGTTACGTATGGGTGAAATCGAAGAGTAAAAGCGAAATGAAAGGCCAAGGCTACGCGCCTCGAACAGCTTTACGTTTTACTGCCGATACTATACGTTTTCAAGGAAAAGAACGACGCTTCGATCATATAATAATATTCGTTGTTCTCCCGTCGGGTTCATAAAGTTTGCATTGAGCCGAGGCTCGGATCAGAGATTAAACTTTTTACCGAGTCACCTCGAAGTACGAAAATAATAACAATTATCGAGTAACATGATTCTAGCTCAGCGTTTTCGTTTGTACGAACTCCAGTTGAAGTTCCAACGCTTATCAATTTTTGCGTACTCGCGTTTCGCTCTTCTCGTATCTTTTCTCGTTATGGGAGACCGATCTCTGTTCTTTTCGGTTCGTTTGTATAAGATCGAATTCGAATAAAATAGTGATATGAAGATCGTCGGGCTTTGTCGCGTCCGCAAAGCGCGGATCAGTCCTCCTATGGACGGTATGAATTCTACATAAATCGCGTAACGTCGATGCACGTTCTCAGGCTTCACGAGTTCTTCTCAAATCGTTCCCAAACCCGATAATTGTGACCACGTACAGCTCAGGTCCGGAACTCGCATACGCTCGTGATAATAAATTTTTCGTTCGAAGTCGGGTCGACTATTTAGGGAAATTGGAATGGGAACGGGAGTTCGATTCTGAAAATTTCATGAGTAGTCGAATCGATTTACTCGGATCGGTTCTCATGTATTAGGACGGTATTAGTTAGGAGGGAAAATATGCTGGCTGCGTGTGAAGCGAAGCGGGATAGCGCGGCTCTTAATTATTCTCAGACAAATTCTTTTTAACGGTAACATGACGCTGATATCGCGAAGTTTCTCGGCCGGGATTCGAGTTTCTCGCCGGAATGGAAATCTAATTCCCGGGTTTCGTTTAAGGTTTAAGGAAGACGGCGAGAAGTCGACGCGGCTTCTTCGGGGAAGCGGGAGCGGTCTATAAAAAAGAAAGAGATCCGTCTATTTCTTGCCGGAACAGCCGGCCAGAAATACCATTCTGACAAAGACGCATAAGCAAAAATTGAAATTTCACCGGTATCGCGTCCGTATTCTTAGCGCGGAATTTAATTAAATCCTTTCTAACCGCGGGTTTTTCGTTTCAAACGAAAATGTAATCTGGACTCTTGTCTCGTCCCGGTGTAACCGGCGCAACGGCCAGTTATTTTGCTCTGTATTGGCTTTTTCTCCGGGCGACGGGTTTTTCGTTTCATTTACTATTCCCGTTCGAAATTGTTTGCGAGACTATCAACGAATGGGCCGCAATTGGAGAGGAACTCGGCGCGCGTTTATTTTTCCTTCGAGATAGGACGAACAGTTTTCTGGAAAAAATATTTGACGGCGTCTCCGCTCTCGACTCCGCTTGATTCCATCAATTTTTCTCGGCTCGCGTGTCAGCCTGCATACGTGTCGTACGCGTCTCGTCGCCCGATGCGACCGGGAAAAGTCGCGTCGCATGTACCGAGTATAAAATTCAGAAGCCGGCTATTCAACGAAACGTTCGTTATCAGTGGAGGTTCTCGCCGGCCCTCTATATTTAATTGCTCTCTCTCGTAACCTCGCGAAGACGCGAACTTCTTTGACGTAACTCGAGTCCCACGAACTCTGGCTACAGAATTCTTTTCCAAGTTCCTCGCCGTCGGTTCGATAGCGGGGAAAGATTTTGCGCGAGCAACTGGAAAAGTTGATTCGAGCCGCGGCACACCGAGTCGAACTCTGAGAAGACAAGAGCGGATTCGGGCACTCTTCGGCTCTCGAATAATGCGTTTAGTCTCGGAGCCTCGGAAGCTCGTTACCGGCCGCGATCGTCTAATCTTGGATAAACGAGCAGAAGAAAGTACTCTTAGTACTTCGGGGTTAAACATAGGCTCTCGCTCGGGCCCGCTCGACGGAATACCAGAAATCTCTCTTTCCTTCTCCTCTCCTTTCGACCGGGTGCGAATCGACGGTTAATGAAATTTTTGACGAAACCGATTCCCTCGAAAGAGGACTCCTTCATATTCGAGAAACGACGAGGAATTCTGCAGCGCAGAAAGAATCGTTTTTGCTGCATCGACCGATTCGGAAGATAAACAAGGGGAGCGCGCGTCCCGGAAAGATTAAAGCCGTCCCACAGAACTTTTGGGTCTCGTAAAAAATGGGTTAGCGCGGCTCGGGCAAAGCGAGTGTGCGGTTAGTTCCACGCTTTGTGTTTGTGGCTCAGGTACGATGTGTCGCGCATTAGTCCGTCCGGAAAAGTAGTAAGTATTCTACGTTATCTTCGCCGTTAGATCTTTGTTACGCGTCGCGTGCAACACGCGAAAACACGGGACGACGGTCGACCGGTGCAGGCCTGAATCTTCTTTTCACGTGATTCGTAAATTCCTTCTCTCTCCCGTCGCTCTATTTTCTTCACGCGCCGACCACCCACCGGATTCCGAGTCCGCTTCGCACGCGTACATACAAAACGTGAAATCGTTGATGCACTCCGTCGCTACTCGGACTCGGACCCACGCGAACGTGACACGCAGTCCGCGTGTGCGTGCGAACCGAGAATCCGACGAGCCATCTGTGCACGGACGTTTTTCGGAAGAATCGTGCGGTTCTTCGGGCGGAAATCTTTTACGTAACGAACTGGGAACGTTTGAGGAAACGCAAACGATCGTCGTCCTTGGTAAATGCGGTTAGCGATGAAAACTAGCAGGAAAAATCCGCTTAATGAAACGCGCGACTGATCCTACGTCGATGCATCAGCTGTTACGTGGCAACAGGTGGTCTTTTGTTGAAATGAAAAAAAAAGAACGGGGTATAGCTTTTTTAACGACTTTCCGCTCGGTCCCGGGACGTAGTTCGCGTAATTTCGGCCACCCCTTTCCTTCTCCCTCGATTGTCAACGTTCCGATTTGTTACTCGTTTTCTGTTCGCGCGACGAACTCCTTTTCGTAAATAAATATACTTGGTCGTGTCCCGATCAGAGTTCGGGATCGTTCGACAACGCGTGGCCAGTGTTTCGAATGTTCGTCGAGGTTTCTACTCGGCGAAATTCCGAGGTTCTCGTTCCCTTTGCACGGGGCGTAGAACAAAGTTGCTGGGGATAATTTGCTAGCCGAGTCACGTGAGAAGTAACGCGTAGCTCGGAATAAAGCTCGGTACAATGTAGACGCAGCAGAACCGTGTAATCGATAGATGACTCCTGGTCTGCCTCTGCTCCTACCTGGGCTCTAGTTTCGTACGGAAGACGTTCGACGAAGAATAATAGTTATTCGTCACGAACCGCGCGCGAGCCTTCGAGAGAAATTAGCCTCGCGTTAAAACGTCTACTTGAAAACGAATCTATCCGTCGTTCGACGCAGATCGGTCGTAGTAGTACAGCAGGTAAAGAAAAGAAATTCGAGCGACGTCGAAACTTCCCAGAATTCTATACTCGTCCCCGTCCCGTGCCCGGTGTCTGCGGATGCCGCGATCGGTTCACGGTTTTATCTGTAAAATTTATTTCTCCAAGTCGTTTTTCCTCGGCTGAGTTTCCTTTCGATGGGACAAGGTAAATATTTCTCTCGGAGGTAATAAAACAGTTTACACCGCGAAGCGAAAAGGGCGGGGAAGGATGGTCGTTATTCTCCTCGAATAAAGGCCCTTTCCCTCTGCGACGTCCTTCCGCGTGCCGTCCGTAGGAAAAAATCGAAAACACGGGTAAATTAGTCCCGCAGATAGAATGAAATGTATAAGGAATAGTGTGTAAAAACTGGGTGTCGACTAGTGGGCCCGGTCTTCCGCGTTTAAACGAGGGTAAAGTGGCGAGTCAGACCCCTGCTGGGGGTGCGAGAGGGAGAGAAAGGTCGTTTGACATGAGTGCATGAAATTTCGCGAATCTTGACGTATTTACTGCTTCAGAGTTTCCTTCATTCCAACTTATATTTCGTTTCAAATACTTTGGAATTTTTACTGTGAACGAATTTTAAAATCGGCACCTGAAGAGGTACGAAGGCTCTTGTCACTAATTCTCTGTACGCTCACTGTCGAAAATCTGAAGATCGATGGCTAGATTTACAGTAGACAGGGCTAAATTGTTGTCCCGAAAAATATACCTGACCATTTTATACCTGGGACTCCCGTTCAATACTGTCGTTGACGAACTGTTGATCCTTCAAGAACCCTCCTGTCACAAACGATTTACTAGCTATACTAACTATTTTGCAGTGAAAAGCGTTTCGAAATTTTGGGATACGGTCATAGAAGATTACGAATACCCTATCACGCTCAAGGATTAACTTTCTGTTTAAAGGTAGTTCTTCACGGATTTTCTAGTTAATTGAGCGAGCAAAACAAAGTGTTCAAAGTCATTGTTCAATTAGATTCAATAGATTTAATGTTGCTTATGTGTAGCAATGACACACGTAGTCAAAGAGTGATGACAAAAGATGATAGACGAAAAAGAGATTATCAAATCATAGTTTTTTGTTTCTTCAACATTACCCCTCATTTCCATTCAATAATTAGGAAGTAGAAATCTACAACTTTTAGACCTAAATTTTGCATTAACATCTACAGCGGTACTTTTTTCTCGAAAATGAGTTTGGTAATCGAAATTGTAAAAAATTCTATAATATTTTATATTATTTCAAGAATCAAATATATGTTTTTCTTAATGATATCCAGTACTTTGAGTTTATGGAGAACTACCGAGAATTGATTTCGATTCGATGAACTTTCTCCGACGAATGATTGTACAAAAGTACTTAGGTGCATCGTATCCGGTGCTCCTGTGCCATGAATATGCAACATAAATTAGAACGGCGACACTTATTTCGAATAATTCGTTGTAGGTTCCGTGCCGTTCGGAGTATCTACGCTCGGAAACTTCTTCTCGAACTCGAGTCGGACTCTTTCGGTTCCGCGGACGTTCTTGAACGTCGGAATCTTTCCCGAACTTCTTTCCAATCTCAAGACGAGACCTTCGGCTCTCGAGCCGCGAAGCGTAACGCGGGGTTGTTCCTCCCACGGAAAATCGCGATAACATTTACCAATAATTGCGATCGGAAATTGTCTCGTTTCATTTTTAACCACGAAATTGCGTCAGTGAAATTTCATAGAAGACCGTGTGTCACGATCGGCGCTAGAAAACGAATTATCGTAGACTCTCGGAAGAACGCGAGAAAGGATAGAGCGATGACAAAGCCTGGGGGAAATCGAGAACGGCGGTTCAATTTGCATGGATCGGGGCACCGTTTCTATCGGTGCGGCGCGGCGGCGGCGGCGGGAAGCAATTAGAAAAATCGTCGAACAAACCGAGGACCTTTAAAAGCGTGTGTCCCACGCGTGCGGTTCCTTCGGCCGCGAACGGACGTGGGTAGGGGATCGGACGGGTCGGCGGAGATGGCAAACGGCGAGGAGGAAGCTTCGTCGTTTAATCCTCTTTTGTTTTCCGTTCCTCCTGGAATCGGGCCGGCGCGTTATCACTCTAATTGGCTGTCGATTCGACCGGAAAGCCTGCGCGCGGTCTCGCTGCAGAAACGCTTCTACCGATACATTTTTATCGACTCGGGCATGAATAATTGACCGGTTCCGTTTGCACGAACGAGTCTTGATCGCGACGTATAATTCATTCAGCGAGTTCGGGTTACGAATTACTGATAGGAGGCGATATTTGTCGAATTGCAGATGATAGCGGTGCAGCAGGCATCGGAGTCCGGTTGGTAGTAGCAGCAGCTCTACGGCGGCAGTTTCAGAAGGGACGAAAGCTCGGGGTGCGAAAGGACCGAGGAAGACCTGGCGGAGATTAAGAGGAGGAAAGAGAGGGAGAAAGCAGGTAGCGGGAAGAGAAAGGGAAAGAGAAAAGGAACAAAGAAGAGAGGGAGGAGCGTGAGGAACGAAATTAGGGAAGATAGGCGGCTGGTCTCGTAGGAGGACATTGTCGCGCAGATCTTCCAGTTATTCAGGGTCGACCCTTGGAGCTGAGAAGGTTGCTGATGTCCGCTACGAGTCCTACCCCTATCCTTGCCAGTTTGCCGTCGTTCGAACAGAGTAACGCAGTGACAGTGACGAGAAGTGAACAACGCAGTGACGTCGAGTTGCACCCGTATCACCGCAGAAGACGGAACATCTCTTATCCACGTGCTCTCTACGCAAGGACCACGTTGATCAGTGCTGCTGCTGTATCGCCGATCAGTTCCACTACCACTCTGAATGTCTTCGCATATCCAAAAGTCGTGCGTGGTGAGACAGGTTCACACACTTTTTATTTATTTATTTATTTATTTATTCATTTGTCTCTTTGACGTCGTCTGCGTTCCACTCTGTTCTCTCCCGTCGACGACGATCCCTCGATCGGACGAGAACCAATAAAGATCGCGTTCTCTTTCCTCCGAAGACCCTCGAACCGTGGAAGCTCGCGTAAACACTACTCGCGTATCGCGCGACGCGGCCGAGATCAGAATTCAATTTAATACCGGGGAAGAGAGAAATCGTCAGAATTTCGCGAAAACGCGGTACGCGTATGAAATGACGTTCCGCGAAACGTTCCGATGTAAAAGTTAATATCGGAAATCTTTCGCGGGCCGCATCGAATTTCTGCCACTTTACGATCGTTACAGGGTCACGGATAGTCGGCTCCGTTACAAGAACGATATTACGGACAGAGAAATTGAAACTCGATCGAAAGAAAATAAAACTCGATAAAGAATTTCCGTTGCTCTATAAAAGTTAAGAAACAAAGCGCGAGCGAATAAAATCGTCGTGGTGCGGAGGACGAGGAATAGGGGGTAAAGAAGTATTTTCGCGTGGGTCGCGTCGGTGGTCGCTCCTCGCCGCGGCAGTTGCAAATGGAGAAAGTTATGCAAAAGTAAGATCGCCAACTTCTCACCGGGTAACCGATGGTCGCGAGCTCGCCGGCCGGCACGTCTTCGAAATTAACATTGACTCGTTGGCAATTGGAACTTTTCTCCCCGAGACTTTTCCCAACGATCGTGTTCATCACACATCAATTCTTCAGACTGTTTCCTAAACACGTTTGGCCGACACCCTTCGTTTTTCATCCGTGCCCTTTGATTCCGCGAGTGAAGAACGGTGTCGGTTCGAAGATCGTCCGTCGATGTAAATGAAGTTAAGGGGCCATTAATAAATTACGTCACACATTAAGGGCGGGCAACAAAGTGTGACATTATGTAACAAGGGGGCACGAGTCGTGAGCTTCGCGACGTCACATGTATAAATCTATATTATAATCTTCTATTTACGACACAATGTAGCACAAACTGAATAAAACTCGGCGCAACAATGTTTTTAAAAAATTCTAAAATAGCGGGGCCAACTTCATCTACATTGTCCGTTGTCGAAAACGAAAGAGAAAACGTTCCCTTCGCTCGACGTACGAAACGTTTGATCAATTGCGTGAGTCATCGTAAAATTTTCCGTCGGTATCTCGTACGTAGAATTTCCTTATTTCTATAACGGAGTTACCTCCGTTTCGAGCTCTCGACGTTTATTGCGAGCTGAATTGTTTGACCCACATATGAAAAACCTGACGCGCGTATCTAGTCGCTTTCAAATTTGATAGCGAACAGATTGAACTTGATAAACGATCCCGTATTCTATCTCCTATTATCTCCCGTGCCGGCGAGCTGTATCGATTTCGAGAGGACATCGCCGGTCTTATTAGCCGGACGATCGCTACCACCGTTTTCCACGATTTCGCGAATCGTCCGAATTAATTAAAAAGAAGATCCCCGCTCGAACGGTTTCCATATAGGCCGGCGGGACGATCGTTCTGTTTGTCCAATATTTGCGGTTTAATAGGAGAATATCGTTTTCGTTTTGTTTTCACACGTGTAGAGGACGGAGGAAGGTACCCTACCGCTTTACGAAGGGATTAAATGCCGTCCCGTGCCCGTGTAATTAATAATTACGCATCGAATCACCCGATGCTCGTTCGAACCGTCTCGATTCCTGTTTCACAAATTCTTACGAAAACGAAGACGCGAGTCCGTACCATTGTCGAGATCGATCCTACCGTCGCGGGTATCAGGAATGAGAAAATGTGCAACGACGGCGGTTCAAAGAGTTGATTACCCGAGCCCGAGCCCCAGCCCCATTCCCTTTCAAGAAGTGTTTGAACAGCCGGTTTTATTAGCGCTTAATCGACGGCTGATTTACCTGGTTCCAGGGGCTTGAAGCGACATTGAGTGACAGCAAAAAGAAGTACGGCGACAAGGTGAATGCACTTCTGTCCGCCTGGGAGCATGTCACCAATTTCATACCCGCGGCGACGCCAGAGGCCACCCAGTCTCTCATAGAATGGGCTCACAAGTAAGTGTTGGAACGTTCGCGTGTTCCCCCTTACCGAACTCCACGCATTTAATTTCTGACTTTCGTTTCCTCGTCCCGATATTCGAAGATAAAAATGTCATGTTTCGTATCCGTAGACACACATTGAAATTGGTATTGCGCGGGGAGTGGCCAAAGTTGTCACCCGCGACGAAGACGCACCTCAGCGTTACGTTACAGAGGTGCGCGTCTCACCTGGTGCAACACCCCGCTGCACCCAGGTGTACTGCCCTGATAGCCCTCGTGCACAATCCATGGACGCATCCCGCGCTCGACAGCATACTTAACGGCCAACCGGACGCCGAACATGAAGAAGGTACTGTTCCTTTCGACAGCTTCCACATAAATTCGATGACAAGGAAGACGTTCGAGCTCTTATCGTTGTCCAACAGAATTCTGCTGTTCGGAGAAAGGGGAATTGCTGACGATGAGACTGAAGATACTCTGCGAGGACCGCTGCGAGGACATAGCGGTGAACCTCGCCGCAGCTTGCGTACGCTCCCTCCGGCGGAGCGATCGGCTGCGGACGCTCTCCGATTCCCAACACGTTCATTACATGATCGACGTCTACATCGTTCTCTTGTACAAATTAAAACGCACGCAAGACATTTTCGCTCAAGTGAGTGTCGAAACTTTGCACACGATTCGTATCCCCGGTGATCTCGTTTGATTCGGATTAAAGAGCTGCGCATTTCTTTTTTCAGCTAAAACTAATGGACCTCAGCGACGGACTGGAGTTAGTCCAGAGACTCAGTGGTGAAAAACCTACCAAGTATGGGACTGCGCGTGTTTGGAGGAATTCGATAAAGGCTGCCGAATTGGTCGCACAATATCTGGTTACCGCCGGCATGGTGCGCCCCGTGCCGGAAACGGGCGCGAACGTTTTGGAACAGATTCTAACTTCCTGGGCGTTGTTGCATTTGAAATTAAAGGACGTCGCGCTCACGTTGCCGGGGATGATAAGGAAGCTGATCGAGCCCGCCGAAAGCGCTCAGCATATTTACATTTTCTGCACTGTACTTCTAAAGCACGTGAGTATCTCCGTTGTCGAATATCTATATTATCTTCCGTTCCCTGGTATAAAAGATATGACTAAAGAAAAACTGTGGATTTTTATGTGTTTCCAAATACAGTTCGGCGACAGTATAAAACCTCTGGTGATCGAGTTGTACATCAGGGCGTTGACCACGGACATGAACGAATTGGAGAGCCAGAAAGCGAAATCCGACACGGAGAAGGTTCGCGAAACGGCGAAACGACTTAGCACGCAGTTTCTGAAGCTGGCCGACGTCGTTGGTAGCAATATCGGTATCGCTCGGGAATGCGTGCTGACGGCTTTTTCTCTTCATCCGACCAGGGCCTGTTACGATAGGATCAAGGAGATCGCCGTCGCGTGCGGGAAAACCAAAGAGGTCGGCGGTGATCCGTCCGCCGGCGACAAGGCCGTGGTCGTCGAGAACAATCATCCGAACGCGGGTTTGACGAGAGCTGAGAATAATACCTCGGCTGATGGTAAAAACGAGGAGGCGGGGAGAGCGCTGGGCGCGGATTCGAGCGTCAAGAAGAACATCGATTTCCAAAACGGACAAGTGAGCAAGAGTTTCGAGCGCACGGATCAACTCCTGAAGAGTCTTTTGACGCCGAAGAAGGATGACGCAGTGGACAGGTGCCCCTCGCATTCGTCGGGAGTATCGGCATCGACCAAGAATCTCAGCAAGACTTTCAACTGCGAAGAAATCACCGAAAATGAAGAATCGAAGAACGGATCGGAAGAAGCTGCGAAGGACGACGCGTCGAAAAATGTCGAGAGGACGCTGGACGCTCTGATCCTGATCAAGGGCGAGACAGTTACCGAGTCCGCGAATTACGACGAGAAATCCGTGCCAAATCAAGTGTTAGACGCGGGTAAACTGGGTCTGTCGCCGCAGCTCTGTGACGATCTCGCCGTTGTCCTAAGCAGTCCTCGTTATCACATGTTGACCTGGGTGCTCGATTGGAAGGAGCTGAAGAGCTTGTGCGAGAGATACTTGGAAAACGCCGAAGAAATGAGAAACACCAATAAGG
Organism: Ceratina japonica; assembly: GCA_019453355.1. NCBI lineage: Eukaryota > Metazoa > Arthropoda > Insecta > Hymenoptera > Apidae > Ceratina > Ceratina japonica. The sequence goes on along the minus strand of SMSR01016139.1, from coordinate 114,930 downwards.
AGCTGAAGTATCTGAACATAGATTATTCCCAGTTCAAGGATTGGCCTTTGGAAGATGAGACGAAAGACGTTTTCTTTGGTATCGAGAAGGGATACGAACAGTGGGCCGACGTGCCTTCGGACAATTCCGAGCAATTTGGTAGCTTCCAGCCCGCGGGTGGTTATAAAAGAACGTCGACCAGAATCGACGATACGACGACTACCGACTCAGACAGCGGGAGCGCTCTGCGGAGACGAAGAACTGGTAAGCAGAGAAAGGTTCACAGATTGGTGTCGTCAGAGAGCGAGTATGACAGCAGAGAACGTAAACCGAAGCACTTTCGAAACAGAGCAAGTTCGATGTCCGATACCGATAGCAATACGCAAGACAGCCAAACGGACAGCCTCGACAGCAGCGGCTGTCGGCTGGACGTAAAGAAGAAGCCGGGCAAAGCGTCCGGAAAGGAGGTGAACAAGAGGCGTTCGAAACCCTCGAAATTGACCGTCGAATCTGTTTCGCATTTTCGTATGCTCGTTAATGAGAACGTTCGGCACACGAACACAAACGAGGATGCAAGCGGTTCCGACGTGAGTAGTAACGATATTATAACTTTGTTCTCTGCTGATATGGACGAAAATAAACGGGAGACGATAAAAGGTTCGGCATACACGGCGGCTGCTCCTTTAATAATTACAGAGAGGAGGAGCGACCCAGCGGTGCTCAAATCCTTGAGGATGTTCAGGCCAAAGAACGCGAAAAAACCGACGAGAATTTCTCAGATACTTCAAAAGAATCTTTTGAACAAGAGCAAAGACAATAATAATTTAGAGAACAACGCGAACAGCGTGGCGAAATTTGCGCCGATGCTCAGCACTATTAATTTAAACCCAAAGATCGTGTTAACCAGAGCTGACGAACCCGATCGGAAATTGATCCGATCGAAGAAGCAGCAGTGTCTGAGCAGCGGAGATATCACTAGTGAGCTAATTAATATTCAGAAGAATATGCCGTTCTCTCCGAACAAGAACACCTTGTCGACGTACCAGAAGCAGAAGGGGAACGGGGTGGCGATTATCGGCAAGTCGGATCTCTCCTCCGGCGATCCTCGGGACTTGAACTCAAAATCGAATCTCGGGAAGCGGAAGATGGATATTCTCGCGAAGGCTGTTAAAGACTCGGAGATCTTGGCGAAAAACGTGCCGGGTTTGAATTCGTTGGACATGATGGTACCTCCGAGAATGCGACCGACGGTGAACGTGGTTCAGCTTTCGAGGAACATTCCCCAGAGTCCGAACTCGGGCTCGGTGAACAGCGGTAACACACCGCCGAGGCCGAACAGAACGCCCAGCGTAGCTGGAAACATTCAACTGCCCGGTACGCCTTCCTCCGGCGGGCACGACAGCGGCGTTGGCATGAGTCCAGCCGGTCAAACGCCTCCTCCCAGATCGTCGACCCTTCCCGACGTCGGAGAAGAGACGAATCAACCGCCGGACAGATCGCCGACCTCGTCTACGACCACGAACGTGTCGACTCAACTCGAGAACGAATCGAATTTAAGAACCGTGGTGATTCGACGAAATCAACACAGCCAATCTCCGAAGAAATCGCCCTCTCCTTGTTCCGGGGTGGCGACGACGACGACAACGTCCAGTCCGGAAATAGCCGCGACCACCATTACTTCCGATCAGTTACAAATCGTTTGCAAGTCGGACGGTTCTTATGGCCGCGTGGTCACGGTCAATCCGAGCGCGGTGTCGAACCAGAGGAACATCCTTAGTCTGCAAAATATTGACGACGGGAGCGTTGGCAATTTTTCCCGACAGAATCAAAGGAATGAGAACGTGTCGACGAGGAGCACGTTCGACAGGTTGACGTCTACGAAAGCGTCCACGCAATCGGGACAGAACACTGCTGGTTTACCCAAATTTCAACAGGCATTCGGGAAGACTATATACACACTCTCGGCCGACACGTCGACGAGCGGTGGTACCGTAATTACATCGGAGGCTCAAGTTCAATCATCTTCCCCGCCGAAGACTACGAACTTGTCGAAAGCAGTGCAGACGTCTGTGCGTAACGCGCAGCACACGAACTCGTCCCCCGGTGTCAATGTACAATCGATCACAAACATTCCAAACGCGTTACAGTTATCCACTAATAGACAAATACTGAATATCGTCCAGAGTTCTGGAAACAACGCGAACGTGGCGACCAGCCCGAACGCGAATCAGACGTTGACGCAGCTGGTGCAAGGCGCGTCGCCAGGTGTGATATACACGCACAAAATACCTGTTACTATATCCACCACGAACCCAAGTCAATTGAACATTATACCGACTATATCGCACACGAATTCGATACCGGCCGGTAGAACGCCCGTAGTAAAATTGAACATAATTCGCACTCCCTTGAGGCAACAGAACATCACCGGAGCTATTCAAGCTGTCTTGGCCACGCCCAGAGTGCAACAGCCGCAGCAGCAACAGCAACAGCAACAACCACAGACGCAACAGGCACCAGTCAGAACGGACAGTTTGCTCAGTTCTCCGATAGAAGTGACGAACCAAGTCAGTTCTAATACCTTGGAACAACAGCTGAGAGAATTCGAGAGCGTTTTGGAGCAAGTAAAAGGCAGGAGTACGATTCATCCGGATTCTCATCAGACCGTGACGACCACGGCTACTACGACGGTGCAGACGCAGACCACTACTCAGCAGACGCAAGCTACGAAACAGCAGCAGGTGTCTGTGAGCGCTTTGGCCCAACAACTTCTGATGCCGACGCAGCAGTCCGGCAACAGCGATTTCGCGAACAACGGTAACAACGTGAATTTCCAACAAGACGTGTTCTCCCAAAAAGTTTCGCTGGCTTACGTGAACCAAAACGCGGCTGGACCCGTCGCCACGAAAACGCAGAATTCTACGCCGGTCGTCGTCGTCACCAGCTACTGTCAACCGGCAGCTTCGCCGGCGTTGAGCGTCACTTCGCAAAGTTCTTCCAGTCCGTGCGTCACTCCGGCACCGGCGTCTATACCGTCCGCCGGGAAGACGCCTACCACTTCGCCTTCATCGAAATCGGCGAAGAAGTCGACGCCGAAAACTTTAAAGACGAGCGCCACGAACACCTCAAAGGCCTCGCCGATTCCGAAGCCCCAGCAGAAGCCGCAAGAGGACGAGCAGACCACTCAAAGAATTTACGCGATTCTGGATGAATACGCGGAACAATTGCGAAATTCTCCGGATCTGAAGAACAAACCAGCGCCGAGGAGAAGATCGAACCCACCGACGAACCCTAGTCAGTCGTCGAAGAGAAAAAAGTCGAACGCGCACAAATCGAAACCAGCTGGCCAACAGAATCCAGAGTTGAGTCCGAGCACGGACGACCTCGGCAGAACTATGGGCAGCGAGGACTCTTCGAGCGGCGTAGCACCGGTGCAAGATAGCCCGGCTGGTTTTTCCGCGCCGGAAGAACCGACGAGTAACGTCGGGAACATGACGGACACGGCAGCGGAAGTCAGGAATTTGACCAGCGACTCGAACGACGGAGTGGAACTGAACGCTAAAAGGCGAAACTTGATTTTTACGGAGCCAGGTTCCGGACAACCTAGGGCGGCGGTGATCGTGCAGGAAGCTATGCAGACTAGCTCTGTGAGCGTCAGCGAAGCTTTGGCCTCGGTGACGGGAAAAATGGGGAGCACCGCTGTCCTAGTTCCAGGCACTAACTACATCGTACCGATGAACCTGGTGAAAGGTGGCCAGCAGTTCACGATAGTATCCAGCGGTTCGAAACTTCTCGCGGCGGTCCCGGCGACCGTACGAACTCCAGGGAACACTGGAGTGTCGAACACTCTCGTTCTCCAGTCATTTCTGAACCAGGCTGGGAAGATCATTTCCCAGCCGCAAGTGAAACAAGTGAAACTACCAACATTGCAAACGTTGTCGGGCAATCAGACTCTGACCACCGGGCAGAACGTCCAAGGCGCCTCCTCGGTGGTGATACCTCCGACGGGAACCAGCGGTCAATTCGGGAACGAAGCGACCGCGGAGAAGAGCAACGTCGCCGGTGACTTGGCTACGGTAAAGTCTGATACCGGGGGTGTCGCTGGCGAATGTACTACCAACTCGATCGTCGTTAATAAGAGCAGCTCCGCGATCGGCCTGATCCAACGTAACGTGAACGAGACCACGGAGAGCCAGCAGATATGCGGAGTGATCACCAGCAATCCTAATTTATCTTTGCAAAGCGCNCGATACCGGGGGTGTCGCTGGCGAATGTACTACCAACTCGATCGTCGTTAATAAGAGCAGCTCCGCGATCGGTCTGATCCAACGTAACGTGAACGAGACCACGGAGAGCCAGCAGATATGCGGAGTGATCACCAGCAATCCTAATTTATCTTTGCAAAGCGCCAGGCTGTTCAATTCTTCTATTCACAAATTGTCTACGCCGGGTTTGAAGTCGGACAACGTGGTGTGCCTGACGCCGTCGGCGACGGTGAGTCACGCACCTGAAAAAAAGTCGCCGCAAGAGACCCAGGCTCAAAACGAGAAGCCTATGTCGATGCAAAGTGGTACTACGATTGCTCTCGCTTTCGCGACTCAGCCCGACGTTTCTATGTTGAACGATCAACAGCAGCCGCAGCAACAACAGCAGCAGCAGCCGCAGCAGCAGCAGCAGCCGCCGCAACAACAAAAAGACACGAAGGAGGTGCCCATGGATATAATACCTGGCTCTAAGATCATCTCCCCGAAAACGGTGAAGAGAAAAATCGACGACGCATTGGGTATGTCGGAGACTGTTCCGAAAACCTTGATCACTTCCGAACGCTCTGTCATTTGTTCGGGCCATATCGCGTCGTTACACAGTAACGAGAAAAAAATTGGTTAGTGTTTGTTTGAAAACGATCAAATCGCGTGAACCTTATGATTCATACTTTTATTGAACACAATTGTCTTGATACATGTAAATTTTGTAATAATTATCGTTAATGTTTGTCCACAGATTCCATGTCGACGATGACAGTTGCGAGCAAGCAGTCCGCAGGGATCGACAACGCGACTCAGTTCCTCGTGACCGGTGGTCCCAGCAGCTCGGACAGCCAAGAGTCTCCCGTGCAACAGTCCGGCGACGGTATGGACGTCTCGTGCAAAGTTGGCAATGGTTTACTGTTCGGAAACGCGAGGTTGCAAGAAGCCTGGGAACCGGAGGGCAAAGTGTCGCCCGATACCCCCTGGCGATACGTTCCCGCGTCTACGAACTCTTTGAATATCGAGCCGTTGAACTCGCGATACCAGGAGAACGCCGACAACGTGCAGAGCGTTCTTCAGATCATCAACAAGGGCCAGGGCATCGAGATGGCCAGTGGACAGATCTACCAGACGAACGCGAAGAAATATTTCATGAACCACACTTTGGAGCCGTTCCAACAATATTCCAACAAGAACAACATGATGAAGATACCGCTGAACCCTAGGACCTTGGACAGAGAGCTGCTGCAGCAAAAGACAGAGAGGAAAGCAGCGGCGATAGAACGCGAGATGAGATTGCAGAAAAGTCTGTCGGAGGAGTGCGAGGATCTGGGAGTGGACGAGCCGAGCACGAGCGATCTTTTCCCAGAAGCAGATCTGCTGTTCGACAACAATCATTCACCGTCGTTCGACCACTCCTCCCAAGACGCTTCCTGCAGTCAACCGCTGGGAATGAAATCGTACAGCGGTTCTTACTTCAGATCTCTGGATTCGTCGAGCGGCAGCAGGGACACCAGCCCCATCGCCGACTTGAAGATGACCGATCGTAGGAGAAGTCTGAGCCAGCGAGCGAGGTCTGCGCAAGAATCGTCGAAGAGACCGAGGAGAGATAAGCCGGAGGAACTCCGTTTAGAAAATCCGGTGAAACACATGCGTCTAACGTTGGACAACCTGAGCCAGGACGAGGCGTCTAACAGTAACTCGGACATCTCGAGGCTGTCGCCGACGAACTTGGGTTCTCTGGAGAATGACTCGTTGAAGGATACTGGTCGGACGAAGATCATGTCGCGAAACGGTTCCAAAGAGGGCTCGCCGAGCAGCGTGTCCAGCATTCCGTCTAACATGAAGCTGGACATCGATCTGGACTCGGAATCGTTACCTCCGAGTATTAACGTGAACAACACGTCCGCGGCGAGCTCGGGAGACGAGAGCTTGACTTTGCTCAGCGGAAACAACGCGGACGTGACGATACCTTCGCCGCTCTCGCCGATCGCTGGCCCGATGCTCTCGACGCACAAATATACGTACACCAATAAGAAGCGGATCGCGTCGAAACTCACGAGAATGGATTATCTCTCTTGGGGAAGTCCGATGTCGGAGAGAACGAGGTCGAGCAGCGACGAAGAAGACTCGAGCGTAAGCGAGTCGGTGAGTAGCCAGCCGGAGGAAAACACGTTGAGCAACGGTCTCGAAGACAGCGTGCAAGGTCTCAAGACATCTCGCGATCGCCATTGCAACTTCTTGAAAAACAAGGAGAAGCTACAGATGAACGCGAGGATGATGTTAAATCGAGCGGATCACAAGGGGAGCGGTTTGTCGAAGCGAGGCAAGTCGAACGAGTCGATCCAAGAGTCGGTGATCGTGTCCAGTGACAAGACCTCCGAGCCGTCCGACGACGAGGCAGGGAATATCGCTCTGGTCGAGCCGGACTGTCGAGCCAGGCGGTCGAGTTTACGCGGGCACGTTAAAAAAGGCTGCGCTTGTTGCAACGGGTCGCCAGAAAGGCCGAAGAAGAAGGCGGTCAAGTCGGATCACTCCAGGTTAAAGAAACGATTGTCGCTGAAACAAGTTGGCAAGAAGAGGTAGTCCTAGCGTTCGAACGCTCGACGGAGCATCGTGTGTTCTATCCAAGTACTATGTGCTCATCCCTGGCGACGCTTCTCCAGTGACGAAGAAATCATCGCATGTTCGTAGCTTATGAAAGCACGTCGAGATATAATCGCTCCACCGGACGATGCCTGTAACAAGCTTGTACATATACATATTAGCGAATGCGAAATTTGTTAGACACGTGCTTTTGCGACACGCTCGTAACGCGATGTGCCTGTACTCGCGTAGGTAGCGAACCTCGACCGCGGGGCAGTTCTCCACTCAATACAAACTGACTCGGAACTCGTTTAGAGAGAGATGAGAGTGCGCGAGAAAGAAGGAGAGAACGATTTATTACAGTTTTCGACAACAATAGATCATCCTTTTACCATTAGTCGTTACTACGATACTAGATGTAAGGTGCAGATTATAATGAATGGCAGACTTAGATTAAAATCGTTATGAATATTAGAGACACAATCTAGTCAAGAGACGGCGTTGGGCTTTCGTGAGTGATAGAAGTAGCCGTCGAGGTGAAAGGGATTTCGAATGAGACGTTTCGACGAGGCCGAGAGGCAGAGTGTACTCGATCGTCGACCGACAGATCCCTCGCAGACTAAAGAATTTATTATTAAAAAGCCTGAAGTTTTTTTTATAATTCTGTCTATCGTATCTATCTGTCGCGATGATACTGTTCCACGTTCTTAAATGGTATGGTCAGACTGAGTAGACGAACAGTCTATACGTAGATCTCGTTTGATGAATTAACGTAGTACTACACGCATTGAACTTTTGCCTTTCCACGTAACACTTCTCGATAACTTCGAACGGCGAGTTTCAACTTCGTACCCGAAATGATCCTTGTAAATCGCGATGCATCGAGATTTCGATGCGACTTTCGATCGGAATTTAAAGGAGGCGAACTACTACCGGAAATAGAAACCAAATTAGGGGTATGAGATCTAAAAGATATCGAGAATAAGAGGAAAGGAAGAGAACGCGCGCGCGCGGGGAAACTATGTAAAGCAACGTTGAGCCTCTCTGCAAGGGGCGACTATACCTTGTCACGGTGCATGTAAAGAAAACGATATTCAAAAACTGTACATTACGTAGATAATTCATTAAACGTATAGTATTATATCGCTGCACTTTAGTACAAAATCGCTTCACCTTGTTTTCCGAATGACAAGTTTATATCATCTTTTGGTGTGCTGTCGTGATGCGTGAATGCAACTGCAATTTATTATAAAACGAAAACTTATACGCAAACAAAGAAGAAAAAAAAAACGTTGTAAAGGTTGTATAATTAAGGTACCGCGAACACTTTTAAAAACAGAAGGTTTCCGTACGTTTCTTTCGCGTCGCGTCTGAATAGAGATGAAGACACGCGAAACGCTAGGGGCTCGTTAGATCGAGACGTTTATTATTAATAATTATGTATATCTATCTCGGCGCGGAGACACTAAAGAGTTAAGGATGTTGAAAAGTAATGTTCCTGTGAATAGCCTCCTTTCGTGATACGAACCAAAGCGACTCCGTTTTTAGAAGCCAACTATAAATCGATGAAAAGAAAAACGATTGAACAGAGACGATGACTCGACAGAGGAAATTGCAGAGAATTATGAAGGGGGACGAAGTCAAGGTAGAGCGTATTAAATTTATTGTCTTTCTTATGTAATCGGGATGTGTATCAGTTGCTTCGTTCTGAACGTAATTAATGTAAGACAGACATCTTCTTCATTTTTCCATTCTGTCAACGATTAGTAAAATTCTACCTCGTGCATACGTCGATCATTTCTCACGTGTATCTCGTCATCTTTTTAAGCAATTTATATAACGCGAATAATTGTCCGCTGAATCGCCCCGCTGTGACTCGGTACGATTTGCAATAATACCGTTCGCCCACTGCGCCCGCCCGTTCGTGCAGAGGGCGAAGGGTAATATGAAACGATCCGTTTGATCGTTGCCCCGTAAATTGATAGTCAAGAGGAGAAGGGTACATCGTCCGCGAGAGTTGTATCTTTAGCAATAACGAAGCGCGAAGAAAGAAAGAAGGGCCTGAGCATCGCTCCATTTAGGGCCCGAGGCCTGTACAAATCGACCGGTCTGGTTGCCCCATCATCTTCCATTCCGATTGTATCTTGTAAATAAAAAACGCGTTCGAAATTTGTCGAGTCGTTCGGCGAGACGATGGCCGGCCCTCGCGAACAAACACGGTCCCGGCGAGTTTCCAGCGGTGCGAGGCGACGAGAGAGAAATAAAGTTAATTTTGTCATCGTAAACTAAAAGTTAAGCCCTCATCTTCCTGTACAGTTACTTAACAAACGACGTAGGAAACAAAAAGACGCGCAGAGGGAGGACCCTCGGGAGGAGACAGGCGACGACGGCTCGACGGCGAATAACAAATTAGAGGCGAAACGTTAGAGAGAGAGAGATGCATCTTTTGTGTGTAGGTGTACATTTTTCGAGGGAACGTCGCACCAAAATAATGATATGTATTTTTTGATGGAATGGAAAAAGCGTTGCATGTAGCTTATACATTTAGAGCAGAAGATACAGTGAGAGAGACAGCGTGTGCGTGTATGTACGTGTGCGTGGACCGGGTGAAAGAGACCGAGCGAAAGACAGTTTAAAAAAGAAAAAGGTAAAAAAAGAAGCGAGAGGGAGAGAGGAGATACGATTGTCAGTGATAGTCTGGCCTCTTTTGCCACCTTTAGTCGTACCAATCGCATTTATGATAGAGAGATAACTGTAGTCTTGGTAAAATGAAGAGAAGAACTCGTAAATGAAACGTAATTAAGTAAACGAGGAGAAGAAGAAGCTAGAAAGAGAACATTTAAGAATAAGTAAATTTTTCCAGAGCCGAGAGCTTTTCAGGTACTTAAAGAAAATAAGAGATACCCGCGAAGCGGTGAACGGTGACGGTGACAGAGGAACTGAAGACTAACGGGAAGGAAGGGTGAAACAACGGCCGTCAACCGATTGACTTACAACTTTTTGTATCGCGTGTTTGTTAAGACTACCGTTTTTTCTCGCTCGAAGACACCTCCTTACTTACCAGTATTCACGAGGACGATGTCCGTCGCGTCACTTTGATATCTATGAAACTACGAACGAGAAATGTGGGAGAATAACGTAGGGAAACGGAGAAACGATCGTAGAGAATGGAAGAGAGAACGAGTGATAGCGAGAGTGAGAGATCGGGAGCATGAGGGATCGAGAGAACGAGAACGGCCGTGCACTGCAAAACGTACATTGATTAAGATAACATACGTATTGTCGTTCAAGCACAAATCAGTTGAAAATCTGACAAAATGGATAACTAATTACGAAACGATGAAGGAGACCGATGAGGGACGAGAAGCCAGATACGAAGGGGGATACAAGTTGTTGAACAAATTGATTTAAACAGAAAACCTAAATATAATTGTAGACATCATGGTACAGTCATGTCCTGAAAAACCAGACACGTTGCTTAAAACCAAATCTGCTTCTCTGTATATAATCGAAACTGATTGAAGAAGACAGCTAAATAGAGAAATACGAATGAAGGGAACATTTCTTTTCTAGACATTACCATTATACATATGTACTGTAATTACATAAAACATTATAATAATGATACATATTTTCGAGATACACGACCAGTCGGGAAAAATGTTTGCTCGTGGAAGGCCGCGCGGTTCGATCTAATTATTATGCATCATTATATTTAACGTAGAATCAATGTTTTACATGTGAATACACACACGCGTGCACACTGACATTTCTATGTAAATAATTGACAAGCGTTTTATGTGAGGATAAAGGGGGAAAAAAAGAAAGAGAAGAAGTTTACGCGTAAACAATTACAGTTTCTTCGTAGTTTTCTCCGTGCGATAAATGTTATTCCTTTCGTGAGTTCGGCAGACGGCAGGAGACGGTGAAAAGGGCCTCGTTATTTTAACACGTTCAGACAAATACACGTACCGGACTGATACTATCAAATTTAGATTTCTAAGATCGTTCTATACTCGTAAGTAAAATCGGTACAAAGAACCAGCAGCGGTGTAGTAGAACTTGAAATATTTTTAGGAGCAGAAAGCGAGGGGTACGCGCGACCGAGTACTTATACACCTTCTAATCTCTCGCGGTTCACCCGGCTCGCGGAGAACGGAACTTGGTTTTCTTCTTACCCCGACATTTCTCTTTTCCACGTTTTATCCTCTTAGAGATTCTCTCGCGAACGGCGATATCGTTTCGTTTAATTTTGTACGAAGGAACGCGGTGAATGCGTGTACGTGTCCGGTTTAAAATGACGATTGACTTTATATACATGTGCGTTGAAATTGTGCTTTTTATATGCTTCGAAATTGGCTTTCGTTTTCGATAGTTACGAGTTACGAAACAAAAAATACACGAACGAAACTTGTCGAATTACCAGCAGTTAGATATATCATCAAACGAATGTCCGAAGGATAGGAAGGGCTTGGGAAGAGATCGAGGAGCGAGAACCGATGTTAATTACGTTCGTAGCTGCTGAGAGTTACCATCAAGTATTTTCATGTTCAGGCGTACGGGAAGTGTAAAGGCGGATGATTGATCGATCGATGTCGTTGATTTTGGTCAGGAAGAGAAACGATGAATACTCCATGGATATGACTGTACAGCGTATTAACTTGTCCGGAGGTACATATATCGGGAATCCTTTTTCAAATCGGAGTATTAAGGATTACATATTGTACATAAACAAGACATATTTTCTATATAAGGGACGTCGTTCGGTAAGGCCGATGGCTCGAAAAATATTGCAATATTACGATAATTCTTTTAAGCGGTAGGATAGCCTTTAATCGTTTTATGTAATGTAATGATAGAAGAGGGTCTGGCAGAATAAAAGTGAAAGTTCTGTATTTAAAAAATTTATTCCCTCGTTCGTCGTTTATTTCACAAGCTACTGTTACTGTTCTCAGGGTTTTCATCTTCTTTTCGTTGAGCTTCCACCTCCTTGAATGAAAACTATTTTATTCATCGTCCGTACCATAATTCCAACGTTTACTTACTCGTTGAACGATGTCCAGGAATGAACTGTTGTTCGCTTGAAAGAATTCGTTTATTTCCTCTGGCACGCAGAAATGATTTGGAGCCTTCGGTTGGATACCGATTTCTTCGCCGATGAACCTGAACTCCGGAGTGTCCTCTATTTCATTTTGCAATTCGTCGTAAGTGAAAAGGGTTCCTTTGGTAGAGGCCTCGTCCAAGGGCCCGAAATCGACTATCTTCACTTTGTCTTTTTTATACCGTATAACATCGAACGAAACTGTATCGCGAAAGATTATTCTTAAATTAATCTTAAGAACGCGCAGTTCAATTTGTTGCAAGCTCATTACTTACAATTATTCAAGGGAAACTTGTCTTTAATGTGTTCCATAAATAAGCTTTTAATATCTGTTTGAATGTTATACTTCTCTGCTTCATTGTAACTATGATACTGCGATATATCTCGTTGACTAATTGCTAATAGAAATGAAAATAATCTATTGTAGTATCTTCAGATTTGTTTCTATCAAAGTAACTTCTGAAATTACCTATAAGTTCTTTGTCTATTACAAAACATCGGAACTCTGTACAGGGATTGATATCTCTCCATTGCTTCAGTACAAGACACGATTTTACAGGAGTCTTGTTATCTGTACAATTCTTCACGCTACTTAAATCCCTGGAAATTCTGTCAGAACACTTTAACAGTAAATATACTTCCTCTAACGATCTACACTTAAGTGTTTTAGTGGGTGCAACCCACGTAGCATCCTGAAAATAGATTTAGGATATATCATGGACCAAATATTGTTCCCATTGTATTGTTAGATTAGAAATCAAAGTAACTGCATACCGAAGGTGAGCTCCAGTTACTTTTTATAAACACTGCACCATATTCATCTAAGGTGTCTTGAATTCTTTGACTGAACTCTGGAAACGATGGCTGTAATTCGGATGACTGCTGAAAGGAAATAAGTTTTAAATATGTAATCTAAATTATCTTCTCTCTTTGAATACATCTCAGTACCTCTTCGTTTGCCACTGGAGTTCCATCCATCCATTCTGTGTTTTCTAACGTCGAGCTCGTCGCCTCGACTGGTAAAACGAATGCATCATGTTCTAAATAATTGAATACTTCATCGGGAATACAGAGGATTGTAGCTTCCAACGATTGTTTACGAAACTGCGGATACCACGTTGCAAACGAACACTCAGATTTTACATAGTTAACCATATTTGACACGATTGAATAAAAATTTAACTTCGAACTTTTTGCAATGTGTCTGGTAGATCGTACTACAGAACCTTTTTGTTCGCCTTGGCCCAGTAAACGCGTGTATGCGAATAAAATCGCGACCTAAGCGAATAAAAAGAAATAATAGTAAAAATAATAATAATATAATAGTAAACAGAGATAATTTTCGTGATAAGTTTCAGTCCCGATTTGGATTTTTAATTATATCAATCATACTCGTTAACAGATCTGTAGTCTGTGAAATCCTCAGCAGTANAACGATGAATACTCCATGGATATGACTGTACAGCGTATTAACTTGTCCGGAGGTACATATATCGGGAATCCTTTTTCAAATCGGAGTATTAAGGATTACATATTGTACATAAACAAGACATATTTTCTATATAAGGGACGTCGTTCGGTAAGGCCGATGGCTCGAAAAATATTGCAATATTACGATAATTCTTTTAAGCGGTAGGATAGCCTTTAATCGTTTTATGTAATGTAATGATAGAAGAGGGTCTGGCAGAATAAAAGTGAAAGTTCTGTATTTAAAAAATTTATTCCCTCGTTCGTCGTTTATTTCACAAGCTACTGTTACTGTTCTCAGGGTTTTCATCTTCTTTTCGTTGAGCTTCCACCTCCTTGAATGAAAACTATTTTATTCATCGTCCGTACCATAATTCCAACGTTTACTTACTCGTTGAACGATGTCCAGGAATGAACTGTTGTTCGCTTGAAAGAATTCGTTTATTTCCTCTGGCACGCAGAAATGATTTGGAGCCTTCGGTTGGATACCGATTTCTTCGCCGATGAACCTGAACTCCGGAGTGTCCTCTATTTCATTTTGCAATTCGTCGTAAGTGAAAAGGGTTCCTTTGGTAGAGGCCTCGTCCAAGGGCCCGAAATCGACTATCTTCACTTTGTCTTTTTTATACCGTATAACATCGAACGAAACTGTATCGCGAAAGATTATTCTTAAATTAATCTTAAGAACGCGCAGTTCAATTTGTTGCAAGCTCATTACTTACAATTATTCAAGGGAAACTTGTCTTTAATGTGTTCCATAAATAAGCTTTTAATATCTGTTTGAATGTTATACTTCTCTGCTTCATTGTAACTATGATACTGCGATATATCTCGTTGACTAATTGCTAATAGAAATGAAAATAATCTATTGTAGTATCTTCAGATTTGTTTCTATCAAAGTAACTTCTGAAATTACCTATAAGTTCTTTGTCTATTACAAAACATCGGAACTCTGTACAGGGATTGATATCTCTCCATTGCTTCAGTACAAGACACGATTTTACAGGAGTCTTGTTATCTGTACAATTCTTCACGCTACTTAAATCCCTGGAAATTCTGTCAGAACACTTTAACAGTAAATATACTTCCTCTAACGATCTACACTTAAGTGTTTTAGTGGGTGCAACCCACGTAGCATCCTGAAAATAGATTTAGGATATATCATGGACCAAATATTGTTCCCATTGTATTGTTAGATTAGAAATCAAAGTAACTGCATACCGAAGGTGAGCTCCAGTTACTTTTTATAAACACTGCACCATATTCATCTAAGGTGTCTTGAATTCTTTGACTGAACTCTGGAAACGATGGCTGTAATTCGGATGACTGCTGAAAGGAAATAAGTTTTAAATATGTAATCTAAATTATCTTCTCTCTTTGAATACATCTCAGTACCTCTTCGTTTGCCACTGGAGTTCCATCCATCCATTCTGTGTTTTCTAACGTCGAGCTCGTCGCCTCGACTGGTAAAACGAATGCATCATGTTCTAAATAATTGAATACTTCATCGGGAATACAGAGGATTGTAGCTTCCAACGATTGTTTACGAAACTGCGGATACCACGTTGCAAACGAACACTCAGATTTTACATGGTTAACCATATTTGACAGGATTGAATAAAAATTTAACTTCGAACTTTTTGCAATGTGTCAGTCGTGTCACGCGAATAAGTAGATCGTACTACAGAACCTTTTTGTTCGCCTTGGCCCAGTAAACGCGTGTATACGAATAAAATCGCGACCTAAGCGAATAAAAAGAAATAATAGTAAAAATAATAATAATAATAGTAATAATAATAATAATAATATAATAGTAATAATAATAATAATAATATAATAGTAATAATAATAATAATAATATAATAGTAAACAGAGATAATTTTCGTGACAAGTTTCAGTCCCGATTTGGATTTTTAATTACATCAATCATACTCGTTAACAGATCTGTAGTCTGTGAAATCCTCAGCAGTAACTGACATCCTCTGCTATCTATTGCTTATCACGCCAAACTCGTCGAAAAAGAGCGATTACCAACCGCGTTCTGTGTCCTCGATGAATCGTGCGACGTGAGTCGTGATTCGTGATGAGTTGAACAGGACAGAGAAGAAATTTTCTCTTTGACTGACGTGAGAACGTATCACGATCTTTTTCGTATCCAGGTGCAATAACAAAAGGAGTATTTTATGAAAGAGTACAAATCGAAATGATCGAGTTATGTACGAAGAAGCGAATGTTAATCGGGATCACGTTATTAGGAGGGTTCGTTTTATTCTTAATTTCATTAACATCACAGTTACAATTTGAAATAATAAGTACATACTTCGATGTCGAAGTCACGCATACACCGAATGTTTTTTACGATTGTATTTCACATTTAAGGTTGACGGTATTAGTATTAATCGTTGAGAGTCATTGGACAGATAACCCTAGCAAGCTGTATTTGGAAAACTTTGAAAATACCACTACATGTATTTCTGGAGAGGAATACGAGATAACTTCCGAATGCCATCCTTGCACCGCTTTCGAAATAGCAAGTAAAAGCATAGACATATGTGTACATGCCAGGTACAAGGAAGTACTGAAATGTAAGAGCGGAGAGATTATAACAAGAAGGTAAGGACTTCACATCTCCAGTCTTCTAAAGAATTGCATAGAACTATATTCTACAGTAATGTCCATGATTTAGTTGCGACAGAGTAGCTTGGCTAGAAGAAAGAGCATTTTGGAAGTTCCAAGCATTCACATTTGCCTTGGCATTCACTTCGTGCATCAGCGTTTACTGGAGGGAAAACGTGTTAAGACAGAGGATAATAAGGAAGGTAGCCAGACAATTGAGAGCCAGTGCATAAGAGTGGGTAGCTTAAAACAAAGTATCTCCCATTCCTATTTTCATACCGCACGCCCAGGCAGCTGGAGAAAATGAACGAAGTATATTTGGAAGTGTACTCTCTATCAGAATTATCTATAGCTCCTATAGAAACAATTGTGACACTGTTCACCGTGAAATATTGTAAATCACCTATCGACATCAAGCTAGTCCCGAGCGAGGGAAAATCTCTCGAACGATCGTACACCATAGATATTTCTACTTTCGCGTATGAAGTCGTAGAAGCGGACGAGATTCCACATTCTGCAAGGGCATGCGAATTGCCTATTATCGTTGTGAATAGGACCAGCTGCATCGCCGGTCTATGCGCTATTTTACGTCAAATAATTAAAGATGTTGTGGACGAGTATCCGCAACGGTATTGTCAGAGATTACTAGGATTCAAAGGTTCGTGCCTGACCGCTTGCTCGGAAGCGAGCGTTTGGACGAAATTCTGCGAGGTGGATCTGATCGAATCTGTGAAATTCTTGCCTCAAAACGGAGCGATCGAAAACGTATTGCCTCCGAGCTTAGCACGGTTCGAGCGGCACATGTCGCAGCCGGCG
The DNA here is from genome assembly GCA_019453355.1 of Ceratina japonica. Classification (NCBI taxonomy): domain Eukaryota; kingdom Metazoa; phylum Arthropoda; class Insecta; order Hymenoptera; family Apidae; genus Ceratina; species Ceratina japonica. The sequence goes on along the minus strand of SMSR01016139.1, from coordinate 98,118 downwards.
AGGCTACATAATTTATATAAATATACCACATCGAAGAAGTATGCCGACGAGAATGTGATCCTGCGGAACGGTACGCCGGAACATACGTACGCCGAAGGCTCTTCGATGACGCTAGCCGATATAATAATATTCGTCTGTATTCGCATCATGTTGACTGTATACCCGAGCGAAACAGCAATGGAGCTATTACCGCTGACGGGGAAATGGTACAGAAAGATGATGGAAGACCAAACGATACTCGACTGTCTCGAATGTTTGCCGTCTCTGAACAGTGACAACGAATTCGATGATTACACGGTCCCCGACGTGGCGGACGAGAGTTTGTACAAGAGCGACCCTAAGAGGTACAAACCGAGAAGCCGTATCTACACGCGGCAGGAGGACGTGGAGGATTCTTTGGAACTGTTCGAAAACTTGGACGTTGAAGCGGAACTGGATCCAGAACCGTTCGCCGCCGAATTGAAGTTCGACTGGTCGTCGATACCTTTCGACGCCACTCCGGAAGGTGGCTCGTTGCCGGCAGCTCGTTTAAACAGGAAACACGAACAGTTACAGAACATGTGCAAGCCTGTGACGAAGCTGGCGAAGGCGGGGGACGTAATCGTGGACTTCTGTTCCGGCGGCGGGCATTTAGGTATCTTAGCCGCATACCTTCTGCCGTATTGCACGGTCGTGTTGTTAGAAAATAAAGAGGAATCGTTGAATCGAGCAAAAGAGAGAGTGAAGAAATTGGAGCTCAGCAACGTGAGATTTTATCAGTGTAATCTGGACTATTTCAAGGGACAATTCGATATCGGGATGTCGTTGCACGCATGCGGAGTCGCCACCGATTTAGTTATACAACAGTGTATCAGGCAGAAGGCAATCTTTATCTGTTGCCCGTGTTGCTACGGCTCTTTGCACGACTGTCATCATTTAACGTACCCGCGGAGCAACGTTTACAAGAGCGAGATGGATCGAGAGAAATACATGATCCTTAGCCATGCTGCGGATCAGACGCACGACGAAAAGAACGTGAAAACGAGTCAGGGATATCGATGCATGGCGATCATCGACACGGACAGGAAGTTACACGCCGAACAATTCGGTTACAAAGTGTATCTGTCGAAGTTCGTGCCGAAAACGTGTACACCGAAGAATCACATACTAGTAGGCATTCCTACGAAGTGAATTTCGATCTTGTTATTCGAATAAAAGTACTATTTACCTAAACGACGAGACTGTCTTTTAATCTCCTCGTACGAAAACGAAGAAATGTAATTGCGAGACTGCGAACGAATTATCTACGTGGTACTATTGTGCTAAGTTTTATTAAATTGTACGAAGAGGTTTTATTGGTATGTACAAAAAAAGGAGGAAATAATCATGTAGTATACAAATTAGTGTTATGTCAGTAGTGTCGTACACAGTTTCCTATNACAACGATCCCGATTCAAAAAAAATACAACTAGATCCATTGTGAATGTACACATTTTTTCTATTCGGTAGAAAATAAATATTACGCGTCCAAATGCACGTTCAAATTTTTTGTGCCATGAAGGATCGGTAGAATCAGAGATACACGACGTCCCTTGAAATCGAACAATTTTCGCTGGGAGAAAGAAACAATGAGCCTACTTCGTACGACGAGT